>JAZKJV010003340.1:0-223719 GCA_037367405.1 Ottelia alismoides | reverse complement strand
TATCGTGGACAGTGCTGCAGATCATCAAGAACTCCTGGAGGTGAAGATGGGGCTCCTCAGTAGCAAGCCCATGGAAACGGGGTAGTAACTGCAAGGTGTTCGGGGGGAACTTGAAGTCCCCCACGATAGCTGGCACTACCACCCAATGATGCATCAGAGTCGATCCGGGGTTGTGCAACTCCCGCATCGGTCGTGGTGGTCCTCCTGCCGCGGCGGCTGCCGCTGCGGCGGCGACAGCTGCTGCTGCGGCTGCTGCGGCTGCGGCTGCGGCCTCTGCATCAGGCATCTCCTCAGGCTCGCTCTGTATATCCTCAGGCTCGCTCTGTTGGCCTCGCTCTGCTCTGAGTCTCTCTAACTCTTGCCTCATCTCTATCATGAATGCCCCTGATCGCGTAACTGCTGCTGAACTGTCTCGAGCGATGCAATCAGGGTGGAGTTGATCGCTCCTTGGTCAAGTACAACATGCTGGTCTCCCTGTGGACCTCTGGAGTGATCGTCTGATCTGGCTGCCATAGCGACGTCTGCAAAATCAAATGAGCCCAACTCAGGTGCTGTCAAATCTGCCAATCTCTCCTCGGGCTCATGTCTCTCAGTGCCGAAAGAAAGGGGGTCGAGGGGGAACAGGGCGGAATCGTACTCGGGCTCGGAGAGCTGGTCTCGGCTCTCGCGGGCCAACCTAGATGATCGGGTAGACGTGCCCGAAAGCGGTGCAGCCAGAGGCTGCCTAAGAGACCGTCTACCCATCATCTTGATCTGGCGAGTAGTGCGGATGAGATCTGGAATCAACTATGATAAAAAACAAACCCCCGGTTCACCAACGCAACGCGAGCTGAAGACCGTGAAAGTTCGGTCAGATTATCTTGTCTATTTTATTTTGGTGAACACACAAAATATCAGAGCGCTTACGTGACCTGTTAGGATATCCGATGCTATCCCAACCGACTGGCCCGCACGGAAAAGTCGGTAATCAGTCGGGTCTAGCACCGGGAGGCTCTACCTAGGGTGCGGGTCACTCTCTCGCGCATCCAAACCAGACAATGAGGGGGTTGCTCTCCCCAAGACAAAGTTTTTTTTTAGGGTGAGCGGTTTTTAAGATCAAGTATGATTAGCAGTCCCGATTTTATTGTTTTTCTTTTTAATATTTTTCAAAGCAAACAAAAGGCCTAACGACTTTTTTCGGTTCTCCTGATTATTTAGTCCAAAAACAGGGGGGAGAAGACGAAAAAGCCGATGCGCGATAAATCAATGATGCATGCTGAGATAGAAATGCGTACCTTGTCTCCAGCACTCTACATGCAAGTGATCCGCGCAGAATTTAAAGACAGGAAGTAAACTACCTAAATGATGCAAGCGGGAAAAACTGAGTCCTAGATGAGCAATTCCTAGCGCAGAACCGTCTAACTCAGTCACTCGCCCTCGATCCAAAGAGTCCGGTCTAGACCCACCCCTCCTCTTCTCGACAGGTCGAGTTCAGGAGTAGCGCTTGACGGGGCAGGCTCGCGGCGCGTAGGCTCTCAGGAAAGCGACTAAGTTATTTTTATTATTTATTATTAGTAGGTCCAATTACGTTCTATGGGAACAGATAAGCAATTAGGTGTGTGGATCCTACTAATTACGTCACAAGCACCAGAAATACCTAAATCTAGGGGCTCGAGCAAAAACCCCGTAAAACACCGGAAAGGCAGTAAAAAAGTAGAAGAAAGCCGCGAGAAAACTGCAAAAAACCGCTAAGGTTCTAAAGGGTCCACCGAGCACACCGGTGCTCGGCGAAACAGACCCGCTAAGTGTCAAGCACAGTTCTGAGTCTCTGAGTCCTGTATTATTACAACAATAATAGAATATTCCTAAACTATCCTCACCCACTCAGCTCTCTCTCTCTCGCTCTCTCCTGCTGCTCGATGAAGAAACGAGCCGCCTCCGCTTCGCTCGGGTGCACCGGCGCTCCTAGGAATGCCGCCCTCGCTCCTCGGGCCCTCGCAAGAAACAGAGAGAAAAGTGGTCAGTCCAAAAATTATTGGCAGAAATATGAGAAAAATATATGCAACAAATCTATACAAAAAGCCGCGAAACTCAAAAAGCCGCAGAAAAATCTAAAAGTGACTACTAAGCCGTGCTCCCCGGCAACGGCGCCATTCTGGTGACCGTCCGAATGACTAAGGTAAAGGTACATAAATATAGGTCGTTGCGACCTCAATCACTCAGACTAAGTCAATCAAGAAAAATGATGAACCACTCGAAAAATACGTAAAATCAAAACAAAGCGGTCCTGCTATGATTTTAACCTGGTATAGCACCCAGGGTCGAACACAAGGAGCACGGGTTGGCCAGAGGCCTACGAAGTAGTCGAAGAATCAGAGAAAAAGGGGAAACATTTTTAGTGGTTTTTAATTGTTTTTAAATTTTTTTGGGATTTTTAATACGTGAAGAAAGTGAGAAAGACTAAAAACAATCACACTTTATCAATTTATTTAGAGCATCAAAAATCAAGCAAAATTCAAGAAAAAATGTTTTTATGTTTTTTGGGTTTTTAAATGTTTTGGTGAATTTTTGATAATTTTCTGAAGTGTATTTTATTTTCTAAAAATCAAACAGTGAGAAAAACGATGGGTACTGTCCAGCCAGGTCCAAAATCCAAAAATAAAATATCTAAGGATTTCAGAGGGACCTGAAGGTAATTTTCCTGTATACTAGAGAAAACAAGGAAAATTTGAGCACCAAAATTATTGTTTTTGGGTTTTTAGATTGTTTAATATGATTTTTATGAGTTTTTAGGTGTTTTTGAATTTTTAGGGTTTTTAAGCAATGAAAAATCGCCAAAATTGGCTAGAAAATCAAGAAACACAACAGAAACAACACCTAATTTTTATAGAATTTTTAGGGGGGTTTTTATATTTTTTTGTGATTTTTCAAGTGAAACAGTGCCAAAAGTAAATGTTTTTGAATTTTTAAAAATAACAAATGCACTCAAAAATGTCCCCTAAAATTCTTAAAAATCCTACAACATGGCAGGAGCCATGTGTCAAATTTTTATCGAATTTGGAGATGAATTGATATTTTATTCAAAAATAACAAGGGGGCACTGTGCACAGGGACCAAAGTGCAAATACCCAAAGTTCTGGGGGTCCTGGTGCAAAATACCCAAGAAATCACGCGCGAGGCGCGTGTCTGGGGCACTCAGGGACCTATATGTAAGAAAAACAAGTCCGAGGACCTTTTGGTAACTCGTACCAAAAAGTCCAGGGGCTATGTTGCAAATAACCCGCTCAAAAGGCGCACATGCGCAAATACAACACTCACAGGGGCATAGATGCAATTATCAAAAAATTTTCATTCATTAAAGAACATCCAGAACTACAGGGCTAAAGGCGCAAATACACCAAATATACACGTGACGATGCACGTGGCTCACACAAACAGGGGCATAAATGCAAATATAAACAAGCGCGAGGTCCAATGTGCAATTTACCCTACGTAAATAAAACTCCTAAAATATTTACAGGACTGACACGTAAAACAGAAACTAAGAGGGGGCCTAAGGTAATTTACCCCTTTATTACGTCGACGGCTGGATGGTGGACGCGTGGCGGATCTGACGGCTCTGGTCTCAGGCGCCTCTCTTCTCTTCCGCACGTGGGCCGATCGACGGCGCAGAGGAGGACAGGTGGACGATCGAACGGTGCTCATGTGCTGGTGCCTCTTTCCTCTGTGCTAACGGTCCGGATCAACCCTCGAAGTGATCAACGGTGGCTGCTCCTTGATGAATGAACGGCAATGATCGAAACTGGAGCTCTGAGGGCTATCGGACGGTGATGGAGGTCCCTCGAAGAACAGGTGGCCGGCGAGGTTCGCCGGCCTCGTGCGTGTGCTGCGGGCCTCCTCAGCTGCCTCTGAAGATCGGAGAAGACTCGCACTGACGTCCCCGCAGCTGGTGGTGTCCTCCGATGGCCCAGCCGAGCCCTGGAGAGGCTCTGGCGAGGTCGACGGAAGGCGAGCTCCTGGTCTGATGTGGGGAGGCCTCAGATGGCCTCCTCTTGACCTGCAAAGTGGCTCAAGAGCTTCGCGGGTCGAGGGCAAAATGCCTCGACCCGGTTAGGTGGTGTGGGGGTGATCGGTGCGTCGGGATGGGCGAGCTCCGGCGAGCGGAGGACGGTGGAGCTCGAACCCCAGCTCCTGTGCGAGCTGGGATGAACGAAGGGGTGGAGAATGTGCGCGGAAGGATGGCGATGGTGACTGGGTGTTCCGATGATCGAGAAGATACGCGATATGGCCGGAATCACAGGAACTCGGCGGAGCTTCGATTTGGGGGTAACTCAAAATTAAGCTAAACAAGAAGGCTAGAAGGTTACCTGGGCGGTGTGGAAGACTGTGCTGGAGCTAAGGTAGCTCCTGGTCGTCGCCTCGAAGGTTGTCACGGCCTGAGGCTCGAGCTCCTGCACGGGGCGGAGCACGGCGGCGCAAAGTCGCCGGATCAATGGTCCGGCCACCCTCTCCTCACTGCTACAAGGGCAATCGCGAGCTGTCACCTCGGGGATTGCAATGGAGGTCACGGGAATGAGAGTGGAGAGCCAAAGATGGCGAAAATGAGAGGCGGAGCTCGGCTATATACGTGAGTGCCGACCCGACTAGGGCTGGTCGGGTAGGGCTGCGAGAAGCGCGGATCCCAATGCGAACACCCCGGCGGTCATGTCGGATGTACAAGGAATCGATAGGACCCGGGGGTTTGCGGAGGAGGGCGCGCGGATCAAGCGCGGAAAAAGAGGCGAAACCGGGTCGGGCGCGAGATCCGCAGGAGAAGGCGGTCCGCGGAGGGAGTTGACCGGAGGTCAACATCTCCGTGGACCAACCAGAAGCTGCCACGTGGAGAGGATTTGGAGCTCAAAAATAAGGCAGAAAATGGCCGATTTTGCAAAAATCCAAAACATGAAATATTTTTCTTTTATTTTTTTCTATTTTTTGATAATTTTTAATTAATTTTTGGAAATAAAAATGAGGTATTTACATTATATAGGTATATATACAATAAGGAGGCTTTTGATTTTTGATTTTTAATTATTATTTTTATACAATTTTTATTCCCATTTTATATTTTATTTATTTATAGAATAAAATGAGGAATAAAAGGATATTTTAATTTTATTTTTATTATTTATACACATATGTGAAATAAATAGATATATACAATTATGTACATGGCATATGTACAATATGTTTTTGTAATTTTAATTTTTGTTATTTTTATTTGATTTTTGTTGTGTTCCTTTTTATTTATTCTATTTACAAAATATACCATAGAATGTTCACAAAAAGTTTTGAACATAAATACATTTATTTATAGGGTTAAATAAATAAGGGATGATGGTTTATGCACATGGTGGAGGGATATTTTTGCATTTTTGATTTTTAAATTTTTATTTTGTTTTTAATAGTTTCTAAATATATACAAAATATGTACAAGCATATTTTTGGTTGAGGAAAATATAATTTTATTTATTTACATAGATATATACACATGAGCTCCTATCTCTCTCTACTTTGGCTTTTATGCGGTCAGGCCCATGCTGAGCCCTCCCTTGGGTTAGGTTGCTCAATATTTATTCTAAATATTTCCCTCTTTTTCTTTTTGATCTTTATTCTTTTATTTTTGCACAAAAACATGCTAATTATAAGTTTTTACACAATGCATGCTTTTGGTAATTATTTGTATTTACATATATCTACATGTATTTGCAAAGGTTTTTGTAGCTAAAATATAAGAATAAAGAGTGATGAATGGGTATTCATCATCACCGCCCATTCATCGAGGAGCAGACACCGTTGATCATCTCGAAGCTCATCCGGACCGTTAGAGCAGAGAGAGGGATCCACCAGCACCCGAGGCCGTTAGATCTCCCACGTGGCCCCCTCTGCGCCGTCGATCAGGCTCACGTGCGGAAGAAGAGAAGCGCCCGCCGTCCTCAGCCGTTAGATCAGCTACGTGGCGCTCATCCAGTCGTCGACGTAATAAAGGGGTAATTTACCTTAGGCCCCCTCGTAGTTTATGCTTTTACTTTCAGCCCTGTAAATATTTTATGCGTTTTATTTACGTAGGGTAAATTGCACATTGGACCTCGTGCTTGTTTATATCTGCATTTATGCCCCTGTATGTGTGAGCCACGTGCTTCGCCACGTGCTTTGTCTGGTGTATTTGCAATATTAATCCTGTAGTTCTGGTTGTGTGTTAAATGAATGAATACTTTTTGGTAATTGCATATATGCCCATGTGAACGTTTTATTTCCGCATGTGCGCCTTTTAGTGGGTTATTTGCATAACAGCCCCTGGACTTTTTGGTACGAGTTACCAAAAGGTCCTAGGACTTGTTTTTATTACCAAAAGGTCCCTGAGTGCCCCAGGCACGCGCCACGCGCGTGACTTGCTGGGAAAATTGCACCTGGACCCCCAGATCTTCGGGTATTTGCACTTAAGTCCCTGTGCACAGTGCCCTATTGTCATTTGTGAATAAAATATCAAATCACCTCCGAATTCGATAAAAATTTGACACATGGCTCCTGCCATGTTGTAGGATTTTTGAGAATTTTGGGGGACATTTCTGAGTTTATTTACTATTTTTAAAAATTCAAAAACTCTCATTTTAGCTACTGTCTAGATTCAAAAATCCCAAAAAAAATATAAAAACACCCCCAAAAATTCCATAAAAATTAGGTGTTGTTTCTGTTATGTTTCTTGATTTTCTAGCCAATTTTGGCTATTTTTCATTGAGTAAAAACCCTAAAAATTTAAAAACACCTCAAAACTCATAAAAATCATAATAATAAATTTAAAAACCCAAAAACAATAATTTTGGTGCTCAAATTTTCCTTGTTTTCTCTAGTATACAGGAAAATTACCTCCAGGTCCCTCTGAGATCCTTAAATATTTTATTGTTGGATTTTGGGGCCTGGCTGGACAGTACCTTGTCTTTTTAGCACTGTTTGATTTTTAGAAAATAAAATACACTTCAGAAAATTATCAAAAATTCATCAAAAACACTTAAAAACCCAAAAAACATAAAAACATTTTTTCTTGAATTTTTGCTTGATTTTTGATGCTTTAAATAAATTGATAAATTGTGTTTGTTTTTGTTTTCTTTTATTTTCTCATTATATTAAAAATCCAAAAAAATATAAAAATTATTAAAAATCACTAAAAATATTTTATCTTTATTATTTTATTTCATTTTTACTACTTCGTAGGCCTCTGGCCAACCCGTGCTCCTTGTGTTCGACCCTGGGTGCTATACCAGGTTAATATCATAGCAGGACCGCTTTGTTTCGATTTTACGTATTTTTCGAGTGGTTCTTTTTTTTTTGATATACTTAGTCTGAGTGATTGAGGTCGCAACGACCTATCTTTTTGTACCTTTACCTTAGTCATTCGGTCGGTTATCACCTCCCTATACCTCCTATTTGCTACCATTCATGTGCATTCCCTTTCTATCTTTTGCTGCCTTGCATGAGTTATATAGATCAAAATGTACAATCCTATCCCTAATTTCTTTTGCTGCCATGCATGTGCATCGAAGCCTCTCTCATTGCTATATATGTTATTCTATATGTTTTCCATGGTTGCTGTTGATTCCCACGATGGTCTCTATGATTTTGATTTCCATCTTTATTGCCAGGATCAATGTTAATGCTATGGATCGTGCACATAATCTGTATCTTGAATCCATTAAGGATTTTTTCCCTAAATTGTCATGCTTGATTGAATCAATTAGTCTCATGTGCCTTATCTCTCGAATGAGGAATTGTAGATATTGATTGTTTCACTGTTGGGGTCTTCTCTGGATTCTTAATATAAAATAAAGTGCAGAAACCTAAAAGCTGCGGGTGGAATGAGAAATTTACTTCAAATATGAATCATTGAATAACTTCAATATCAATGTACCAGTGCAATTAAATTGCAGAGATACAAGATACTCATTCCTGCTTCATCTCAAATTATGATCGATAGGCTTGGAATTTTTGTGGAGGGTTATAAGCCATAGATAAACCTATGGAATTTCAGCAACAATGGTCATCCTCTTAAATTCGTTTAACAGAAATATTGAAATTTTAGCGTTAAGATCTTATGCCCTGTTGCTCTGCTAATCTATCTCATAAATACACACACACACACGTGTGTGTGTGTGTGTGATAGAACAAAGACCCTACTGATTATCTACGGGTCTCCACTTGAAGAACACTTCAGATGATGTGTCTATATTAGCCTTCTCACTGTCTTAATTAGCATAAACACCACAGTAATATTGGCAATTATTTATGATACTAGGAACTCGAACAAGAAAATTTAGCAAGGTGCTAAATTTTCTTAGATCTGTAGCATATTTATATTTTTAAATATTAACTACATAAACAAGCATGCCCCACTATCATTATTCTTAAAATTCATGAATAAATATCATTTTGTCTATAGGTGGGGTTTGAATACATAAGTTGATGTTCACATATATAGATAGATATTTGGGAAGCATAGATAAAAACTTCAATTATTTCTTCTTAGACATATGCATTATAATAAATAATTTCCTAACATCATCATGAACTGTAACTCCTTGGTACATATATATTTCTATCAATAATAATAATATTGATAATAATATCCATATATATAAGGAAGATATATTAGTATGAATACCTTTTCACAGAAACCTACAAATAGTTAACATATATGGGTCATTATTCAAGGAGCATTTCAATTATGATTACATTATCAATGATAATCCGTGACCACAAAATTTGATCGTCTTCATGAAATCATTCATCCGGAATATCCTATTAAGGATAGTTGACCATGAAATCTAGATCTGTATAAATAGTCACATAAAGAATTGGGAAAAAGATGAGCTGACAGGTAAGTAATGATGATTCTGAGTCGAATAACGAATTATATTAAGAATGTCGGTCATGGTGATCCTTACACCTGACCGTGCGAGGGCGCGGTGACTCTCATCTGAGCAGAAGAAAGGAAGCTCAGTTTGAGCAGCGGCCGCCAAGTACGCGGGTCTAAGAACCCAGTCTTTTACACGATTTTTACGCGAGCTCGCAGTATTTTTATGCCTCGTTGGGATCTCGACTTTAGACCAGTTCCGTTGACCCTCTTAGGATAGCCAGGCGGTGGATCCTTGGTTTTTAGTTTTTCGTACGAGCTCGTTCGTCCGTACTAGTCGGGCCATTTTCTAGAGCGACTTTTCCGGAAAGTCTCTCTCACCCGTCTCAGTGGCGTAGTTTTGGAGCAGACCTATCCCTCTATTGGACTGCACTTCCAATTAGAGGGCGAGACGGAAGAGCCCTTTTGTTGGCTTCTTCACCGCTTGAGTTTACTTTCGTCAACGGACTTGGCGATTCTAAATCCATATCATCGATATCCATATCTACATCATCTAGGGTTACATCTGAGACAGTTGCACTTGAGGTTTGAAGGGATTACAATCAAAGTTGAGTAAATGGAAGTAACTATAATCCGACTTGAAATCTCATTAAGCTAGTGGACGTGTTGGGAACTTAGTTAGGATGCATTATATTACACCGCATGCCTACGGAGGCACTCCAACCCTAAGACATTCCCCAAGTCTTAGAGTCATATTGTGAGGTTTCACACGAACCAAGACCACAGACTATTTACTAGTCTTAAGAATCTAAATAAATCAAGAAATCTTTCCAATCTCAAACTTTCCATCATCACTCACAAACATGATCTCTAAAGAAAATGATGTTATATACTTACACTCATACATTCATGAATATCAACTACAATATAAATATGTCATATATGGGGAGTATTGGGTTAATGGGATGATCATGAGAGGTGCTTACTGGAAATTTGGAAACCTGTTACATTTGCAAGTAGAAATAAATTATAATATGAGTTGTTCCTGCCTCTCTACTTGCTTTCTTTTTATCATAATAAATGCATGTTATTTTTTAAATTTTTGGGAGGTACCAGCACCCGCTGACGCCTTTTCCTTCCTAACATATTTTGGCAGGCAAACAGCCTGCTGTTCAGTAGCTATTGATGCTTCCAGGAGACAGGGTATATACTAGAAGATATGGTTTATTTTGTTTCAATTTTTGGTTCGATTGGTAATGTATTATGCTTCTTTTCTGTTCAGTCAGATTTTTTGGAATATACTATATGTACTATCAAACACTGTACATGTTGTAAAATAAATGAAAGTTAATGAAATAAAGTTTTGGTGACATTTGTCTCTATTAGCTTGTGGTTATGAATGTGGATGTGAATGTCATATGTAATTTCAGCGAAAAAATTTCCTTGTTTTTCTGTAATTTGTGTGATCTTATGTAATGAAATGCTGTGAAAATAGCGTAAACGGGTACCCGGATCCTCGAGGGTTCACAAAAGAGTTGCTAGATTGGAGAATTAGGGTTATTCTGTTGAGGGAGACTCTTCCTTGCCATTTCTGATAAGAAGAGCTACATTCACAAACACTGTGAAAAACTCATAGTCACAAGAGTTTGTGTATGAATAGACTTATTCTAACCTGGCTATTGAGGACACCTGAATAGAAGATTGTGGAACTTGAGGGATGTTAAGTTTTAGATCCTATTCCCAATAAGGTTCCAAACAAACTGACAATCCAAAGGTCTTAACTGAGATCCAAATTCTGTATTTCCTTTGTTTTCCTTTTCTTTATTTTTCTCTATTTGTTATGGACTAGAAAAGATAAGTATAGTGGGTGATGAGTAGCCATTCATCTACCTTTATTCTTCCATTTTATCTTTAAATATGCAAAACACCTATAAATATTGTTAAATTGTACAAATTAACATCCAACATGCACTTGTAGATAGTATTTAATTATTGCAACAATATCTGTATTTAAATCTAAGATTACAGAATAAAGAAAAGAAAAATACTTGAAGTATCAAAGATACAGAATGACCATAAACCCCAAGTCCAAGTCAATATTAACTTGATTGATAAGGAATAAAGTAATGGGAAGTAAGGGACAAATACACAATTCAAAACCCTAAGTATATCGATGAATGTGAAATCCGCCTCTTTAATAATTAGGATTTGTAGTATATGAGACAAAAAACGATCAATCAAAAATCACAAACTTTGAATGTTGTGGAATATTTTTACTTGGCAAGTCTACCAAGGTCGAACATAGGGAGATGAGATAATTTAATTTATTTATCAAATTTTGGTCAATTAGAAGCATGTGTGGATAAATTCTCATTTACATATCTCCATGAAGAAATGCATACTAAAATACAGAACAATGCAATTATGATGCATGCATTTTTTTTATTTTATTTTCAATGCAATTAAATGAGTGTGCATAGACATATTGTATGAATGCTTGCAAGGAATAATATGCAAAATAATGGATTACAAAAATGCCCTAGATTAAAATGAGCATAATACATGATTCAGTTTCAGAGTTATTTTGAGCAAAGAAATTATGAGCACGCATTTAGCAATGGCAAAGAAATTGAGCACGAGACACTTTATAACATTAAAACTTCATCATATTTCAAGTAGTATCCGATGAGAAAATTAAACATGCCATAGATAGATGATGAAATAAGGAACAAAATGACACTGAGATCAAGTAAATTGGACCTACGATACTCAAGTTATGAAGAAAATAGTGCAAGGGCATAAATGCAATAAAAATGCAAGGAATAACATGATAAATAATCACAAATAGGTCCATGGAGGGACCTATTTGTAATAAATAAAAACCGATAGGGTCCATTGTAAATTCTCCATTGCACACATGGGCATATATGTAATTCTTAAAACCTGCGAGGGCCTCCCAACAATTTACCCAGGCGCACACATAAGACACATGTATAAGGACCAAAATGTAAATTCAAGAAAGTTGCAGGGTCTTCATGCAGTTTACCTAGTCCTCACGTGCCATGCACATGAGGGGACCAGGCTCGGGAGGCGTCGCCTCTTCAGGCCATGTGGCAAGCACTGTAGCTTCGTATCTTGGCTTGGTGAAGGGTCGGTTGACCCGATGCATCAGATTTGGTAGTTGCTACGTAGAGCTACCAGGGCCGTTGGATGAGCACCGAGAGGCACCATTCAACAACGCCTGCTCTTCATCTCCGCTGGAGAAGGGGGGATGTACTTGGAGCTCCAGCGAGCATGCCAGAGCTCCATCGGCCTCCTCCGAGCACGTGGATAGTGCATGAAGCACCACAACCTCCTGGTGAGGATGGCTGACTGGTGAGGAAGCGGCAAGGGTAACTAGAGGTGGCTCCCGATGAAGCCTTGCTGGAGGTGATGCTTGAGATCGATGTGGTCATGTGGATTCTGGCCATTGAAGCTTCCTGCATATGTTAAAGGATAACCGAAGCATGGTGGAGTGAAGTGATGTGAAGTGGGGTCCCATGGAGGTGACAGAGCGGGGGACCGGAGCTTCTTCCTTGCGGAATAGGGAAGAAGGTGAGGCAGAGTGGTAGGGATTCTGGAGAAGGGAAGTGGTGATTGGATTGGGAGAGTGAGGATGATGGTTGGTTGATGGAGCTCTTCGGGTGGTTAGGTGGAGGTGACAACGAGTGAGAATGTCGGGAAAATTAAGACAAATCAGGAAAACATGAGGAGGAAGGGACCTCATCTGAGAGGGTCATCCGGTGGAGGAATGGCCTGTGCTGAGCATCAGAGGATGCTTGGGGTCGTCGCTCGGCATGCGGAGCCTTGCATGGAGCTCAGCGGTGCTTGGAGGCATCGCTACATGGCCGAGTATCCATAGATCTGGGGGTTGCTCAGTCGTCTTCACCGTGTCTTCCACCCTCCGTTGTCACCAGAGGGGCAGATCAAGTTGGGCCGAAGCCCCCTAGATGGTGGATGAAGATGATGGAGGCAGAGAGGGTTGGTTTTATAGGTGGTGGATCCCGATAGTTACGTTGTAGGAGGGGGTCTTTAACGAAGGCTTGATGGCATATGATTAATGAAGGCACAGTGCTGGAGGTTACGCAAGGATGGTGGAGGTCGGGCTTTGCGGTGGTGGCAATATGCAACGAGGAGGCGATTGGAAGAGGAATCAAAAAATGGAAGGGGGTGGTGGATGATGCAGGTGTAATGCCTGGAATGGGGCTAACATGAGGTAGGAGATGGGGTTCCAGGTGTTGGCGTGGTTGGAGGGCTACGACCAGATCAAGGATCTGATCGAATGGCTGAGGGATAAGCACTAAAGAGCGGTCATGATGGAGATATGGGTTTGATCCAAGGGTAAGGGGAGAAGGGGTGATGTGAAGCGAAATTGGCCGTTGGATGATGGGAGATCGGGTGGCTGTAAGTGGGGCGCTAGGGAGCAACTTGGATCAGATCCATCAGATCTGATTTATGGTTGAGGGAAGAGAGGAAATGGGTGGTCAAATTTGATCTGGGGGGTGATATGATGGTTTAGGATAAATGGAGACGCGACAAGTAGTGAATCATGGGATGGAATGCAGATCTTGCGATTGTGGATGAGGCGCGAAGGTGCGGCTGTGATCATATCTAGAGGGTGATCGGATGGCTGTAGATGAAGAAGGAATGGAGGGCGGAGATGAAGAAGGATGGAAGAGGATCTGATGGCCACAGGAGGCCCGGGTGGCGGAAGGAGGAGTGGGCCACATGGGCGGCCCAGAGGGTGCCACATGGCCCACTCAAAAAATTAGAAAATATAAAAACAAAGGAAAATAAAAAAGAATTAGTTAGAGGCAAAATTAGGAAAAAGTCAAAACATAAAAGTTGTAGATATTGATGTGATCTACAAGTTTCATCTTGAACAAAAAGCTAAAGATCATTTGTACAAAAAATATTTTTGGGGGTATTTTAAGGGGTTAAAAATACCGATTTTGGGTTTTGACTTTTTTTGTAGTTTTTAGTCCTTTTAAGGGTTAGAAACTTATAGACAATTAATCAACCTAATTTTTATGGATTTTTAATAAGGATATAAAACAAAGTAATTATTTACAATAAATATAAGTTAATTAAATAATATTATATACAATATAATACAAGATAAAATGAATGAATTAATAATGAATTTCATTGGATTATTTAAGCTAGGGGATTAAAAAGTGGATTTTAGCATGATGAATAGGAGATTCATCATATATACTCTGTATATTGGCATTTTTACACTATTTTATTCTTCATTTTACACATCTCAAATAATAAAATATTCAACATGAAACTTATATATAATATTATACTAATAATTATAAAAATAATTGCAAATAAAAATAATGCATAGTACAAATGGGATATAGATGAAAAACAGCCAACCGAACTTCATAGATAAATATCTTCTCCATATACAGTCAAATTAAACCAAACTCACCTCTAATATATTTTAAATTAAGTTATCTATCAAATGAAGGTCGTTTCATTAAAAATAGAGTTAAGATACAAAATATGACTTTCTCGGGAACAATTGTACCGAGTATCTATGTATAATATTCATATATGTTATTTTGTATTTTTTACTTTTCTTATATTTTTAAATACTTTTACACATTATTTAAAATATATTAAAATTATAAACTAAAATAAAAACATGTATAAAGATATTAAAATAAATAATTCATTATAATACATAGGTTTATTATACATATAATGTATATACATGTATTTATTTAGATATGTAACTAAAATCATGAAAATATAACAAAAATATGCCAGTATATATTAAAAAATATTATAAATATGTAAAATATGTAGATATAATATTAAGTAGGAAAAATACAATATAAAAATAATATACCCAAAGTATATGTATTTATATACCTAGAAATATACATGTAAAAATTAACATCTAACAAATAATATTGTAAAAATAAATAACAAAAAATAGTTTATAACATAATAAATATTTTTTATGTTTTAAGTTTTATTTAATAAATTCATCTTCTATTTTATTTTTAATTTTCTTTTCATTTTATTCATGTTTTGTTCTAATGCATCCTACATGGACCAATCATGGACATTCAAAGTTGACCCGCTGTTAATTGTCCTTCCCTCATCTCTGAAATTGTCAGAAGCACGAGAAACCCCCTATTCTCCCATTCCACTCCATCCTCCATGACCCCTTCTTCCTTGAGCAACCCACCATCCTACAGCTCCTACTCTTCTCTCCCACGCCAGATCTATAGCTTCCACCAACCCTCCCAACATATCATACGCTATCCTCATCACATGATCGGCCCCCACCTGTGTATAAATAAACATCTCCACCATATTTTTATTTGATCCCTCTTCGATACCTATAAACCTAATCAATTGCTCCATTGAGCTTCCCTATGACAGTAGCTAGATCCGGCAGATGTCGACGTGGACAAAGCTGTTGTAGAGGAGGTCCACCCCCCCCCCCCCCCCCCCGAGCATTGCCTCCAGCGTGGTTTTCTACTCCCTGATTTTCGGTCAGGTATGAAATGTTTTACTTGATTTTTAATGTATTTTTCATGTCAGTAGCATAGCCATGCCTTTTATTTTGTCTGATTTAGCTTAGTTCATCCTAGAATTAATGAATCGTAGTTTGTCGAAGCACTAGGCTCTGACCATATATTCACTGTGAATCTGACCATTCTCGACCCAAATTTCACTTTCATCTCACTCCACATCACCTTCTCCATCTGTTGGACCCCTCCATCCAACCTGATTATGCACTGATCCGCAAAACAATTCTTAATTAAGTCGCTCATTGGAGTCCATCCAAACCTCCATTTCTCCAGCTGTAGCAGCTTCCTTTTTGGGTTGGAACCTTTGCCATGGTTCCCCCAATCCTTTTGTGTAGGTTAAATATCTTGATAACTCATCTGAAGGCCAAATAGAACATGGAATAAGATCCTAAATGGCCTGACTGAAGATCGACTTCCAGTCCTCTTCCAACGAGGCCTAGAGCCTTTAGAGTATCCCTGCAGACACAGAGTTGTCCAAGGAACTCCTAGGTTGATTAAAAGTGAAGGAGGAGGTCATAGTAAAGAGCATCAAAGGATTGAGTTTGAGAAAGAACGTGTTATTCCCTGATCTTCCATGCATCCTCAAGACCGCCCGATCGAGCCTCGAACCATATCTAATCTGGTTGTTGAATTAAACAAAACAGTGCTCAGTTCTGAATGTTGGATCTTAAGTGGTGATGCATGGCGCAACCTCCATCATACATCAATGCCTTAAGCGCTTCGCAGGCATCCCCCGGGGTAGTTTGTGCCTCCACTTCTAAGCATTTTTTTATTTATAATTAGTCTTGTAAATATTGAATTAAGTGTAAATATTTTAAGATATTTTGGTAAGAGGACCCTGAGCTTTAGTGTAATTATGTTTTAATCCTTCTCCCTCAAGTGTAGTAACACATGAGACTGTGTAATTATCACATCTATGCCCTTGTATTTAATGAAATTGTTATTAAATGCATCGTTAGTTTGTTGAAATTACATATAAGTCCATGTTTCTGTAACATTTTATTTTCTTTTACTTTGTGCATAATAATTATTTTTATTGCTTTAAAAATTCTAGTAAATTTTATATAAATGCTTGACATCATACTTAGTCACGCATAATTTTTATTTGGTATTTAACTTATTTTCTTATTTATTAAAAATCTTAAAAAGATGCATCTATTCCATGTCAAAATATTAAATCCATAAAAATGATAAAATCTATTCCAAAAATTCCAAAAAATCATATTAACTATATTATAGTATTATCTACAACATATTCAAAAAGAATTTAAAAATATAAAATATAAAACCTAAAAATTTTAAAAACCCTAAAAGACTAATAAAAATTAACAAAAAATAAAGAAAAATAAAAAAAATTATTTTCTATTTATAATTTTTCTTTGTTATATATAATATATATTAAAAATAATTTTAAGTAAAATTTGGACATATTTATATTGATTAAACTCTGAATAATCTCATATTTTTATTGGTCTATTATTTTTATATTTATTAAGTTTAAAAATCCATAAAAATTAAAAAAATTATATAAACTTATAAAAAATATTAAAATATTAAAAAACTAAAATTTAAATATATTTTGACTTATTTATTAATAGGAAAAAGGGAGCCTACATCCATGTATAGGTAACTTTCCTACGCCCTCCCTTTTTCCCCTCAATTGTTTTGATTTTTTTGAATTGAATACTTGGGGATATAGATCACAATATATCACTATCTCATCATTCAAATTTCAACTTATTTAGAAACTTCTAACTTATCTATCATGACATTCAAATTTTAACGATCTCAGATTTGTTGAAATTGACCCCTTCCGATGGAGATGTTAGGAATGTATGTTTTATACAAAATTTAAAATACATATTTCATTTAATATTCTAAATAAATCCCCCTAGAATTCATTTTAAAAAAATCGAAAAATTTTAGAAGAAAGGGGTGGATGTATGAAAATTACCTACACATGGGTGTAGGCTCCTCAATCCCTTATAAATATAAATAACTATATCACATAAACATACACACATATATAGTATATTGCTTATAATATCTATAATATCTTTATTATTATATATAAATTTATATCTCATACTAAATATAAAAAATAAAAAATTTACAAAATTAAAAAGAATATATAAAATATAAAAGTATAAAAATATAAAACAATTAAAAATCTATAAAAATTAAATATAATTAGAAACCATATAAAAATAATAAAAATAATGTAAATACAAAAATAATTAGTATTAATTTGGATTAATTACTTAATAATATTACATACACATTATTTTTCTTCATCTGTTCAACCTCTACATTATTTACATTTATGCATATCTTTTGCGGAGTTAAAATAAATTTTAACCCATACTTCACGTTATTGATCGCTTATTTATTCGTGGGTTAATTGTTGATTGATTGAGGATTTGATCGACGCAACGATTATCGACCTAGCTTGTTAGGTCGATAGATCAAATCCCTATCATCAGGAGGTACTATAAAAAGCTCCCTAGGGTTAGTGTTTGAATTATCATATGTACTATCTTTCTTCTTCGCATAGAGAAAACTGATTACTCCCGCCCGTGAATGTAGCCTAGCTATCAATAAACCTTGTAAATCCATGTATCTTCATGTTTTCTTGATTGATCGTCTATGTGTATTTCACATCCACTTGATTGATCGTGTGTTTAATTGGAGCCCATACAATTGTTGTGTTTACTACAACAAGGTGGAGGACAGGTCCTTAATCTATATGGTAATGTACGTTAATGACATGTAATTACTGCCAAGAAGAAGAGTCCATATGATATGAATTATCTTGCTGTGACGAAGAAAATTTTGGGGATGGAAATCTTTAAGGATCATGCATGATAGAAACTTTTCTTATATTATAAGAATAACATTGAACAAATTCTAATGAGATTTGGAATATCTGCAATCAAGCCCTAGGTACTCCATCAGCTATGAATATTGATCTATCTGTTTCTTTAGTACCTCAGTCAGATGTAGAGAAAGGAACACATGTCACGTATTCCGTATGCCTGCGCAGTTGGGAGTCTTATGTATGCTATGTTATGAACAAGACTTGATATCACTATGTTGTGAGTATTTTTACCAGATTCATGGGCAATTTAGGGAACGAGCATTGGTAAGCAATCAAGTGGATTTTACACTATCAGATTATAACACTAGACATTGGCCTCATTTATAGAAGTGTAAGAATGTTTTGTTGTTGGATATTGAGACTCAGACTATGCTATAGATGTTGATAGGAGGAGATCAAGACAGGATAAGTCTTTACTTTGGGGGTTCTATAATCAATTGGAAGACTACCTTACAATCATCAGTTACCTTGTCTACTACAAAGGAATGCATCTAGCTAAAGGGCTTATTTAGAGATCTCGATCTACAACATGATCATGCCATACTATATCATGACAATCTCAGTGTAATGTGCTTAACCAAGGATCAAGTGCGTCACGAGAAGACCAATCATATAGATATTAGATATTACTTCAATCACTATGAAAAGAGGATCAAGGTGAATAAGGTCGTTGCAATAGATAATCCCACCAATATGGCAACATCACAATGAAGCTTGGCAAAGCTTCTGAAAAGAGTTAATTCAAGGTAGAGATTGTTAATATGCCTTGAATCTATTTGAGCATGTAGAAAAAGTCCTCTTTGATTTGGGATTAAAAGTCGTGTTTGCTTTAAGATTTGAAGTCCTATTTGTTTTAGGATTTATTTGTATGGGACGAGGTACTATATAAAGCTCTATTGGGTTAGTGCTTGAATCATCCTATGTACTTTCCTTTTTTCTCCAGATAGCGAAGACTGATTACCGTTACTCACTGATGTAGACTAGGCACAGACGAACCCTGTAAAACCAAGTATCATTGTGTTTGCATGATTGATCGCTTGTGTGTATTCCACTTCCACAATTCACAATACTAAGCATTAAACCATTTCGTAAACCTTCTTTGATAAAAATCTTCACCTTGACCTTCATAGGGCTTTATTGATCTTAAGAGAGTTAAGAAGACCTTTGTATTCAAATCGATGATCTACATATTGACAAACCAAAATCCTTGGATGTGTGTTCAAAAATGGTATAAGTTATAATAAGGGAAAATTGATTCCATTAGAAATAAAACATAATTGTAGGGACTCTAGAATATGAAAATCTCTCAAGCTAGCATCCCAAATTCAAGATTAGATTGTAAAAGAACATAAATTCGGGAAGCACTGCAAGGAAAACAAGTTATGTTCACAGAACTATGCTCACGGATGTGGGACTTGTGGCCACAGAATTGGGCTCTGGCCACAACACTTTGTGGCATGTACCCGTAGCTATAATTTTCATTGCGAGAGTTCTATGACCACGAATATGTTGTAGCCACTACAAGTAACCATGGAAGTTTGCATGACCACAGTTTTGGTATGAAGATTTAGTCACAGAATTGTAGTTACGAGTAATTAGTGGCCACACAATTATCGTAACCACAAATCTTCGTAGCCTCATTCTGTGGGAACAACTCGTTTTTCTTGTAGTGAAGTAACTCACAACTACGGCAGGACAAGTTGATTATGGAAGCCCCTTCAAGGCAAAATGCCATGGCCTTTGCAAACTTTCTAATAATAAACATTATAGTATTTGTGGAGGCCTCGCAACTCTAAACACAAGGAATAATAGCCTCAAGGCATGTCATGTAGGGTTGAGGGCATCGAGGACCAAGAATTGGTATTTTTGGAGCGAAAACTAGCTTTGCTATCTCAAACATGCGGAGGAAACAATAGATCCTAGTCCACTTCCCTGTGAAAAAAATCGATGGGGCTTGGATTTTTCTCTTATCAAATTACTTTAGCACTTATTCACTAATGGTGGCTTATATCCACTTTTGACATGAAGTTTTGGTCCATTAATTTTCATCTTCTCTTTTCTTATTTCCTATGGGTGTTGCAAAATAATCGTACTATTGCACAAGAAAACCCAACAAGTTATAATATTACCTATATTACTAGATGCTATTATGCAAAAATACTTACTAAACCGTCTCATGTATTTTGGAAGAATGTCTGCTTACAAAAGAAGGGAGTGACAATGTTGGCTTTTGTTTTGTATCTATAGTTGACTAGTCACATTTAGGATGTGATATCTTGGTGTATATTGTTTACTGATGATATTGTGTTGGTTGATGACACTAGATATGGAGTCAATGAGAAGCTTGAGGTTTGGAGACATGCCTTATGCTAAAGAATTTTATATAAGTAGGGCTAAGACAGTATATATGCAGTGTACATTTAATGGAAGTGATGGCAAATAAATTGAGGTGAAGATGGGAGAAGATAACATTCACAAGAAGACTCTCTTAGATACTTGGGATCTATTATGCAATATGATGGGAGAAATTGATGGTGATGTAACTCATAGAATAAATACAAGTTGCTTAAAATGAAGAGGATCCTAAAATTCCCTTCAAAATCAAAGGAAAAGGTACAAAGAAGTAATGAGACTAGCTATGTGCTCTATGGATTCGAACGTTGGCTTGTGAACCGTAGATATGTACAGAGTGACAATAGAAGAAATTAAATGAAGGGAAATTTTTAGACCTCACTCACCATAAAAGATTGAAGATCAAATTACATCCGATCAAACAAAAAGATTCATCATACTAATCTGTATCACAACGGAATTTCAATTTAATCAAAAAAGATGAAACTACATAGACTGGGAACCTTTTTCGATATGTATTATCAAGATCACATGGGTTACGGTTACCTTTGAAGTGCGAACATGATCCTTCTAGTCTCTTAAGTAAAGGACCTCCTATATGAAGTTCGATTTAACATAGACAACACTTTGCAATTGCGGGAATGAATTGCATCATTCCCACAATCAGAGCAAAGATCTAACTTTCCTTCTTCTTCTTCTTGCCTTGGAGTAGGGGGTGGCCACATGCAGAGAGAGGAAGAGAGGGAACAACCATACACAGAGAGCGATAGAGAGAGAGAGAGAGAGAGAGAGAGAGAGGAAACTTGGTATTTTTTTGAGATGAATTGTAAGGCAGGGCATATCCCTCCTTCTATACATATTCGGACCATTAGGATTGCAATCTTGATTGCAAATTGAATGGTCAGGTCTGAGCTCTCAACAACTCTTAGGATTGAGAGAGCTCCCAACATTGTTTAGGATTAAAATTTATGATTAATTATCTATTCCAATTCTCATAAATATATCAATATGTAACGAGATTAAAGAGAGAGAGAACTTAAGTAAAATGAGATAATAGGGGGATCTAACCATTGGAGGGACACACATGGACGTCCCCACTTTTACCTCCTATTTGTTATTCTCTTTTATCTCTTCGACCATTAATCATTTCTTATTGATAAATATAATTTAATTATCAACTAACAATTCTCAATTATTTGTGTCAATTAAAACATGCCATCTAAAAATGAATCATATTCATAAAAAAGTAATTCCAATTCACATATATAATTTGTGAATCATATTTACAAATAAGTATCCAAAGAATAATATGGATCTTATCCATATAATTCTAAAAAATATTGTGTATATCACTACCCACATTATATTATATTAGATAATTAAATCCAATCTAGTTATCCCACTTTTATCTCTTTACCTAAGAATTAGATTTTGTTTCTTTTATAACAAACCAAGAACTCTTTTATGGATAACGTGCCTTCTCTGCGAATACTTGGAGATAAGCTCCGAATTATTATATAATCCTTGTATAATTACTTGGATATTGAAATCCAATTTCATATATAGATCTAAAATATCTCCTAGTGTTGTTTGATCATATCAGACAAAGTATCCATATCTTCTCATTGCAGAATCCAACTCAGTACAATGTCCAATATTTGGAGTAAGATTGGATAACAAGTTCACTGAGCGGAGTCACTAAAATCAAGACATGTTTCTGTGTCATGGTATACAACTAATGAAGATCACATATTCCTAATACTACTACATTATGTATACTAGAAGACCATGAATAAACTTGAACTTCTGATCTCATTTTAACTATCTCCTTCAGAGTTTTATCATTAAATTTCTAATTCAATCATTAGGAGTTGGTATTGACCATATACTTTTCAAAAGCATAAATCGTACCTATAAATCTTATATTATTTCCGAAAAAGGTGATGTCAATGGAATTCGGATTACCAATCAATATCTCATGAGTGAGTTCATATCTTCCTGTTCAATAGTGAACATGTATGATCCTTTTAAGAGATCGAATCACTCATATGCCCTTATATCTACGCTAGCGTGCTGGTTATACAGACCTTGATTAGGTCATCAACATAACGGTCTGCCAAATATACATACTTGACATACTAACACATGTCTGTGGTTAGAGGATGCATGCCTATATCGTGACAACAAACGTCATATTTCTTTATTATCTTGATCTTGCTAAGTCAACTATTTGACTTAACTTGTCCAACACTTCAAAATCTCTACTCCTATACAGAGGAGACACATCAAGAGGTTGCTTGGATGTCAGCCTTTTGAAATAATGGTTTTGTGAGAGGGACGTACAATCTCACAAGGAAAGACTACAATCGCTGTATTGACCGCTCAAGAAAACTGTTGAATTCAAGAACTAACCCAGAAATAAACATATCAATGCAAATAAATGTGTGGATTTAAAATTTATACTATTTAACTCTACAAAATGTGTGTATAGTGCTAGTATGTAGAGTGTCAAACACCGGGAGAATATGGTAGACTAGGCAAATTATTCTGTAAAATTTGTTCTTATTCTTATCTATTTATTTTCTTTTGTGGGGGTTAATTTTTATTTTTTTGGATTTTAAATTTTCATAATTTTTTATTTATTTTTATTTTTATTTTTTATTTTCTTTTTATATTTTCTGATTATAATTTCCTTTTCCTTTTTAATAGTTAATATAGGTTTATATAAAACTATATATACAATATAAGAAAATATATTTATAGATACTACTAAAAATAATCAAAATATATGAAACGGATTGTTTTTGGTATAATTTTCTACAATTTTTGTGATTTTAGGGGAATTTTGCTAACTTCTATAAATATTTAAATTAAAAAATCTCAAAATAGAAATTGAATAAATAAGCCATTTTTTTGTATTTTAAAAATAGTAAAATCCAACATTTCAAAAATAATTTTTATTTAATAATAAATAATATAAAGAAAATTAAGAGATAGAAATAAATATTTTTAGTTTTTGTTGTGATTTTTTATATTTTTATAAAGAATTTGGAGCTTTTTAATTTTGGTGTTTCTCTTTTTTTGTTTTTAGGGATTTTTGATTTGGCGTTACAAAATACTAAAATAAATAGAATAGATTTTTGTATTTTTTAAATATTGTTTTATATTCTTTGGATTTTTTAAATGTAAATGAGGATAAAACTGTGCTCTTTTGATTTTTAATAATTAGAGAAAATCTAAAATGTAAAATAATTATGTGATGTGAATGACATGTCAAGAGGTATCTAACCCTATTTTTGCATAATTTAGAAGCACAAATGGTATTTTTAATAAATAAAAAAATCAAAATCTGTTGAACCAGAAAAGTATTTTTGCAATTAAAAATAAAGGTAGGGACTACAATGCAATTTACCTAAAAATTTAAAACTGATAATTAAAATTTTAAGATTAAAAAAATAAAAAATCCAACAAGGGGATAAGTGCAAAATGGCCACCTCGCATGGGACCAGACATGAGGTGACCTAGCACAAATCCAAATGTAAATACGTGAAAGATCAGAGGTTCACATGCAAATATTACAAAAGTTCTAAACTAATAATTATTTTACATGACTGAAACAAGATGAAACAAAAAGGGTGATAGAGGATGCAAATTACCACCACCAAGCGTGGATCCAACAGTCGCAGATGCTTCACTAATCCATGTGTAAATAGTTCCTTGCACTATGACGCTTCGGACGTCGCCGACTCATATTAGATTCCCAGATGGGATCGGATGGCGATGCTCCACAAAATCCGATGGCGATTAGACATTTTTGTGACTACACTTGATCCGACGGTGCTCGAAGCAAGTAGAAGAACACATGATGAACTCATCACAAGTGAGTTTTGATCAGGTGTAGCAGGCTCCTCCAACCTGGCAATCCTCTGGCATGCTCTACACATTCTTGCAGCTCCGGTGAAGGTCATAGGTGCCTCAAAATGATCCAGGCCCCATCAGAGGGGTATGGATAACATGATCACCTGGGGGTTGTTCTTGACTTCAGATAGGTCTCAGATGCCCTCTTCCAGATGTGAGCCTGCATGATAATAAAGGGGATCATGAAGGGAGCGTTTGGTCCTTTATTTGGAGGAGATAAGCAATGGATGCCAATGGATGGGATGCTCCAGCGATATGGCGATGGAGGGAGCACGAATACTTTGATCCAGAAGGAATTGAAGGGGGCTGATGGGTCGAGTGGGTTTAGAAATGAAGGGGGAAAGAGGTCGAGGTGGTCACGAGTCGGAAATAGTGGAGTCATGGTGGCAAATGGTGGTGGGAGCTCTAAAGCTCCATCGAAATTTAATCTTAAACCTAAGCTAAAGCAGAGGATTGCATGATAAAATAAAGCATAAAAAGAAGACTAAAGCTACAGGCTACCTAAAAATCAAATATACAAACCTCAAGCGGTAGAGGGTCGCGAGATTAGACCTCACGACGACATACCACCAGAGATGATGGGAACCACCCCCTGATTCTCCTTCCCCGTTGCGGAGCACAAGGCAAGTTAGTTATCATCTACCTCAAGCCATTGACACACTCCGAGGGGTATGGAGTGGTAGAAAGTGGAACCCAATTAAAAATGACGAGGACGAGGTCTTTGTCTAGGCGAAGAAGGGGCAAAGTTTGAGGGATGATTTTGTGCGTAGGAAAAAGATATGGTGCAAGAGAGGTGTTCGGTGTGATTCTTGGATGAACAGTCGTCAAATCCTATGAAGGATGTACAAGCCCTCGAGGGACGTATCGAGAGGGAAAAAATAGAGAAGGGGAAGCAGACAACTATTCTGATAGGTTGACGACTTGGGTAAGAGAGTTGACCTAAGTCAACGGGTAATAGGCTCTGATTGGGTCACATCACCTGCAAAAAGACAAAAATAGAAATTAAATTCGTAAATAAATCAAATTAAATTATTAAATAATTTATTTATTTTTGTTTAAAACATAAAAATTATTTATTATTTTATGTAGTATTTTAATACAATTTTTTATTCATTTTAGGGTTGATTTATTACAAGTTACTTTTTGAGGTTTCATTTATAGGTATATTTACCTATATGTGTTTTTTATTTTGTATTTTATTTTATTATTTATATTCTTAATTTATATATTTATAAATTATTTATATATATATATATTTTATTTTTCTTATATCACATGTCACTTAAATTAATAAGGTTTATATAGGTATAGGTATTGTGTATTCATCTATGTATTTATATATCTATTTTATTTTATTATATTTTTATGGTTTTATTTTATTTTTATCTTTTTAATAGAATATATATAATATTTTCAAGGTTATGAAAATATAAAATAAATAAAATAATAAAGTAATAAAAGAATAATTTCCCATTTTATTTATATACATTCATATTATACAATAGGGGTCAAAAACCTAACTTTTGCATCTTGACTCCAAATTGAATAAAACCACCTTCATTAAATAATTTATTAAAAGTTATATACAATTATGTGATTTTGGTATATTTTTAGTTCGTATGGAGACATGTCTGGGAAGTTAGGATTTTGGATTCTTTTTCTGAGTATTAAGTCTACACTGTGTATTATTTTTTCGTGAAATAAATTTTGTAATTTTCTATATATTTTTATATACAACTTTCATGCACAAGGTTTTTTTATTTGAGGTGTAATAATGAAGAATAAAATAAGTTTTAAAAAATAAATTATTGATGAATAAAATAATATGATTTTTGGCCCTCATCTCCCTACCCCTATTTTATTCCTTGTCATCAAATCAATTCTTGACTTGGTTTCGCGGTTTAGGGTCATAAAATACCTTTGTCATTTTATTATTTTTCTTTTCTTTTCTTTATTCTATAATTTTGGCATTAAAACTATATTTTATATACAATAAATGGAATACATAATGAATGTTAATTTATACAATTTAATGCTATTTACATGCATTTAGCTATGTTTTTAAGGCCAAATTGATAAAATAAAGATGATGAAATGGATATTCATCACCTTTGGAGTAAGGATTGTTGTCTCCTTCTAAGATTGCAGATCCTTTCTTGATAATCATTTGACAATGTTGTTTAGTCCTCAATCTAACACTTTAAATATACAACTCAAAACCAACCTCTATGATCCAACAATTGAATAAACAATTGTATGATCTCAAGATGTCCAAGGTATATAACCCTATTTGTATAGAGAGACCCAATAAGTGCATAAATAAATCAATAACTTTTATAGTTAAATAATTTACAAGAACATTTATGGTAGAAATCGTACACTAGGGGCTTATATGTCTAACAGAAAATGCTAAGATGGATGTGTGATCATACATGAAAATATGTGATTTCAGAATGATGTGATTAGAATGAAAGTTCACGTAGCTCCGGTAGATGATAAGATAAGAGAGAACAACTTAAGGTGGTTTTCCATTTGTAAAAGAGCTCGATT
This sequence comes from Ottelia alismoides, assembly GCA_037367405.1. NCBI lineage: Eukaryota > Viridiplantae > Streptophyta > Magnoliopsida > Alismatales > Hydrocharitaceae > Ottelia > Ottelia alismoides. The sequence continues at coordinate 196,559 of JAZKJV010003340.1, read as the reverse complement.
CAGGAATCAGTTAGAAAATATGAGATTTGGGGTGTTGAGCATGTTAAAGGAGGGTAAGAAATGCCCAAGAAGTGTTGAAAGGAGAATATCCAAAGGGATCTTAGTTCTCTGAATCTAAATTTGAGAATAACTCAAAATAGATCTAATTGAAGGCGAAGTATCCATATGTAGCCGACCTTACTTAATGCGTGAGAAGACTTCGTTGTTGTTTTGTCCAGACAATAGAACACATTTCTCTAATGCAACGGATGCATGAGTACTTGGGAGATGAAAGTGAGGTTAGCCTCCTTCTGTTAGTCGGTTTGGAAGATGCGGTGCAAAAGAGCTTTTTGGGGTACAAATCCATTTGTTAGAAAAATCCAATTTGATATAAAGTTCTTTCAAATCGCCAATCAAATATATGAATGAAAACTAAAACGCGCTTTGTTGCAGTTCAATAGGGATATTATATGAATCTTTGGGTGCACATTTTCCCTAATATTTGCATTGGTAGGAGGGGGAGGGATGATGTTCTAAACTAATTTTATAGCTAGGTCCCGTGGTTGCATCGAACTCAAAGAAGGTTGTTGAAACAACAGGGAGGACTTCGATCTTAGCTGCTCGCGCTGACATAAAAATGCTGAGCAGCATCCTGTTGGTCTTTCTGGTTCTCTTAATCTAGGCTTTACTTGAGCCTCCCTTTCTTTGTTAAGACTAATTATGCTTTTGGGTACTGTTTGAATATGCATTGTTTTTTATCCCCACTCCTATGTGAATTAAAAGACAGAATTTGGTAAACTTATGTTATATCTTTCAAACATAAGTGATTTGAGATGAGGGAAAGAGAAGCTTACAGGATTAAACCAGCTTTTCCATAATACAAACAGGAAGCCAACAAGTAGCATGAGGGAGAGCACTCTGGGTATCACCCTCTTTGCGCCCACAACAGCTGCCAGACAAGGCATGATTGCCATCGTTGCGGAGGATCGGATCGTGGAATCTTCACGGGATATCGAGAGAGATGGGATGCTCCTAAGAGGTGATCAGGTGTTCAGTTCAGTATCCGACCTCCTCTCTTCTCACCTGTATTAAAAAAAAAGAAGGTGAAAACCACATGGAAGCTTGTCAGCTTAATTCCCTCTTCCATTGCTTCTTTATTATATGCACATTTGATCAGTGATGGAATTCTTGATGTACACTTTAATTTTATAGTAACAATATGTAAATTTTCTGTAAAGCTGTCATCTGGTTGTCACATTGACCCAAATAATCTACAGGGTGGGATCAGTTTCCGACCATTGGTTTTCTTATTAAGAAAAACTCTTCGACGACGAAGTCGCACAGTCGTGGTAGATTCTTGCCATATTTTTGTCATAGATGATATAGATCTACATCGTGGATTTATCAACACTGAAAGATAATATAAGTTCTAGCACGAATAATTTCCTGCACGCAACCTGCTTATACGTGTTCAAGTATTGCTAAAAACAGTTCAGATTAATCAGGAGTCTAAAATTCTACAATATAAACATTTATCGGAGGTAATATCAGGGTTAGCTTCCTCCAACGAAGAGTTTTTTTGGGGTCAAAATCGTGGTCAGAAGATTATGTTTATATCTCAGGCCAAGTTAGTTAGACCCCAATCCGTGTCTTCCTATCTCGTTTTTTATGTATATATATCATGCATACACTGGCGGGAACAGATCTAAGCAACAGCGCACCAAAATCGTATGGTGAAAGAGAAACGTGCACAACAGTACAACACAAGAATTTACAGTGACTTGGCAATTTACCTCCTTCACTTGATCACATTTAGGACCTCTTCGGTTGTATGGTAAAACCATGTACTCTGACATACTTCTAGCTTCAACTCTATATTTTTGGGTTGGGATTACTTGTATTGACCATACAATTTCTTTGGTATAATATTTTTAACCATGTTCAAATAAACTTTTAATATAAAAAACATATTATAATCATGAAAATAATATACTATATAATCAATGTCACATCACATCACAATTATCATTCCAACATCTCAACCTTCCAAATAGCTACTACTCACGGTAGGGTTCCTCAACGAAGTTACCAAACAAGCCCTTAGTCTCGATCTCTTGGAATTCTCGTAAATATGTTTAGATTAGCGGCTGTCCCAAGTACTTGTTCATATACCTCAACTATACCATGAATGTTACATGTGGACTATGTGAAAATACCCGTATACTCTTAACTAGTATTTATACCCGCGCTTTGCGGCGGTTCTATATTTTTTTATTCTATATGGTACACGACAAATGTGTATAGTCAAATGACATGAGGCTATATGAGAAAATATTGCATAATAATTGGTGGATTGGTTATTTATAATGTTAGCTGAATAACAATTAGAAGTGCATAGTGCATGTGAATTACCATTGTCATAACAGGATGTTACTGATTTTTAATAGAATTTAGACATAACAATAGAAAGAATATCCTTTCCGGTTGACGAAAACATAACATTCCTCTTTTGGATTTTGTATTAAGCTCAAGTTGTCTCTGCATATTCTTAGATCCATTTTCTGATTGGTAGCTAATTGTCCACAAGATTTTCTAATCGAAGAGTTACCATTAGATTTCTCTCATAAAATAAGGGGTTTCAGAAAAAAATAGTATAAGAAGAATTTAAAAATGCAAACTAAACTAATAACAATTACAATGTGAATATAAATAAATAAGCAAAGCCATCGTATTTGGTACTTCAATGCTTTAATCAGGATTTGTCCATATGCTGGTACTTCAACGTTTATACAAATTTAATTATATGTCGGTGTTTTGATGCTTATAAAGATTTGTCCATATGTGTTATTAACAGTAGGAAGCATGCAAAGTGAGATTTAGTTCCTGGTAACATGTTGAATGTAAATAGAAATAAATTTGTGTGAAAAAGAAAGGAATCCTAAATTGCCTTGCCATCGTAAGTTAGAATTACTCAAATAATTTATATTTATATTCTTTTTCTGTGACATGACCATTGTTACACTGTTATTTGCTATCCTTGTTTTTCTCTCCCCTTGGAATGGTGGTAGACTGATGATAGCAATGCTTTTACTATGGGTATTTGTCAGTTACTCATCTTCTCGTTGCTACAAATTTTTCAAGGGACTATAATGGAAGAAGGTTACCTTCAAGACATCATATACTTCCACAACCATTGTATTCATGATCTTTTTCATATTAAATGCGCTTATATGGGGGCCAAAAGTCGTCTGATGCTTCAGGACGATGTTTGACCTGGTTTTGGTATGGTTTGCTATTCAGTTCCTCTTGTCTTCATAGGTGGTTACTTTGGATTTAAGAAACTTCCCATTGAGGACTCTATCAAGACAAACAAATTTCCTAGGGAGATTCCTGAGCAAGCTTGGTATATGAACCCAATTTTCATAATACCTATTAGCGGCATACTTATGGTTGGTGGTGTATTCATAGAACTATTTGTCATCCTTACATGTATTTGGATTCATCAGTTCTACTACATATTTGCGTTCCTGTTATGGTATTCGCTATTCTCATCGTCACTTGTATAGAGATTATGTCATCCTGCTATGCGTATACCATCATGCTTTGCTATTTTCGGCTATGTAGTGAAAACTACACATGCATGCCACTCTTTTTAAAAATTTATAAGAAAAAGATCATATCACATGTATATTTATAGATTATTATGTCAACGTATTTATATATTTGATCAAGACTTCTAAATAGATTTTACTAAAAAATTATGTATTAAATTATTATTTGAATTTATAATTTTATTGAAATCATTATGATAAAAATATTCATTCATTTTTTCTTGTTATATTTTATATATTCGATATTAGATTTATTTAAGTTATTATTTGACCAGTAATTAATCAATCTATGATGATCAAAATATACTCTAAAAAATCTATAAACATTTAAAATACATAAGAAATATTGTGAAGAGATTTCAAAACAATTCAATTGATGGATATAATTAGAATAAAATCTGATACTTATATGTCACCCTAATTTCAAAAGATGAGAGAAATTAAGTTATATATTTATTATATTTTTAAAAAAATTATTTACTATTACATAATTTTTTTATTACTTGTATTAAAATTATATTAACAAAATATTAATATAAATAACATTATATCACAATCAAATTCATAAGTTATTTTTTATTTTACTATTTATTGAATTATTTGTGTCACATAATAACTCAAGTATCGATTCGAAATTATTTCTAGATTTTCTTTTTTATTTCTTTAAGATTTATATCTACAAAATTAAGTTTGTCTAAAACTATTGTTTTTAATTATTATTTTATTTCAAAGATTTAACATTACATATAATGTGTTGTAAGCATTTTCAAAAAAACTACCTACATTTTATTTGCGAGAAAGCACATGAGTGGAGAGAATTTTTATTTTTAGGAGGTTACGTGGAGTGGAGATAGAGTGCATATCCGTTCTCCACGATGTGAATAAATTAAGACCCATCTTGCTTTGCGTTCGGCCCTCAATTTTCGTATCTCATCAATTTTCCTCCATTATATTTTTTTCACAATGTTTTAAAGTACTCATGGTTGATTTTTTATAATACAAATGAAAACTGACATAAACTTCATTACAAACGAATAGATATTTGAAATTGCATTATTAATTCGTCCATGTGCTTTTCATACCGATGATTAGACTTTTAAATTATTTTGTACGTATAAGAAGTGAAATAAAACATCATGTCAAATAATTCTATTAAGTGAAGTATAATATGGATTATTTATTTTAGCATAATTAATATGTAATCCATAATACATATACTTATATTTCCTAACATCGGATTTAATACCTTAATTTTCAATCTACGTAAAATTTTAAACTTTATAAGGCACATGATTTTTTAATTCATTGTTGCATTTTTAATAGTTATAATAAAAAATAATAGTTTGTGCAAGATTCATATAGAAAGAGACTGCAACATTTATAATATTAGTTTTTTTTATAATCGGTTAAAAATATTCAGTATGTAATTTATGAATTGATCTTAATTCGAACTATCCATCGCTGTGCAAAAGCTGAATGGTAAATGCTATATATTTTCTTTTAAATATATCAAATAAAAACTAAAGACATCGTGGGTAAATTGTACCATCATGAGCTAATATTCTTTTCTTGCAAAATCATATGGTCTAAATTAGTTTAACACTTAAAATCATTCTTCGTCACATTCCATAAATGTCTGAATCATTTCACTTATACAATCTGAAACGGAGGGACCTCAACTTGCCATGAAATACTACTTGAGCAAGGAAATGGAAGATTGACCTCATATTTTATTGTCATATGCTATTTTATCATTTAAAATCCAAGTCTTTTTATGTTAAATTTTATTCCTGTAATGGAAGAGAGAAAGATTTACATCTATTTCATCTTAGTGACTCTCTTGACAATAAATCCTTTATCAAAACACCGAAACATACAAAAAGATTATGTGATGGACAACCTTTTCTGAAGAGTTATCCTTGTTTATAATCACAGAATAACACATCGATCTGGATCTTCAAAATAGAGTGAATCCTTCGTTGAACTTCAGAGGACTGTTGTACCATCGGAACCTACTGCGAAAAATGAGCTACAGTGACGGTTTTTTTCAAAATCCATCACTAAATTAACCGTTGTTAAATATATAACGATGATATTATTCGTTGCGAAACACTACAAGAAATTGGACCTAAGGTAACAAACAATTTGAATATTCGTTGCTATATCTTCTGATGTTAAAGATATAACAACGAATATTATCCATTGTCAAATGCTCTTTTGTATTTGTAATTAGCAACGAATATCATATTCGTTATTAAAGGTCTATATAATGACGATTTTTCCGTTGAATTATTCATTAAAATTCATATTAGTCATTGACATATTTAGCAACGATTAGAAGAAAATGACAACGAATAATCGTTGTTATATGATTCGTTGCGAGGAATATATCAACGAATACTATTATTCGTTGCTAATTTAAAGAAGTAAGCAACGTTTAATATTTGTTGTTATATATTTAACTACGGAAGATATGCCAACAAATTTTAAATTATTCGTTGACTTAGGTCAATTTTCTTGCAGCGCAAAGAGTTTTCGTACTCGAAATTAGCAACGAATATCATATATATCGTTATATCGCTAGCTATGGTCGATGTTTATCCGTTTTAATTTTTCAAAATATCAATTAATCGTCGTTATTTTTTTGTTCGAAATTTAACGACAATTAACTATAAGTTTGAAAAATAGCAACAGATAAGCATCGCTATGTGGACTGTTGCTAATGATATAAAGGAATATATGATATTCATTGCTAATTTCGAGTACGAAATCTTATTTCGCAACGAATGATATCTAGAACAACGGTTAATTTAGTGATAGATTTTGAAAAAAAATGTCACTATAACTTTTTTGTAAGTAACCGTTGGATCATCCAACGATTCACACGTAAAAAACTATAAAATTCGGATTTCGTGTGTAACGTTATCTGCTCACCGGTCCTAAGAAACGTGAGAAGTTCTTGACTTCTTACGTAATAAGTAAACAACGCACTTCCACGCACGTGCGCATGTCGCCACGTGCTTAACCTCACCTTCCAACTACGTCGCCGCCAAAACGATCTCCGACACCTGTGAGCGTGCCACCTATAGGGGTGTAAACGAACCGAACCTGAGCGAACCTAATTGGATTCGGTTCGGTTCGTTTAGTAAGTATATAGGTTCGGATTCGGCTCGATTCGATAAGATCAAATCATATTTAGGTTCGGTTCGGTTCGACTGAGGTTGGTGAACGTTCGGTTCGGTTCGTTAAGGGTTCGATTATACACAACAAATTGAATACAACCCTTTTCTTCTCATTTTTCATTCTGATCGGTTAAAAAGGTTCGTGAAAAGTTTGCTTTATGACACATCAAACTAGTTTTTCCCATTAAATCCAAACAAAGCAGCGCCATAAAAGTTTATCTTACTACTTCGAACTCTCCCTATGTGCAGCTGAGGCCCGGACCTTCGTTCCGCCTCACCTCAAAACTACTTAGAGCAACAGACGCTTATGCCTAACTGAACAGATTGAGGTTATAGCTACGAAGCCCACTGTTCTTTTAAAAAAGGTAGAACTATATAATTAAATGTTCGAGATCTAGAACTTAGTAACTGTTGAATTGAATTTCAAAAATTAAGTTATAATTAAATGTTCGAGATCTAGAACTTAGTAACTGTTGAATTGAATTTCAAAAATTAAGTAATAATATCAAAATGTAGCGAAATTTCCGTAATGACCATTGTTAAAGAAACTAAACATAAGGAACAAATCATTATTCACGAATAATTCCAATTGTTGTGAGTACATAAACGGAGAGCATGACATTTTGATAAATAAGAACAAAATGAATAAAAAATGACGCGAAGAAAAAGCAGAAAAGATCATTTTGAACTGATTAATTTATAGCAGATTACTATGGGATATACTGGAAGGTTCAAATATTGAATACCTAGCAGATGGCGGTGCTGCTATTGAGGGAGAGGAGAGGGAGGACGACGACAATGCTGGAAGGAGAGGGTGACCGGCGAGCAGCTGGTGCTGGAAGGAGGGGGGCACTGTAAAGATGGATTAGGACAGCCGTCGATGGAGAAGAGGTAGAGGGAGGCGGGTCTGAGGGTGGATGGCTGTTGCGATCGCTGCGAGGGTGGATCGAGGTTGCTGTCGACGGAGAGAAGATAAAGGGGGTAGACAATTATTGAGGGTGGGGGTAGACAATTATTGAGGGTGAGTTGAGGAGAGGGAGGCAGTTATTGAGGGTGGGGTAGACAATTATTGAGGGTGAGTTCAGGAGAGGGAGGGGCGGCTGTCGAGGGTGAGAACAGGAGGGGTTAGGAATTTGGGAAATTGGTAAATTTTCACCTTCCATCCATCGATACAATTGGAAAAAATCTAAATACCCTCTTATTTTTTAGGAATTGAAATTTAACATGATATATAGCTTATGGGCTTCGTTATTTTTTTATAAGCTCACAAATCATAATATGATATATATATACTTATTTATTTATTTATTTATTTACTTATTTATTTATATCAAACTATTAACGGATCGAACTTGAGCGAACCTACCATTTCAAGGTTCAGTTCGTTTATATATACGAGCTCAAACCTATGTGAAGGTTCGGTTCGTTTATGTTCGAACCGAATTCGAATCGGACTCTTATCGAATCGAACCTGAGCGAATATCGAACCTGAGATTTTTCTGACAGACATAGCCACCTACCACTCGTCCCACGTTCCCCTCGCGCAGCACCGACCCCCCGTCTCATGGCGAGTCTCCGGATAAGTAGACGATGGACCCCTTCTGGACTTGGATGCGAGCGAGATGAAGGACGGGGCGTGTTCTTGCAGGGGAATGACGGCAGCAGCGTCGTTCGTCGCCGTTTTTCTCGCGGGTGTGCTCTACGTCTGCTGGATCTATATCGTAAGTAAGCACTCCAAATTGCATTCTGTAATCTTGCCTTGTTCGACCTCGCGAGTGTTAATCGATTGCATGGTTTATAGTAGCACTGTGGTGAGCAGTCTAACGTTCATTGCTTTGTAAAATCTGGCGTCTCAATTAGCTGCAAAAAATAACAGCTGCTAACCATGGAAAACATGTTGCCCAGCGAAGAAGAGTGAGGCGAGCAGATCCTCTGCAGTACCGCAGAGACTGCTTTTAAAATCGCGGATCACTTGTGCCGCTCGATCTTGATCGAGCAGGAATTCGATATTTTTTTGTAGGTTTTTATCGTAGAAATTCATGCGAATTGCTCCATCAAGCTGTCCATGATTTTACCGCAGACCTCTGCAGAGGATCTGCTAGAGCAGACTGCTCTTATCTTTGAGTTGAAAGCTAAGAAATATACATTTTTTTATTTTTTTTATTTGTAGGCAGGAGGCTTTTTTTTGGAAAATAGCATTGACATAGTAAATTCTTTGTATTTATAATTTGAAGGCATATATTGTGTCACAAATGCAAATGGGTTTTTTTTTGGAATTAAATAGATGGAAATATGTTCTAACTTCGTATCCCTCTATCTTTTTTATGCAATATTCTCTTACTATTTTTTTCGATAGTAGATAAAGTATTCTTGATTTTCATACTATAGGAATCACTCGACGTGGTTCGATAACGAATATTCGTAATTATAGAAAGTAAAGGGGTTGCCAGTAATCTTTCTTAACATATTAGACAACTAAGATAAATTGATATTTGAAGCTATTTTTTTTCAAAAGAAAGTTAAGGTTGCATGTTCTATATTTTGTAATTGAAGTAGACTATGAACGTGTAGTGTGTGTTTTTACCATATAAATCAATCCGTAAGTTGAAATATTAAAAATGTATAAAAATAAGAATACTTGTATGAATCAATCTATTCTTCAATAACAATAGTTATAATTACAATAATCATAGTACTTCATAATTTTGATGAATATTAAGTATCACATATTTTAGTTAATTGTGATTCACTTACAAATATATCGAGCTATACTAGTTGAAAATATGTCAATCAATATTTACATAGCCTATTTTAGTGTATGCCCCCTTTCTGCAAAATTTTTAGCTGCATCCATGAGTTACGTACCTTTCAAGTCTTGGTGCATGGCATGATAATCTTAGAAAAGAATGTGTTACTCTTATGGGTTTAGATGCATCGCATGAGTGTGACTTATTGAAGAGAAACTATTTTTGTAAGTATGCTAGTTAGTTGTATATAAAACTTCAAGTGAATTTACGATCCATAACCCATCTATTTTAGCATGAAAGGTTACAATAATTATTTAAAAACATCTACATTTTTTAATAAAAATATTACCCTAAGAAATTACTTTGATAGCAACTAAATTGTGTTAATAAAAAAATTAGCTATGGATGAGAACATGCTTTTGATTAGCATAGCAAATTCATCGGAGATTATGTGCAAGTTAAAGCTCAATTAACACATTGTTGCACCACATTTCGTTGAGTACCTAGAAACGAACTACGCATTGCTTTTAAATTGATGCAGGCCAAAATGTTGTTGTCTCAACAAAAGAACGTGGTGCCACACATTGTTGCTACTACAAGTTTTTCTGCGATGATCGTGGCAACAAAATTTTATTCACTAGAAAAAAAATCGAAATCCATTGGGATCAAAAGAATATTTGGAACATATAGCACTTGAAATTCCATCACCACAATTGTTGTTGTCATCGGTGAATACTACTTGTAGTAGTAGTCTAAACTTTAAGATGACACATTGTGTGTTATGAAATCGTATTATATTTAAGATATCATGAAAGTTTGTATAGTCGAGTGAGTTCTTGAAACAATGATCACAATTCCAAGTCCTTTGGCGCATATATCATAAGAAAGCATTGTAGATCGACATGTTAAAATAACTTGAGCTTTGATAAGAGAACTTGAGCGGGATGCATTTGGCTCGAAATCAACTTGTTATCTAGCTCGAGAGTTTGGCTTAATGAGCAAAGAAACCAAACTCAAGTCATAGATTTAGCTCATATAAGGTTGTCCAATCAAGAATGTTGGAAATGCGAGCCCACGGCGAGCCATTATGCAATAAATGTTATTGCACATATCATTCCTTGATCTGAAATGAAGAATGAATAATTTGTATAATAGGTCCCTTAGTACAATTAGGGTTATGTACCATGGCCATCTTAATAATCATACAGCTGTTGATTCAACTATTGAATCATAGAGGCTGGTGCTTGGATGAATATCTAAAGAGTTAGATTGAGGACTCATCAAGCACCGTCAAATGATTGTTAAGAGATGATCTCCAGCCTGAGTAGGAGATGGCAATCCTTATCTCTGAAGGCTGATATCTGACCGACCTCTTGATGCAGGTCCTCTGCATAGGAATAGAGATTCGGAGGTGTCAGATTAGTTAGGTCAAAGAGTTGACTTAACGAGATCGAGATAACCAAAGTCCTATATCATATGCTGTCATGATATAGGCACGCATCCTCTGACCGGAGACAGATGTGTTGCTATATGTCCAAGTATGTACATTTGGCAGACCAATAGGTTGATGACCCAATCAAGGTCTATACACCGGCGCGCTGGTGTGCATATAAGGGCATATGAGTAATACGATCTCTCAAAGGGATCATACAGGTTCAGTTACTGAACCGGAAGACATGAGCTCACTCATGAGATATTGGGATGAATCAAATTCCATGCGCATGGTCGTCTCGCTTTGGAAGCTTGACTGAATTTGTAGGTTTGATATATACTTTTAGTATATGATCAAGACCTAGGTATGATATACACTTTTGGAAAGTGTATGATCGATACCAACTCCCAATGATCAAATGAGAAACTTACTGATAAAACCATGAAGTAGACAGTATAAAGTTGATCCGATACTTCGGGTTTAACCTGAGTCTTCCAGTATGCAGGATGTACAGGTATTGGGAATACCTGAAGGTGATTTGATCATAAACGATTGTATAACCATGACGCTTCCATTCCTAGGGAGTGATGAAACGGGTCTGGATTTTAGTGACTCCTCTCAGTAGAGAAGTGATCTGATCTTGGTCCAAGTGTTGGACATTGATCTGAATGTGATTCAGATACAATGAGAAGATTAGATTTACGGTCTTGATTTAATCAAGCATCTATGAGAGGCCCGCGATCTGGATTTGAGATATGATCTCAATATCCATGTCACTATACGTGGAACAATACAATCGCCCTGTCCTTATCTCCAAGTATATGTGGAGAGATTGCATTATTCTTGAAGGGTTCAAGAATAATTCCATAAGATCTAAGCAATGAAGAAATAATGATTAAATGCGATTTAATCATCTTGATGTGTGAAGAAATTATCCAATTTAATTAAATGTGATTTAATTAATGTGGATAAGAATAATGTGGATAGAAATATCCAATTATTCATAATATATTATAAATGTGATTTATAATGTATTAGAGAGAGCTAATTATAATTTATATGTGTTGATTAATTATTATGTGTATTGGATACACATTGTGTAATTAATTAACAATATGAATTATATGTTGTTTTGGGTTGTGAATATGATTCGCATTTTTTTCCATGGCAAGAATGCAATATTCTCAAATATAATTGTGAATTATTTTTGAAGAATAAAATCCAACAAATTTGTTGCAAATAAATAAGAGAGAAAAATCAAGGAGATATGCAATCTCATGGGAATCCATGAGATTGCCTCCTTGGACTCCCATAGTGGGCGGCACACCATTCCTATATGGAATGGGTGGCCGTCCAACATGGAAGGTGCATGGAGATGAAATCTCCATGCACATTCTCTCCTTATTTGTTGGGTTGATTTAGGACTAAATTATATTTGATTTTTTCAAATATATTTTAACCTAAATTTATCGCTTTTGACAACAACAATCTTGGCCATTGGATTGACACAAATCAATCTCATCCATTGATTTTATGTGTCCCATGGATTGAGATCCATGGATCCCAAAACCCTATAAATAGAGAGGCATTCTATGCTCTCTAAAGAACTTGCAATATTTGAGCTCTCTCTCTCTCTCTTTCTTCTCTACACATGTCAGCCCTCTCTCCCTCTAATTGGTGGCCGACCACCAAACCCTAGAGGAGAGAACCGTCGTCGCCTTCGCCACCGCGCCGCCGCTTCGACGTTCTTCGGTTCTCCGTCTTCTTGGAGAGTTCCTCTCACGAAGGAGACGTTTGATCTTGTGCGACGAGATCATGAGCAACCATGCTTGGATCATCTTCTTGGATTGCGAGGACAACGCGGTTCATCCCCGCGCTCGCAAGCAGTCTCGCCGACGATCGGACTTGAGACAGGAGGTCTCTTCCTTTAGAGACTTGATCAACCACGCTTCAAGAGGTATTGCATTATACTTGTTGTGGTTATAGATGAAACGATCTGAGAATGGTTCTCGGATCATGTGGTTTCATCGAATAAATTTTTTTAAATTCCGCTGCACCGAACAACTAGTACGACTAGTCGTTCTTCGTCGTATCCGATACGACGATCACGCTTCCGTGATGCGCTTGAGGATAATTCCATATCCTTCAAAGAAGTCCTTCTCAACTATAATTAACTTGTAAGCTTGATTAGGTGGGTTTTTATATCATAATATGTGATTATGCTATAGTTTTTTTATCTTTTATGGATAAAGAAGAAACCATATCCATGGAATGGCGTAGTGCCTTCTCACCCACCAATAATATCATAGCCTTTTTGCTTAAACAATGTTGCTACGACCCATCAAACAATGTTGCTACTACCCATCTGCTAATTGATAAGTTACACATTCACGCACATCCTATTCTTGCATGCTTCTTAAAGTGAGTCAAACTTGAGTGGGTTTATTATTAGTCAACCTATGATAGTTTAATCTCAATGAGTATCATTTCAAACTAGCTCATTTATGCTCAAATGTGCTCTTAATACCATAAATCACTATTGAGATCGAGTTGGAGTCAAGATGCACTCACCTGAATATGCTCAATAGACTTCCATAATCATGAAAGATTCATTTCCTTTACTCATTGCATGAAAATATTCCTTTTTTTAAGCACATTTGTGTTAACGCTAGTTATTATAAGAGCAAAGATAATAAGGTTTATTGTAAGAGAAATGAATATAGCCAACATCGCATGTTTAATGAACACGCTTAACATATATGTAAGTTGATTGTCATTATGCCAAAGACCTGATACCATGAGGGTTATTATGTTTTCTCAATGTACCTTCCATAGATTAGACTATTAATATGCTCACCAAACACTCGCTCATACATAGTTTAGAATTTTTTACAACAAGCTGAGCATGATAAATATATGCTCCAGCTTGAAGAGTATTGTCAAATAGCCTTTTGACTAGTGTATTAACCCGCTCCATGTAACCCTAGCCTTAAGTCTCTACCGATATAAGGAACCCTAGATACATCAAGTAATTCTCTCATAACTTACTACTTATAACAATGGACTTAGCTACCACAATTGTTTATCTTCACATATGATCCATATAACAGCTTCCTACTCCCATTCTCCCTCATCAGCTTTCACAACATTTAGCCCAAGCACTACCTCCTCCACTTTTGGGGAGTAGATGGAATTCCATAATGTCAAGAGATGGGGAGGTAGTCCTTTAATGGATGCTTGAAGGATATGGGGTGTCGAGATTGGAGGAAGAAAAAGGGCAAGCAAGCATATTATTATAGTCTAAGAATCAGTTTATAAGAGAGAACTAATACGTATTAGTCCTTTGACAATTATTTATTATGTTAGACTTGTTTCTCTTAACGATAGGGACACGTGTTATTAGAAAGGTTTTTATAGGGTAATCGTGTAATTGCAAAATAAGTTAGCACAAATGTTGTTGCCAATGCTAGGAATAGATAATATGTAAAAATCCCTTTATTTTTTAATCTAATTAACTTAGAAAAGGTCTCAATTTCTTTAAATTGAACGTGGTTTCAGTTCTGAATTTAAACCCCAATAATATCATAGATATTACAATGATTGTTCTATATAGTAACAACCTTTATATTTCAAGTTGGTGTTCAAGGATGGATTTACGTCTCCGAATAATTGTAGAACCTAGCAATAAATTGTAGGCCTGACTCCAAATGTCTTTGATATTGACCCCTTTTTATAATCGGGTTGAAATATCAAAGGATTTTTATGTACAAATATGTCTATTTATAGGGGTTTCCCTTGACCAACATTTCCTTTTGTTAACTACCAATCAGACTTTGCCTCGATTAATGGCTCATATTTTTATGCATGCTACGATTGAAAGTTAACGAGTTCTTTGTCAGACATGAGAGCCTATGGCGAGCAATTATGCAAAGGTTATTGCAGGACCATCTCATAATCTGAAATGAAGAATAACATGCTTGCATAATAGGTTCCTTTGTAGAAATAGTGTTATGTACCATGACAATCTTGATATCATACAGCTGTTGATCCAAAGATTGGATCATAAAAGTTAGTATAGGGTTGAATGTTTAAAGAGTTAGATTGAGGACTCAACCGCACCGTCAAGTGATTATCAAGAAGGGATCTCCAGTCTGAGAAGGAAAGATGATAATCCTTACTACAAAGGCTACATCCGATCGACCTCTTGATACAAGTCATCTTCTTTGGAATACAGATTCGAAGGTGTTGGATGAGCTAAGTCAATGAGTTAACTTTGCAAGATTGAGATAACTAAGACCTATATCGTATGTTGTCAAGAATAGGCACGTTCTCTGACTGGAGATAGATTTATTACTATATATTTAAGTATGTACATTAGGTTGATGACCTAATCAAGATCTATACACCGACGAGCTAGTGTGTATATGAGGGCATATGAGTAATATTATCTCTCAAAGGAATCATACAAGTTCACTACGGAACCGGAAGACATGATTTCACTTATAAGATATTGAGATAAATTAAATTCCAATGTTGGTCATCTTGTTTTGGAAATAAGGCAAGATTTGACAAGTATGATTTATGCTTTTGAAAAGCATATGATCAAAACCAACTCCCAATGATCGAATGAGAAGGTTAGCAATAAAATCTTGAAGGAGACATTTCAAATAATACCATAACTTCAAGTTTAATCATAGTCTTCCAGTATGCAGGATGTACGGGTATTAGGAATACTCAAGGGTGATGCGATCTTAGTCTATTGTATAACTGTGATGCTTCCATTCCGAGAGTGTGATGCATCATGTGTAGATTTTAGTACTCCACTTAGTAGACAAGTTATCTAATCTTAGTTCAAATGTTGGACATTGGTATGAATATGATTCAGATACAATGAGAAGATTGGATATTTGTTTAATCGAAAAGCCATTCTAGCAACTTAATAAGCTAAGCCACTAATCATTGTGTTGATCACCTATCAATCAAGCGATAGATAACACACATGTGAATATATGATAAATCAACAAATATGAGAGTAAGTTAACATTTATTATAACTCTACAATAGATGTGTATAGGAGCAAGTAGTGTAGAGGTCAAACACAAGGAGCAAATGTTGAGTAGGTAATAATTAATAATTATTATCTCCAATTAGTAATGATTATTTTTTATTTTTCTTATTTTTTTATTTTTTGTTGATTTTTAATTATATTTAATTTTTTATATTTTAATTGTTTTATTTTTTGTATTTATAAAATTTATATTTATATTTTATTTTTTGATAAGTTTATATTTTTAGTTTTGCAAAGTTTATATTTTATTTTTAGTTTCTTTATTTTTAAAATAAAATATATAATAATATATATTATAAATATTATAAGTAACATATATATAATGTGTATAATATAGCTATTTATGTTTTTATTTCAGTAAAAATATACTTAAAATATATAAATAAAATGTTTTTATGATTTTTATATTTTGCTTTCTTTTTAGTAATTTCAATAGACTTTTTTAAAAATTTTAGGTATTTTTAAAGTATAAAATATATAAAAAGTGTACACATTAAATACTCAAGATTGTTTTAGGTTTAATAAATATAAATAAGTCCAAAATTAACCTAAAATTTTTTATATATAGTATATATAATATAGAAAAATTAGAAATAGAAAGTTGTCTTTAGAATTTTTAAATAATTTTTGCTAATTTTTATAAGATTATCAGGGTTTTTTTATTTTTAAGTTATATACTTTGCCTTTTTTAGTGATTTTTGGATATGTGGTACAATATATAGTACTATATAGAATATATTGTTTTGGAATTTTTGGAAGAGATTTTATTATTTTTATGGATTTTTTATACTAAATAGGGAGAAATAAGTCTTTTTATATTTTTAATAAATATATAAATAGGATTAAAATGTCAAATAATAAATTTAATCTTGAATAAACATGTTATTAGGCATATCTATGAAGTTTCCTACCATCTTTATAGTAATAAAAATATTTAAAAGGAAAAATATACATAAAATAAAATGCCATGGTTCAGAGGGACCTATTTGTAATTTATAAAAATTTTAAATTCATTACGTATCAAGTCCAGGAACTACAAGGTTATAGATGCAAATATTTACAAAGCCCCGCGTATCGCTACACGTGAGGCGAGAGGACCTATTTGTAATTACAAGAAAGTTCACAGTCATACTTGTAAGTTTTACTATTTATTTTACATTGGAATTAATATTTACAAGAGTAATAAAAATATTTAAAATGAAAAATATACATAAAATAAAATGCCATGTTTAGAGGGACCTAATTGTAATTTATAAAAAAATTAAATTCATTCCATACCAGGTCCAAGAACTACAAGGTTATAGATGCAATATTTATAGAGCCTCACGTGTTACTGCACGTGAGGCGGAAGGACCTATTTGTAATTACAAGAAAGTTTATGGTCTTACTTGCAAGTTTTACTATTTATTTTACATTAGAATTAATATTTACTGGAGTAAACAAAAATATAAAAAGGACGGAAGATCTAGAATGGAATATACCCTTGAATGCACGTGCCGGGCGCATGAGGGGCGATCCAGCGGCGTTGGGCGCGCCACGTAGATTTATCTATAGTCGGACCACTACAAGCGGATGACTTCAACGAACCAAATTAGATATGGGTAGAGTCTCGATTAGATGGTGGTGAGGGGATCTCTAAAAACGGGGAAGAACCCATTCTTCTCTGACCTTCGATCGTGTATAGCTCTTGACTCCGATCTCCTCTGGTCAATATGGATGGCCTAGCAGCTTCCTAACGCCCTCCCACACCTGCAAGGGCTAATCTAGAAGATCCAGCCTCATTAATCAAGTCATGGAGGTCACTTTGCTCAGAGCACCTAGAAGTGTTGTTCTTCGACGAAATTTGGTTACAGGTGGTTCTTCGGGAGCTGTCTCCTACAACAAAAAGACTAAGGGGCTCGAGGCTTTCTCCTTGACCCAATCTTGAAGCTGATTCGCATAATTTGAAGAATGTCTCCGACAAGAGGCGGAGAGGGAGACTCGATTTCACTGATTGAGGAACAATCAGGGGGATATAGATGATGGATTTGATGGAGAATGATGAGGTGATCAGAAGGGGGGGTAGAAAAAGCGGAGGTACGGTGGGCAAGTGGTCTGAGTCTAGTGCTCCGTCGAATTACGATTCAAGGATTTAACATAAATCTATACTAAATTAAAATGCATGATTAGACCAAGAAATGAAAATGCAACTAAATTACCCTAAACTAATTTCCATCAAAATAAAAAAGAGAGATGTGAGAGGTTATTTATTGGTATGGCAATCAACCATCTCATGGAGAAGGAAGCGTGAAGGGCGATGGAGGTTGGTGAGGGCTAAGAGTAGGGCATGGAAGAGGAAGATGGTGGCTGCAGGAAGATGAAGAGCACGAGGTGGAAGGGGTTATGGAGGAAGAGTGAAAAATGAGAGAAACGGGGGCATCTTGTGCTTCTGACAAAGTCAGAGAGGACAGTTGACTGAGGGTCAACAAAAGGAGGGCGCCCATTGGTCGTCTACGTAGGACTAGATGGGACAAAACAAAAATAACAATGCATATTAACTCAATAATAAATAATAAATGATTTTATTAATAAAACTTAAAATATAAAAAATGTTTCTTATATTTCAAAGTATTATATCGTGATTTTTATTTATTTTTACAACTTAATTTATTAGGTGACAATTTTTACATATATATTTATATATATAAATATCTACATTCTATGTATTTTATTTTTATTTTGTATTTTAATACTTATGATCATATTTACATATTTTGCATATTTATAATATAATTAAATACGTATTTACATATTTTTGTTTTATTTTTTATTTTATTTCTTTACATAAATAATGGTATGTATATACATTATTGGTATAATATACCTATATTTTTTATGTGTTATTTTTTAACTGTATTTCATGGTTTTATTTTGTGTTTACATTTTTAATATATTGCAAATAATAAATACAATTATTTAAAAATTTAAGGAGAGTAAAAATACCAAGACTAAAATATATGTATATTATATACATATGCGTAGTACAATAGTAGTCTAGAAATCTGGCCCTTGTATCTTTACTTCATTATAATGAAACTGTCTTCATTAGATAGATAATTTATTTTGGAATGCAATGGAGGTGAGTTTGGTGAATTTTGAGGTTGTATGAAGAATATATTTATTTTTGAAATTTGGTTTGCAGCTTTTTCATTGTTGTGTCCTAAGTGCATTGTGCATTATTTTTATTGGCAATTATTTTATAATTTTTTATATATTGATATGTACAAGTTTCATGTTGAACATTTTATTATTTGAGATGTGTAAAATAAAGAATATAATAGAGAAAAAATGACTATTTATAGAGTATAGAATTAGAGTTTTACGTACAATATTTGGCCCTTATCTTCCACTACTTTATTCCTTATCGACCAAGTCAATATTGAGTTGGTCTCGAGGTTCAAAGTCATTCAATATCTATGATACTTCATTTATTTTTCTTTTATTTTCTTTATTATTTTATTTTGGATTTAAAAATAGATAATTATGTATTGATTACATATGAATATATAATGCTGATTTGTACAAGCTAGCATTATTTACAGGTGTTTTGTTAGAGATTAAAATACAAAAGGGAACAATAAAGGTAGTTGAATGACTACTCATTAATATTCTGTCTGACTTGATCAAACATCTCTGAGAGGTCTTCTCGATCTAGATATGAGATTAGATCTCACTATCCAAGTCACTCTATACATGAAATAAATAGTTGTCTTGTCCTTATCTGCAAGTATCGGGGAGAAGGCGCACCATCCTTGAAAAAGTTCAAGAATAGTTCCATTAGATGATATCTGAGCTTTGTAAAATTGATGATTAAATAGTATTTAATCATCATTATTAATGTGGATATGATTTACATTATTTGGACATATGTAGAGAGACATCTAATAATTAAATATGGATTTAATTATCATAGATAAGATTAATGTGGATATCATTAACCACAATAATCATAAATTATTGTGAATATGATTCATAATATCATAGAGAGATTTAAATGTAAATATAATTTATAATTTATAAGTAAATGTGAATTGAATTAACATTATACAATTAAATGTGAATTGGGTTCACATTATACAATTAAATGTAAATATGATTTATATTTAATATTGAATGGATGAATAATGAGTTGTTTGCAATTGTCACAATAATTTGCAAATTATTTGGTGATATATTGTTGATAAATAATTCTATAAATAAAGATTTGATGTAATAAGATTTGCATTAAATGTTATTGGAGAGAGAAAATCTCTCTCTCGAATACATAGTGGATGTCCACTACAAATGTGGAAGGTGGCTTTCTCCTCTCCACATTCATGGAAGGTTGCTCTCTTCTTTCTCTTTATTTAGGAGAATAAATTAATTTTAATTGAATTAAAGTGGTTGAAGAATGTCCTTAACTTATTTTTCTTTTAAAATTAATTTTTTATATTGCAAATTGTTGCAACAAAATCTTGGCCATTGATTTCAATTAGGAGTACGTCTCCACCATCTAAATTGCTATAAGAAAAAGGATAACCCTAGCATTTTCTTTAAGAAAGACACAATACAAGTTGAAGACAATGGTTACAACAACTTTCTCTCTCTCTCTCTACCATAATACATGTCCACCCTCTCCTTCTGCTTCAACCCTATAGTTGTCTCCACGACTAGGGCTTGTGTAGATCGCAATCATCGTCGTGCTGCCGGATTGAATACTCGTGGTTCTTCGTCTTCTTCGATGCTTTGTGATTTTGAAGAAGATATTAGATTTCATGAAATGAAATCAAGAGATTTCATGACAAGAGATTCTTATTATGGGAAGCATGTATTTTATCCACGTGCCCACAAGTGTTCTCTCATCATATCAGACTTGAGACATGAGACCTCTTCCTTTAGAGTCTATGGGATCACGATCGTGCTTGAAGAGGTAATCCTTATACTTGTGTGATCATGATGAAATGAAACGGAAATTGTTCGCATGTCATGTGGTGTCATCGTTTTTTGTAATCACCACTGCTCCATCGACTAGTATGACTAGTCGACCCATATCACATATGATGTAATCTCTACGCTTCTATGATGTGTGAGTCTTTGATAGACTCCCTTGATTTCCATGTCATGGTTACCCTTGATAAGACACAAACTCTTGTATGGTTTCATGGTATCATTACTGCCATCCATCCTTTCGAATGCCACTTGGATTGATCATAGTCTTCGATGGTTAAGTTTTTCAAAGAGATCGAATGTGTAACCACATGATGACATCCCTCCTTGTGTTGCACATCAACATGACCCTTTATTGTTTTAGAGCAATGGATAAAGATTTTGAGGAGGTTGAATCGATATTTACCTTAGTTGTGCCCAATGGCGGAGGGAAGGGGGGCGTGTAGGGGCCATGCCACCCCCCCCCCCCCCCTCAAATTACAACTCATATATGAATGATCCTCCCATTACATATTTCCAAACTGTGATTTACCATTTCCGCTGAAATAAGAAATCTACCCCCTCCATCTAACTTTAATTTCTTTTAAAGTTCTTTTCACCTTACAACTCTTAAAGACATCCAATTAAATTCTTACTGAAATCCCACCTTCCGTTCTCCCCCCCCCTTTATTCTCATTTCTAATACAAGGTTTTTCATTATGAAAATCTATACATCTTTGTTGAAATCATATTGTAGCTCGTGAGACCTCCGGTGACAGCCACGACCTCACCATCATTGCAAGAAATCCTAATCTAATTCCATCTTCCGTAACTTCAAATCCTCCATGATTGACCATTTTATTCGACATGATATACTCATCAGTGTATCTTTCCGGATTGAGTTTAATCTCCAAGGTATGGTGTCATTGTGCTAAGATGTGCGTCTTCTACAAATCGGAGATAACTTGTTGACATTTTTTACCGAATTTTTATTTTTTACACCATATAGAATTTAGACTACATGCAGAGGATATCAACCACTGCAGCTTTGTAGCAAAGTTTTGATCTTTGTGGTACATGATATTTCACTGATATTTTATGTTCTTCGTGGGATTCAAATTAGCTAAGGAATCATTCATGCTCAAGTTATTAGCACGTTCATGTCTTTTGAATTCTCCATATTTTTTATGGATAAGTTCACACACATATCATATTTCTAATCGATCATCATTGAAATTTATTTGATCATTTCCTCAATACCATAGTCTTAGTCTCATTACAATGTGGTTCATTGTAATTCTCTAAGATTCGACATGCTCAAAATAAAGCACTGTATCGAAGTAAGATGGAAAATGGATTTCTTACATTTGTATGACTATTTACATTGAGAAAATATA
The DNA here is from genome assembly GCA_037367405.1 of Ottelia alismoides. NCBI lineage: Eukaryota > Viridiplantae > Streptophyta > Magnoliopsida > Alismatales > Hydrocharitaceae > Ottelia > Ottelia alismoides. Next base: position 174,199 of record JAZKJV010003340.1, on the reverse strand, counting down.
ACTGAAGAAGTCGTACAGGAAGACATCATTAATAACTTCTATATAAAAAATTATCGAGCACAACTTCAATAAAATGCATGCTTTTCTTAGACATTAGCCACCTTGTTTTAAATAATATGACTTTATAAAAATTTAAAATTGTGATTTTTTACACTACTGTCACACTAAAACTATGTAATTATAATTATACTCATATTTTTTGCAATAACACTTGTGTCGATGTATTTTTACAAAATCCACAATTTTACCCTTCTGTTAAGTTAAAATAAGTGCTAAGTGCATAACTGTAATTATAAAAGAATAGAACTGTGAATTTTGTAATCATATAAAGGTACAAATGTGATTCAAGGCAGTGGTCGACGTGCCCACTAAGACCCTCTTCCCTCCTTCGCAGCTCTTTCCCATCGATGCCAACAATGGTTTTCCAAGGAAGGACTCGAGGGAGGTGCTACAAGATAAGGGCAGTCTATCTGGGCTCACCTGAAAGTCTAGGATATATATGTACATTGGGAAGTAGTTAATATGTAACAACCTGAGAATTGGAATTTTTGTTTAGGATTTCCCTCTTGCCCGGGCGGACATGGCTGAGGGGCAGACGAAGAACTGAAAGACTAGTGTCTCAGCTGACCTGAATAAGAAAAGGCAACCCTTAAAATATCTATATATGTATTTTAATTATTAAAGTTTGGCCCCACCTATACAAAATTCCTAGCCCCGCCCATGGTTGTGCGACATCTTTTTTGTTTTATTATTTCTTTGTTGAATTCTTATGTTGTCTTTCCACTACTTATGGAGGTGTGTGCCCTTCCTCGTCTCTCGCTTGCATAATTCTTTTTAGTGTGATATGGATCCAAAGGTGGAGGAAGCTCTTAACAAGTTGGGTGTAAATGCTATCGAGTGCATCATTGTTGCATTCTCATTGCAGATTTTTCATCCATCCTTCTTTATATACTACCCTCTCCCATCAGTACCCTTTAGAGCTTGGAATGATGGTTCCTTTCTATCCTTTTCTTACGGCATTGTTTTCTTACTATAATACCATACATATCTAGTTTAACCTTGAATAGTTATATGGATCTATCTATTTACCATTTTAGGCATTTCTTCTAGTTAATGCCTTATAGAAGGATCACCCATCTTTGATTACTTTAAAGGTTGTAGAATGTGGTCTTTGCTAAAACTCTCTCTGAGATGGAAAAATTCCAACTATGTCCTTTTTTTCTCTATTACTTATTAAGTAAAATTTCCTAACCTTATAGAAGGGACACTTTAGCTTTAGATTTTTTCTTGAACCAGGCAATGCTGCCCAAGAAAGTGGGCCTACGATGACCAGACACTTGCTCTTTGGTTAATGCATGCTTAAGGTACCTGATGTGATGAGGGATAAAATATAAGGGTCATATATTGTTCACAAAAATGCCTAAATATAAGCAGTCCATTTGCATGAGATAACATGCTCATTAAAATGATCAACCCGTGCCAAAATTACCCAAGGTGCGCCCTACAGAGAGATGTGGCATGCCACGGCTCGTATCGATATGTAGCATCTTATGACTCATACTGATGTCCTCAAATCTCCAAATGATATCGATGCCTACTTCGTAAATAAAATGATTGAACACATTCATAATCTTCCCCACCTTCAGGGTTGGAGATTGCTCCACCAAATTAATTAGGCATCCGATCTTCTCTACCGTAGTTGATATGACTAACTCAATCATATATTGCTCTACTAAGTCCCTCTCCATCACTAACTAATAAATGTTATCAATGAAGTGCAATTACTTTTTACATCATCAGGGTCTTTGATTCCCTTCATATTAATAATGATGGCCGATAAGCATGATTTCTCGGCTATGTTACCGAGATTTGAAATATTCTCTTGCTTGAGGAAATCACGAGGCATGATATAGTCCATCATAGATGAAACAACCCCTTCTCTTGGATTATTATGCCTTTTAGTCGATAGTGTGTCAAGGTGCAATGGATGCTCGGAAATCCTTATCTTTTTGCCTCCTTGGCCAAGTTTGGTCCATCAACCCATCGTGAAGTCGAAGACTTTGTCTTCCACATACACACACACACTTGATGTTCACCAATAGTAAAGACAAATACTTGACATACTTGAGAATTGTTCTCATATACTTTATCCTTCGCAGCGCTTCTCAAACTACAATGTAATTTTGGTGGATAGGAACTACTCCTTGAGCTTTTCACTTACTCATCCCATATAGAGATGATAGACTTCCCTTCCTTAGATGCATGACTTAACCGCAGTAGCTTCTTTTGTTTGGAGATGTACATCATGACAAAGGTCACCTTTTTGATATAGAGGGTCTTAACAACCTTGAAGTACACAATCATATCACACATGAAATTTTCCAAGTCTTTTCCAATCCTAGTGTTGAAGAAGGACTTGGGTTGTGGGACCTTCAACTTTGGTACTTTGCTAGGACTACTACCACCCTACCTTTTTTAGGAGAAAAATCTCATCCTACAAATCCCGCACCATTGTTTTGAGCTCGCATCGTTTTTTCGCAATTGATTTAAGGACATCGACAATGCAGGGGTCATTTAGCACAATGCATGATTCCTCAGCCCATGCATTTTCCTCTACACAAGATGAGAAGTGGGCATAGATTCCCAAGGTTGGTTGTATCTTTACCATAACATCCTCCATGATAGAAATGCAACTGGAGAGAGGCACCATTTTCAATCTTTTAAACAATTTTTATACATGTTGTCATAAGGTTGAAATCTTAAAAAGTGTTTACAAAATTTACATGGTACAATGTTGGGTCATCCTAAGCTACATGCCTTTTTCTCTACGTGAGCATGTACATAAACAAATCCAAGATCATGTCCCTCAAGCACGCAAGCATACACACAAGCACACAAAAACATAAAATTATGCAATAAAGCTTTTTATATGGGAGGCTCACTATCTATATACATATGTTAAAGTTGAGTTTCACCCAGCATTTAACCACACACAAACACGTGGCTTCTCCCACGGTCCCCATTCCAAATCCGTTACCTTTATTTCTCTCTCCATCCATTTCTCTCTTTGTTGTTTCTCTCTCTATCTTTTCTCTCCCGAGTTCATCTCCTCTTTCCCCCCCCCCTCTCTCTCTCTCTCATCTCTCCTTTCTTTTATCTCCCATGTCTCCTCTCTTTCCTCTCTCCTCTTTATCTCTCTCTCTAAATTTATAACAGTACAAATACACATACTCTCTCTCTCTCCCTTCTCCTTCCTATATCTTCTTTATCTCTCTCTCTCTCTTTCTAAATTTATAAATACAAAATCTTGCAAAACAATAGCAAGTTAATTTAAAAGAATTTTATTTATACCTTAATAAATTTGTAGTAATTCAACAACATATTATAAAATTCTAATAAAAATATCTCAAATTGTCTAATAATGTACTATATACAGTATTAATGTTTGTTTGAAAAATAAATATGATCTTATATTTTTAATAAATCAAAAGTCAATCATAAATCCGTATACAAACTTTAAAAATACATAAAAACTCGGTAATTTTTCTTAAAAATCCATAAGATCAACCAAACAATAGCGTGGAAATTATGTTATTATTCCGAGATATAGGTTTTTTTGGTTTTGATGATCTTGAAGCTCTAATTTTCAGAAAGATCTGGTTAATCGACAAGTGATTTATAATGTAAAATTAAAATTTAAAGAATAATCTTACTTTTTTTACAAATTAATCCATATATTAGGGGATACTATTTCATTAATTGTCGCAAATAATTCATATATATTTATAAATCGAAGACAATGCATGAAAAAACCTAGAAAATGAAGATCTTAGGTTTAATTTTTTATGTCCATTTTAGTTAATATTATATGTAAATATTATTAAAATAATAAATAATATTGTATATTGACTATTCTAAATTTAATTGTGAACAATAAGAAGAAATTATTGATCACAATATGGGGAAAATTGTCGTTAAATTTCTAAAAAAGATATGGTTCTTCATAGAGATAATCCAACAATTATTATCTTCTAAATGATGATTGTGTGAAACTTCAAAGATATAATTTTTCCCTTTTCTTTAACCATAATAAATATTATTTTTATATTATCAACTATATTTTTTCACACTAACTCTTCTACAGAAAGAACATTTGTTTGTTTAATATTAACCTCTAAGTTCTTCCTAAATATAGACATATTTGAGGTAGCATGGATTTGATTCACGTGTATGATATTCCGTTTGAAAAGTTTTTATACTAGATTCTATTTTTCACATATTTCTATAATTTATTTTTCTAATTTGTTCACCTTTTTCGGGGATTTAACATTGGTTGACCGCTTTACAGTATATGTTCATCCACTTCAAATCTTAGATAATTCACCAATTAAGTATCCTTTTATATTATATATAGAAATCAATAAACTTTTTAAAATTAAATTATGAAATATATACATATAAATATATTTATATTAATCTTTAAAGTTTTATATGTCGCAGAGATGTGGTATCGATGGAAAGAAGAAAACCTCTCTTTTTTTAAATCTTTTTGTTATCTTTTTTGTTTATGATGTTTTACCACTTGCTTCTTATTAAATTAGTTAAATTTTGGTATACATCAATTGCAAGAAAAATTCAAATAATTTCTATAGATATATTTATTTTTACTTCTATTATTTAACTCATGATTTCTTATTAACTTATTTACATATTCATTAGAAGAAAATCCGGTTAAAATTTAAGTCAATATTAAACCGACTACATGTAGTCGTATAATTATTTTAGTTTAATAAGTTTTTTTGTAGTATAATTGTAGAAATTCAGTATTCCTTTATACTTATATGGTGGTTGTTATCTGTAATTTTTTATATTAACTTATTCCATTCATAGCATAAATACATAGCATTTATTTTTTTCCGCAAAAAATATAAACTAAATCTTTTCATAACATGTAAAGTTTTTGTTGTTTTTTATATTTAAAAGAAAATAGTAAAATTTGATATATTTTAAATTATTCAACTCAATTTTTGTTCTGTCGCGAAGCGCGGGGTACATCCTAGTAGAGTATACATGGGAGAATCAACCCTCATCCATCCTTACATACGCAAGCCTAAGAGTATAAAGGGACACCATCGATATTACACACTAAACCATTGCAAAGGACTCTTCATGTTATGCAGACCATAAAGATCGTTCATGTCTCATAGATGATGTCACATCATTTGTCTTGTCATTTGTGAGTCATACACTATAATGTAGATTGATGCAGCTCTACAAGTACTCCTGTGCTAGCCAACACTTAAGTCTCCTACCAAAGAAAAACGATAATATCCGAAGATTCCAAATGGTACCAATTCTTGGCCGTCTATAAACTACATGAGGCCCTCTAGACTTTATTGCCAAAGACACTAAAGCACATGATGCTGCAAGAAAATCTCGTGCATGCATGCAAATATCAACCATAGACTTGGGGTGTTACACTAGGCCTCCTAGTAGAGAGAATATCATTGTTGTCAATTCTGACAAGCGATAGTGACAAGTAGAGCTACCTCCTTGGGCCTCGACACTAAACACAAACAAAGATGGAAATCACCAAACAAATCATGTCTCTGATACCGTATAGAGAATGAGCAACCTTAAATAATGACTGAACATGGAAAATGTTTTTCAGGGGAGTGAAAAAGCACTACACAAATCCCTAAACCTCTCCAACAACATTCACTATCATATGGAGATAGAATGAGGGATGAACTATATACAATAGATGGATTCATATCAGAATATATGTCCATGCTCATATTCATTCAACATATGGATATATGCAATGCATATATATGTATGTATGTATGTATGTATGTATGTATGTATGTATGTATGTATGTATGTATGTATGTATGTATGTATGTATGTATGTATGTATGTATGTATGTATGTATGGAGGAGTGATCCTATGAGAGCAAAAACTTGTGAGAGCATGAGAGGAATGATTCTGGACCACATGATTCTGTTTTCTTTCTCTTGGTCTTCTCTCTCGTGGGTGAATCATGTGGTCCATAATCATCCCTCTCATGCTCTCACAACTTTTTGCTCTCATAGGATCACTCCTCTGTATGCATGCATGCATGCATGATATATGAAAAACGTGTTACCATCTAATTTAAAATGGAAATATTTGAATGAATGCAGATCATATATCAATAACCTATAATAAATACTTAATATATAAATATACATATATTACATGACTTATAAAATAAACATAGTTAATATGATTATTCCATAACATTTATATCAAATATGACAAAATAAGGTGTAAAAGATTTATAAAAAAAGTAAAACTAATTTTTATATTAAAGAAGTTTACGTGCATGCACCTACATACATGCATACATACAAACATATACATGGATACCCTTGGATATCAAAAAATACCCATTCATTGTCTCATGTTTGTATTGTATTACATGACAACAGGAAGTGGGATTCATCCTTTCTTTTCTATTGCCTTTAGGTTCCCCCGTTTTGTCCCAACCAGAATACATTGGTCTTGTGGGTGCAATTACTAACGCAAAGAGAATAAAGAGTAATTATTTCAGGTAGACCAATGGATTAGATGAACCTAGGTGGGGTCCCCCATTTTTATAATAAATACAGACACACAAATCTAAATCTTCGTATATGATACCAAAGTATATACTTAGATCCATTTACATCTGTATCTACGTATGTAGACTAAAGGAGTTAAATAGATATTGTCCCTCCACTCGCTAAATTGTAATAATAAAAATAAACAAAAAATAAAGGATTACTTTTCTCAACCGTTCAACAAGGTCCATGATAATGAAGAAGGGGGCAAGAAAGTTGGATATAAGTGAAAAAGAAGATAATCATAGTGTGTGACCAAAATGCTAAAAGTCCATAAATGAAATTTGGGATTTTTACTTGATAGACCCTATAATCATTGTCAATTACTTTTACGATCTTTGAAACAACCTAATTCCTCCCTCGATTCCATAAACTTGCTCCGTCTTACCCCACGAACCCTGTTGTTAAATTGACATATCTTGATTTAACTTGCTTAGGTTAAAAACGAGTTAATCAAACCACCCTCCTCTCCCCCTCCCCCTCCCTCCTCCTCCTCGGCTCCGGCGCCCTCGCTCCCTACCTACTTTGCGCCTATCTCCTCGCTCACCCCTCCCTCCACTGCGTCCTCCTCTGGAACCGCACCCTCGCCCACACCCTTTCCCTCCTCCGCACCCACCTCCACGACACCTGCAATGGCTCACGAAGCATCCGACGGCCCTGTGCTCCAGCACCTTCCTACTAAATACTCGAACTCGGTGACCTCCTCTCCCGATCCATGAGCTTATGGCCGTACTTGTCCATGGGGGACCCGACCAATGAGAGCTGCGTGAACTCCTCCTCTCAGAAGTCGTACCCACTCAGCATCGCGCTCAGCTTGATCTTCAATGCTGACAGATCCTTTCTCGCTAGGCTGCTCCCAGCCTTGTCCAGTGCAGCGAGTGCCCCAACATAGTTGTCCCTAGCGCACCCCTTCAACGCGATGACCACATCAGTATCGAGGCTTGTGATCCTCGATTTCAAATGGGCGACAGTTGCGGCGTGCTGCATGTGCTTCCTGATGGCCTGGATAATCATGGCGAGTACATAATTAGCATCGTAATTGGGAGGTACCACGACCACAAAGGGATGGAGGGCGTGGACATAGAGATCGTGATGGCGGATTGAGCAGATGGAGGGAGGGATGGTGATGGCGGACTGGGAGAGGAGGTCATTGAGTTCGAGTATTTCGTTGAAAATGTCGTTGAGACGGGGTCTTTGGTGATCTCTACTTGTGGTTCCGACTTCGTGCCGGCGAAGATGGGGGTCCTACACACCCGAGATGAGGGAGGGTGTTCGTTGATTGCGATGCTGCGGTGGTGGAGGCTGTGGAGGTGGTCGGGGATGTGGCGAGGGGGTGATCGACCATGTGGAGGGGTTGCTTGGGGACAGGAGGGCATCTTCTCTAAATTTGGTAAAGAAATAAGGTAATATACACCTATTTTAAATAGAATGTGGTTACATTTAACAGATAAATGGATGGAAGTTAACCACAGGGTCTGTAGGGTAAGGATTAGCAAGTTTACAGGGTCGAGGGAGGAATAAGGTTGTTTCAAAGGTCATGAAGGTAATTGACAAAGATTGTAGGATCTGCCGGGTAAAAATCCCATGAAATTGTGTTTGGGAAATGCAAAAACAGAGTGGACATGGTTATTGCTATATATCCGAAGTGATAGGGTAGTGAGCAACATTGAGCACAACTACTGGGGAAGAGAAGGATGTTGATGAACAAAACATCATCAAAGTGTCAAATAATGCGAAGTTGCCTGGTATATATCCTAGTAGTCCGAGGCTGTAGTAAGGGAAGGACAAGGACTCGCTCTTTATCCTCGTCGACCTCTTTCCCAGATCGACCTGGAGTGGTACGAAGGGAGCCTAGAACCCACGGCCCTATAGTTCCCCCTTTCTTCATCGAGTCCCCGACTCGCCTACTACAGTAAACTACGGCTTGCTGCTTCCGGCTTGACCCTAGCCCTCGCCAACCTCCTGTGCCTACTGCTATTATTGCAGCTTCGCTCGAAATCGAGTCTTCTTCTTATTCTTCTTCTGGCGTTGATCAAGGAAGTAGCTGACGTACGCGGGAAAGAAGTCAGAAGGAATGCGGGGCTAGTTAATAGCCCTTGATCCTCACTGTCTTAGGCTAGCTGCTTTCAAAATTCCGAGAAAATCAAGAAGCAAAGCGAAGTCCCCAATATCAAATATCTAGTATGAAGCCTAACTACTCCACTCTTTCTTGCCACTATTCCACTCTTGCGCTTAATTCACTACTCCAGTCTTGCCTGAGACTACCTAAGCTATCCTGTGAGAGTACTAGGGGAGGGAACTGCCCATTTGCATCTGAGGGCGAGTGAAGCAGTCGAACTCTTGATTAGGATGACGGGCTATGGTTAGATCTAAGCGATCAGTGTGGGTCTCGGGATGGTGTCGGGATGGTCGCTCCCACCATCTGTCTGGCTTTCCGGTGAGCGAGGGTGAAAAGGGCTACATCAAGAAAAGTGAATGTGCTTGATCCCTTTGCCTTAGTAAGATAGAGAGAGGGGGGACCGTGCCTTGGCCTCTGTAAATCCGATGCAAGAGATCAAGATTGGTAGGCAGTCTCAGAGGCGAGGGGCAGAGAGTTCGCCTACATAGCAGAATGGTCGGAAATGCGCATATTCTTTGATTTTCTTGCGAAAAAAGATAGGCCCCATCTATGACGCGGTTGAGTTCGCTCTTCGAGAAAGGGAACTATGTAGACTTCTGAGGTAGGCCAGTGAGTAGTGACTACCGATGAGGTATTTTGAGCTGGTGCTTAATCTCTTCGCAACTAGAAAAATGGCTGTCGTGTGTGTGTAATTACTTAGAAGGTCCGAGATTAAATCAAAAGGCGAAATCAAGGTTGAAAGCGAAAGGAAAGCGGTTGTCGAAACCGTCGAATCCATGTTGACTAGGAATCTGCCTTACCGGGAAGGGAGGTCGCAATATCTAGTCCCTAAATTAGTTGGGATCTGAGCTATTACCCAAGGCTTCTAGGTGAGGGGCAGAGAGGGAAGTCTCAGGCGAGTTCGACAGTCAAAAGGAGAAAAGGACAAGGTTTACCCCCATGAAATTGTGTTTGGGAAATGCAAAAACAGAGTGGACATGGTTATTGCTATATAGACATTAGAAACTCACACATTTTCCTCGACTGAAGGCATATAATAATGCAGATGTGCATTTTAGAAATTAGAGTCACCGCTTTTCATAAAAATTTAATTGAATGTACATATATTTACAATGAAATTTCATATGAATTCTGATGCTGCATGTCTTCATTTAGATTCTTGACTCACCTTCTCTTGATTAGTGTCTTTACAAATCAGTAAATGTTTTCTCACCTATAAAGAATGCTAATTTATTATTTAAACTTGGGTTAGCATAATAGCCAAACATATCGAGGAATAAATACTATTAGATTTCTTCAGACAATTGAAATTGCAATTGCTTTCCCTCCCATATATCCATTAAAATACTTATTTGATTTATTTTAAATCATAATCTAAAAATATGTTTTTAACGTTGTTATCTAATAAGAAAAAAGGGACTGCCGCAAGGGATAGCCAAAAGGCTGCCTCCACACTATTTTTCAGCAATTTTATTTTTTCTGTAAAATATCAACATGTATATTCATCTATACGTCCCTGCAATATGTCATTCCAATTTCGTCAAAAACAGAGACTCCAATGCCTTTATTCTAGAATGTAATTTTAATGGTCTAAACATTGCTGTAATCAACCTGTTTTAGATGGAGGGTATACGAGTCTCTGCTTCTGACGAAATTCGAGTGATATATTGAATGAATATATCGATAAATATACATGATAATATTTGAAAAAAATAATTTTTTTTGCGAAAAAATAATGCTGTCAAATCTCATCATCCGTAGGAATTTGGACGACAAAATTTCTAACATATATTTATTTATTTATTTTAAATGCAGGTTGTCCTTCCCCGCTCAGGCTCTCAGCATGTAGCTTCCATCCCTCCCAAGAACACTACTCTCTTTGGACTCCATCCCAAGCGTCCGACGTCGAATCCCATCATCCCTCCACCTCCTCTTCTCCCTCAAATTCCCACCGACTCCCTTCGCGCTCTTCCCTCCCTCGATACCCTTCACGTTCCTTCAACGCCGCCTCCTCTCCCCAGCTTCACTTGCCCTCCCTCCCACTCGGCCCCCACTTGTCCAACCCCTCATCCAACTCTTCTCCTCGATCCCTTCCCCTCCCCTTCTTCCTGTCCCTCCTACTTTCGGTGGATACATGAGGACCTCAAACCATGGAAGTCTACCGGAATCACGAGAGACATGGTTGATCGCGCGAGGAGAACCGCCACATTCCGGCTAACAATAATCGAGGGGAGGCTCTACGTGGAGCGATTTCGGAGGGCCTTCCAATCAAGGGATGTGTTCACAATATGGGGGGTGTTGCAGCTCTTGAGGAGGTATCCAGGAAGAGTGCCAGATGTGGAGCTCATGTTCGACTGCGTGGATTGGCCTGTGGTGAAGGCAACCAGATACGGGAGGAGGAGGAGGAAGAAGGGTGGCGAAAGAAGGGGCGAGGTTCTGGAGGCACCACCAGTTGTTTTTCGGTATTGCGGCGACGATGAGACTCTTGATGTGGTCTTTCCTGATTGGTCCTTCTGGGGTTGGTATATTTACATTACTTGGTTTTCCTCTTTTTTTGGCTGGAGTAAACTTTGAGAACACCCTGGTTTTTGTTTATTACATTTGACCATGAAAGTCAAATTTTAGGTCTTGAATAGAGGTACAAATAGAATATTGTTGGATCGGTGCTTATGAACAATTGTTGAAAGTTTTGGCAAACTTAGTTACTTCTTAAGTAATCTATAAGTTTTTGGAATTTATTTTCAAGTGCCCAATTGGTGCGATTTCTTAATCTCACCAATTATTTACGTCCTGATTCACCAGGGATTCTGTTGTGTGTTGGTACATGTACATGCTTATTTTAGGTATTGTGAGCTCGCTCTGACTGGCGTTTTATTGACTTTAAGTACATAAGTGGGAATGTATTATGGGAGTATTATTGAGGAAATATAACTTCCAATATTTAGTTTTACATGAGGGTTCTGATTCAGTTCGAGAATCATCTATTTACCATTCTATCGTTGGACAAAGAGCATAGATGTCATTGAGGGGCTCATTTAGCTGCTTTTATATTAGACTATCTTCTTGTTAACCATTTTTTTGGCGATACCTGTTATCTGTATCTAGTTTAATCAGGGGGCGACTATATCGTTTAATCACGTGATTGACAAAAGTTGCCCATCGTCTAGGTCATATTTCAAATTACGTCATTTCAAAAACAAATATTGGCATTAACAGTATCATAAACAAAGTTTAAATTAGTGCAACACATGTAATATGTTTAGGAGTATTCTTTAACAAAACAAACAGTCACAAAATTACGTGGAAAACCCTTCTTAATAGAATGCAAAGGCAACAAGAATTAGGCACCTATTGCTACCCTGGTCACAAGGGTTTTCTTTTACGTCAATTTGTATAGAAAGGATATTGGGTGTTAAACTATATACTCTATACTATAGGATAAATGGATGTACATTTAAGATTCAGTTATCAAAATATGAGATGACTCAACCAACCCCTTAAGTTGTAAATAGATGTAACATGTGCCCAACTTGCTCATGCACTGTTCAAATAACATAGACCCGGCCTTCTCCTTAAAAAAACACAGACCCTCCTGTCATGAGGACAGTTGCAACTTGTCCTTGCATAATTAAGGTAAGCACAATAATCTTGCATCACTTCTATTACCTGTCATAACAAGAAGTAGAGTGTTTTCAGATCCAGTGCACTTCAGAAGCTGAATACAAGCCTAAGGTATGCCCCATCTGTGAGATTAATTGGTTTTGGTCTCCGTCCTACAAAAACTTGATTTTTCTATCAATATACTGATTCCTATCTACTATGTAACAAGTATTCATGAGGGCACTGAAATAGATTACCTGCTTATTAGGGATGCAGTGTGATAAGATCTACTACTTTTCGCATTTCTGTAGAATATCTGCTAGCAGATATCTTCACCAAGGGCTTCCAAAGAAGCGCCTTTCCTTGCTCTCTCCCAACTTGGTCATGATTGATGAACACACTCCAACTTGATGGGGAATGTTAGCATTAGTTGTTTGTTCTCCATCAGAGTTATATATTTGCGAGTCCTCAGAATATCCTTCCTCCAGAGATCTTGAGCTTTTAGGAGATTTTAATTATCACCTTTGATTTCGTTTCCACATTTGTTATTTATACTTTGAACTTCTATACCCAGTATCTACAAATAAATAGGTAGAGTAAGAATGAAAAGTATCCTTTTATTCCTTTCTACAGTTATTACTACCAAACACAGTGCTCATTTCAGAAGAACTATAATGTGATATGAGCATATTCAAAACAAAGAAATCCAAAATGTGCACCTCCCTGCACTGGAGAGAATGCAGCCTGGCAAATGTAAACAAGACCACATGTTCTCCTTTTAAAGAAGGGTCTGCAATCGGTGTAAAAATCTCATGAAAAGAAGGAACATGAGGTTAAACCTCAAGGCAAGAGTGATGACAGATTTGATTCCGGTAGGACTGAAGTAAAGTAACTCACAGTAGTAAAAAATAAATAAATTAACACTCTTATCAAGGGGAACCAATAACAACATGACATTAGAAGAAATCAGAGAAAATGAAAATGAAACTGAACTGATCTATCTCAACTCAACTCAGGCATCTATTTAAACACAATCATTGGTCAATTTGATTCGTTACCATGGACACGTAATCCTTTTTTAAGAAAAAGGGTGCAACACTGAGATGAGACCCATCACATATATATTATATTAAACCATCAAAGTACAAAAGATCAAGCTAATACAATGGGCCCCTAGAAAAAGCACCATGTCATCAACATACTGTAGCAATGACACATAGATGTCCAGACGAAAACCTTCACACCGGACACCATCGACCGCTTGTCTGAACATGACTGCCAACGCATCCGCTACCGGGACAAAAAGCATGGGCGCTAAGGGACACCCCTGCCTCACCCCTCTCTATGACTGGAAAAAGCCCCACTCCAGCTACCCATTCACTAAGATTGAGAAGGAGGATGTACTGATACATCTTTTCATCCATGCAACCCAGCCATCCGGGAACTTCTCCTCCTCAACGACATCTACAGGAAGCTCCAGCCAGACCATCCACCATTTGCCTCAACACATCCTTCGCATAACTGCGTCTCCACTCTAAGAAAATCTCCGACGCTACGACCAGGTCATCCGCCATTTTTCGACCTGGAATGAACGCGGATTGGCCCTTCAGAATAATAGACTCTAATACCCCTTGAGCCTGTTTGCTAACACTTTTGCCACAATGAGGTAGATCCCATTCGATAGAGCGATCGGTCTGAAATCTTCAACTCTTGCTGGATGATCTTTCTTCGGCATCAGAAACTACATTGCCCTGTTAACCTTCTCGAACCCCCTATCATTTTCTCTGAACTCTTCTAGCACCTCTAGGATCTCAGCCTTCAGTAAGTCCCAAAACTCTCTATAAAAGAAAATCTAAAATCCGTTAGGCTTCGACGCCCCTTCCTCATTTAGTCCCCAAACTGCCATCTTCACCTCGACCTCCGAGAATGGTGTCACCAGCTCCTATGCATGCCCCAACGATAGAGATTTCACCCCCTCTCCCCAGCCACCCCCATCCATCCCCCTTCCTCTTCCGTGACATCTCCACAAAATGGTCTCAGTGCACCCCGCCAATTTACGTCTCCTCGGAGAGCCTCAGCCCCCCACATGTAGCCATCGAATGTGATTCCTTCTCCTTCTGCCATATGCCATAGTGTGAAATCTAGTATTAGCATCCCCTTCTCGTAGCCACTTCTGCCTGGACCTCTGTCTCCACTCCTCCTCTTCTTTCTGATTTTCTATCATAATCACCTCCAAAAGCCTGGATTTCTCCGCCGTTTCCTCCTGGTCCAACCCTCTCAGATTGTTTAGCCCATCCAGACAAACCACCTCCTTCTATGTCCCACATCTCATCTCCCTTCTCTTTATTCTCACCTCTCTCCCAAACCCCTTCAAGAAAGACTTAAGCAACTCCAGTTTAGTTGCTAATCGGCTAATCGTCGATCCCACCAGACTCCACCCCTTCCATAGATCTGCCACCAACTCCTTGAAACCATCTTCCAACAGCTAAGACTGCTCAAAGAGAAAGAAGAATCTGCTTTTTCCCTCCTCCCCAGAAGACCAGATAATGGACAATTATTGGACATTTTTAGTAGTCTGTTTGGGTTGGAGATAAATCTGCAGAAATCGGTGGTTATCACTTTTGGGTTACAGAATGAAGAACGGACCAGGATAGTATAGCTGCTTGGCTGTCCGTTGGAGGACCTGCCAATTATTTACCTGGGCCTTTTGTTGGTGGCTAGCAAATTCGGAGTAGCTGATTGAGATGCAATTATCTAGAAGATAGAGGGTAAACTGGCAGGATGGAAGGCGGTTATCTAAGGTGGAAGGCCCAAGAAGTGTTGGAATGAGATCTGAATGGTCCACGATAGATCTGAATGGAGGCAAAGAATCCATGTAGCGGACCCTTCTTAATGTGGGAAAAGGCCTTGTTGATGTTGTTATATATGTTTCATCTACAAATCTACCGCTTGACATGTGGTCGAAACCTTTCAATGGTCTAGTGTACAGTGTGTCCACAACCCAAAAATACCAGGGTTCGAATCCCAGGAGAGTTGCCCTGGCGGAAGATTTGTGCTACGACCGAGTGAGTGGTCTGTTGGTGGCGCTGGGTGTCTATGGAACCACGTGGCGATGACTAGGGGTTGAGTCTTTCGCATGGGCCTCTATAGGAGGTTCATCCCATCATATCAAAAAAAATCTACCGCTTGACATGGGAAACTGGATCCCCGCTCGTTCCAGGAAGTATTTGTTTGATCCTCGAGTATCAAAAATGGGGCATAAATGCATTGATCCGCTATCCCGTGAATACAACACCTAAAATGTTTTCTTCGAGGATCAAGTTTACTATTCCACCTACGTGGAGGGTTTGGGTGAAGGTCAGCAGTTAGAAGATCTTAGTCTTTTGAAAGGGAGCTTGATATTTAGGAATAAGATATAAAAGAAGGAAAACTATACGTGACATGGGTATTTAAGATATCAAGATAAGGGGAGCATCTTACAACCAAAATAGGGAGTATGGATGTTTTAGGCAGTAGTTGTCTTGCTGGCAAAAGATCAATATGAATCTCTTGTTCGTCTTCCTCTCTTGATCCAGGTCAGATAGCCATCGAGAGTAGACAAGAGATATATGTGAATCTGATATTGCTAATTTTAATAATGATGATCAAGAAATAGATACATAAATCAATGTGAACGATGCCCATACAGCCTTATGAAAGGTGTGTGAGGTTGTTCCTCAAGATAACCAATACAAAGTACATGACTTATTCCCATCTGAGTCTAGATTATAAATGTTTCTTCTGTTACTCCTTGGATCGTGGATGGAGCCTAAGTTGTTTCTTAATGGATACAGGCTATGCAAGAGGAGATGTGAGCCTTTATTAAAAATTAACATTTTAAAGAAGGCCCATGTGGTAGCCTGGTAGGATCCAAGTGGGCATGTATGATCTAGTATAGGGCATACAGTCAAGTGGAGAGATGCAAAGTTCCTCTGGCAGCTAAGAGCTGGAGTCAGAAGCTAGAGATCGACCACTTGGAGACCTTTTCTCCCATTGATAAAATGAACTTTGTGAGGATTATACTTTCTTTCACATTCATGTCTAAATGCCATTTGCACGTATTGTAGGTGAAAAATGGCTTCTTGAACCTGAACTTATCAAACTTACATGTAAATGGCACCCGGATACAATAGGAAAGTCTCTGTATGGCCTCAAGAAAGTAAATTGTGGTCACACCCAATCAAGTGAAGACTTCATAAAGTTATTTTGTTTATTGTTTATGTTGATAAAATTATCATTGATGATGAAAGTAGGGTGCTCGGCTGCCTAAAAGCCAAACTTGCAACTCAGGTCTTGGTACTGAAGTTGCCAGATTCAAAGATGGGCTATATCGGAGAAATGTATTTTAGATCAGCTAGTGGAAACATGAAAGTAAGGTGTCGGATTGCTCTTACTGTTGGGGCGAACCACAAGCTTCACTTGAAAGATGGAAAACCTCTCAATTATTCCCTGAGGGACATTATGAAAACCTTATGAAAACCTTATTGACAATAGGAGCCCACTGCTTCTACCACTATACCATTTAAATGAGTTCTTCTGGTTATTTACTGGATGGATTTTCTGGTTACTTGACTTGTCTAGGAGGAAATCTCATTATATGGAAAAGCAAGAAGCGAATGATGTATGCCAACACATGTACCATAGTTGAGTACCTCTGGCACTTGATCTGGCGTACATCATTTAATTGCAGAAATGTCGTTGGTCCAGATCATACTTAATAATATGGTTAATTTCGTCAATCTTCTAATGAAGATTTACCGTGAGAATTGCAAACAATCAACTCCAATATGCTCGAGTTGAAAACATTGAGGTGCATTGACACTTTGTTTGAGAGAAGATCAATACTTGTTAAATGTGCATGCCATTTATCAAATCGGAAGATCAATTGGCCATATATTCATGAAGGGCCTTCTAATGCACAATCTGAGACAAATATGGCAGGTTGGGCATGGTTGACATCCATGCCGAACTTGAATGTTGACATTGTTATGAATCTAGGGTATGGGTCCCTCTAATGTACACACCTTGTTTTTTCGGATGGAAACTAGCTACCAAAGAGAGGTGACTAGGTCATCGTTCCTGTGAAGTTCTCGTTCTCTTGAAGAGATTTTCCACGTAAATCGTGTCTCGTTTGCATGTTTTCCTAACTGTTGATTCCTTTAATTGGACTTTAGGAAGCTCGGGAGTCTCAGGTGGTTATCTTGAAGGGGTTCTGTGTCGGCATCTTATGGACCAAGAGGGTCCAAGATTTCCACCCACATCAATTCCCAACCCCATAGTTGAACTCCATGTGATAGCTTCCCATGTGAGGGTGAGGCCCAGGTATACATCATCTAAATCATATTCGCCGAGTGTTAGAAGGACCTTCAACTTGATTTCATTCAAGGGTGAACTTGATTTCATTCAAGGAACGTGCGCACTTGAGGATGATTGATTTGTACTTCATCAGTATTCCTTTTGTTTTTTCTTGTTACTTGTGATTTTCGCTGTGTGCCATTTCGAGTGTGATTTTTCTCCTCCCTATACTGCTATGCTCGATTTTTTTATGCTTTTTTTTGGTTGTATGCAGGCCACCATACTTAGAAATGGAACGAAAAACAACAACAATAACTCCATTGACCATTTTGCGGCTTGGATTGATCTTGGCACCGTAGACCATCACTAGTCCTGACATGGGGGACATTCATTCCTCTTGCTTGTCTGAACCTTCGAAATGCCATTATTTATCCTGGATTATACTTGGAGTTCTATTTGTTCAGAGTGGTGGCTCATTTCATTTCGTTATCTGCTTCATTGTTCCAGTCCCATTATATGCATCTAAAAACGGTTTGCAGTTATATCTTCATTCATGCTTTGGTCTGATTAGTAGGGACCTTAATAGGTCCCCGAGAACGTAAATCCAGGTTGATCTGGATTAGTTCTAGCGTTACAAACTTAAGATGGTCCCACTGATGCAACAAACCTTTGTATAATCTGTGTTTAGTTAGATATCCTAACAATCATTAGATATATGCTATATTTATCCCCATTATATTATACTTTTAAATCTGTTGTTCTTGGATGCATGCCATTTGTTTGTACGTGCTAATTCTTGCCAGGAATATTGTGATTATAATCATCTTAACGATAGATTTATAGTTTGAGGGCTTATATTGGCAAGCATTAAATTATAATATACTCCCTTGAAGCTTGAGATGCACTTTATCTGGCTCCAAAATGTCATGCCTACCTAGTGCAAATGTGAAAGTTCATATTTAGAAGGCATATGCAGTTATGTGAGATACGAATGTATTTTTTGTAATTTGTGAAATTTATAAACCAAGAGGATGAATGACATTGTCGTAGGGTAAACGCTTGATCACACACGATACATCTATCAAGAGTTGTGTAATGTTACCCTAAACATCAATATACTTGCATTTTGAAGGATATTTTTCTGTCATGCGAGGATTAAGTGTTTAATGGGGCTACCCTTAGGAGGAAGTCGACTTGGCTATCATTGTTCGTATTTTTATTTTTTTTAAATGCTTTTTGAAAATACAAGAAGGGGTGGTTAATCCATTAGATGTCAATATGTTGTCGCTCAAATCTTGTGTAGAATGGACATTCCTGACTTAACCTTCTACAAGGGGTAAATTTTAGCAATTTTGATATTGTTAAAATTTGATGGATGAGATAAGATATAGGAATCCGAATTGAGTTGAAATTTGAATGAGAACATTGTATAACAAAGTGGTTTAAATTCTTTTAGGAGTTTTCAGAAAATACCTTATGAAATAAAATAGGGGTGGAGGTAATTGAGTGGGTCCCTCGTAGGGGTGGCTTTGTTAAACATGAGGATTAAAGCCTTTTAAATGGTGCTTGTAAGCTTCAAACATCATCTTGAAAGTATGTTTCGAAATGGTTGTACTCGGGAATGCACTCAAAGACACACCCATCCCATGTGGACTTCCAAACCACATGGCTTTTTGGGTGGTGTATTGCTTGATTTTAATAGCTTGGACCTTCTAAACTTTAACCTTAAACCCTTATTTACTGGCACGGTGGCACCTCCGTCAGCCCTCCGGTCTAGCTCCCACCCTTCATGGTTTGTCCTTCGCCTTCATCTTCCACGACCAGGCTAACTTGATACTCTAGCCAGCTCTCATCCTATCCTTACCTTGCACCTTTTTGAGTTTGAATTTCTTCGTTTGGAATATGGATTCTTTTATTTATTTATTTTCTTCTTCAGTCTGAATGCTACATGAAGTATATAAGCCGTATAACGGAAAGAGGAATTCACTCATCTCGGTTGCTTTTTATCATGATTGACGTCTTCCCCCTCTTACATGCTGACCCCTTGGAAATTGGTTCCGTGCCCTTTGTGAGGATGCCATCCACTTCGTGTTCCTCTTGATCTTGGCATTTTTGCTCTTGCGAAGCTCCTCTGCCACATCTTCAATTGCTCGCGTGGCTTTGTTTGTCCGTCATTTTATGTTCTCGAATCTATTTGGCGGTGCGTTTTGGTGTGAGCTATTTCTTGAACTAGTAGTGACATTTTTTTGGTGTATGAGCTCGTTCTCAGGACATGGAGGATTAGGGGTGTCAGAAAAATCTCGAGTTTGAGATTTGCTCAGGCTTGATTAGTTAATGGTTCAATTCAAATTCGGTTTGAAAATAAACGAATCGAATCTTGATATAAGTTTGGGCTCATTTATCTAAATGAATCGAACCTTGAAATGGTAGGTTTGTTCAGGTTTGATTCGTTAAAAAATTTATACACAAAATATATTATATATTTATATAGGGATTGCTTTCTAAAAAAAAGTATACAAGGAATGAGGAGTTTGCGTGATGATGCAAATAATATATATGCACAAAAGATCACACCCACACACCCATTGATCTAATAATATATATGCGCAAAAGATCACACCCATTGATCTAAATATAACGAAGGATTATGTTCATTCCATATTCCCAAAATACTTAGATTCTAATGAATTTCACTTCTAACTGAACCTTAAACAAATCGAAACAAACCTTCACGAATCATGGCCAAGTAGAATCGCTTGAACACCATTTTCATTTATTGAAACAAATCAAACCTTGGTAGGTTCGCTCAAGTTTGATTCGATTACACCCATACATGGGACGTTTGGAAACTTGCACTCTTGACTATTTGCGCAAGTCCTGTGGCCTTTGGTTTGAATATGTGCCTTACCTTTGGCCGGGCATTTCTTTTTTCTATTGTGTCATGTTCTTTTGTGAAGATTATTTCTTCCATCAACAATCATAATTCATGATTCGTCTTTTCATGTCTTAATTAAAAGTACCGCTATTTGAACTATGGTACTTCCACATTCCAAATTTATCAAAGTAACTTTAATTCAATGATTTTAGCAAGTTCAAAATCATTGAAAATGTGAAGTTACTTCTACGATATTTTAATCGTATGTTACTTGTAAGATATGAAGTAGAAGT
This sequence comes from Ottelia alismoides, assembly GCA_037367405.1. NCBI lineage: Eukaryota > Viridiplantae > Streptophyta > Magnoliopsida > Alismatales > Hydrocharitaceae > Ottelia > Ottelia alismoides. The sequence goes on along the minus strand of JAZKJV010003340.1, from coordinate 153,333 downwards.
CTGTAAGATACGAGGTAAAAGTCTATCCTTGTCAAGATTTTATTATATCATCTTCCATCCATTATGAAACGTGGTAGATAAAATTGATGAAATTATGACATTTAGATTATTTGGAGTATATTAGTTTTTTCTAATAGTAATTAAATTAACTGTAATTGACGTCATAAATTTTAAGTACATTTGGAATTCAATTATGCTATTAGTTTTTTTAAATGTATTTTCTTAATTATATTTTTTATATATTCTTTCTTGAAATAATTTTATATTCTCGTACTCGAAGTTCGTATTTTTATGAAACTATATATATAGAGAGAGAGATAGGGGTTGGGGAGTTTGCACTAAGGTGCATGTAATTTTACATGCACCGGAGCTTATATCTTCCATCTTTTTACTTTTTTAAAAAATACCACTATGTAGATTCATCTATATATCTTTTTAATATGCTATTCGAATTTCGTCAGAAACACAGACTCCTATACCTTCCATCTAGAACAAGTCGATTACAACCATTCTAAAACCGTTAAAATTACCTGTTCTAGATGGAGGTCATAGGAGTCTCTGTTTCTGATGAAATTCGAATGGCATATTGAAGGGATATATAGATGAATATACATGTGGTATTTTTCAAAAAAAGTAAAAAAATATGGAAGATATAAGCCCCGGTGCATGTAAAATTATATGCACCTTGGTGCAAGCTCCCCAACCTCATATATATATATATATATATATATATATATATATATATATATATATATATATATAGGGAATTTATCCAGAGAGCACAGGGCCCATTTGAGTTCGGATGAGCACCCAATCCTAGCCGTCCATCGCAAAAAATAGGAACCGATTCAATTCCAAAAAAATAGGAGTCGATTTTTTATGGAAATAAAACAAAACCGGAAATTAGAACATTGCTAAAAATAGCCTTGCATTTGTGGAAAGAGGAAGGCGCGTGCATTTGATTGCTAAAATCTATCGTTTCATTCTAACGCATGGCATTTGTTTCGTTCCAACGCAAGATGGGAGGTATGTGATTCGATTTCATAATTTAATCGCTTATTTCTATCATAATTTCGTTGTTTTAATGATTTTTTGATTTTTAGCAATGTTTGTTTTGGGATCAATACGACGAGATGATGAATTCATTAATTTTTTTTATAAATACTACATATTTTTTATCGGACGCGATGTTTTATTCGAGAAGTATGATTGGAATATGAGAAAGTTGTATTCATAATATCGATTTTTATTCATTTTGATACACGATTTGTATTCCTAATTGATTTTTTATCGAAGGTATTTTGATTTCATATAATAAAAAGTTACAGTAAATTTGTAACTTTATTGTTGGCTTTGAGTAACTTTTTTACATGTATCAGTAAGTTTTATATATATATGTTAGTAAGAAATTCCATATAAATTGTACTAGTAACTATTAGATAATGACCAGTAACAATTATATACGCTTTGGTAACATTGTAAACCATTACTAGTATTTTATTAACTTACATATATAACAAGTAATATTTACACTATCCATCAGTAACTTTTTAGCATGTAGAAGTAACTTTATAATAATAATAAGTAACTCTGGTAACATTGTAAGTTCATTACTGGCTGTCATTAACTATATTATAACAATCAGTAAGTTTATAAATACAACACATTACAAGTTACTTGTCATATAACAAACATTACTAACAATTCATTAAAAGTTACTTGTCATTGAATGATTCTTACTGAAGCGAGTATATTGCTGAGTTACCATTCTTTATACAATTCTTACTATTACCGGATATAAAATAGTACTGAAGCAAGTATCTTCCTGAAACATTATTGAAAAATTTGTAATTAATGTGTATTCTTTTCTAATTTCTTGATATTTTAATTTTTTAAATGGTCAATTAACTTATTGTTTCTTGCTGAACATTGCAACAATTTGGTGTCTTGAAGAAGCTGTTGTTATGCCGAGGAGCGAGATCAAAACATCATCTAAATGGAATAGAAGACAACAGTTGAAATTTTAATGTTTACCATATAACAATAATTAAGTAATTTATGTGTGGCTTTCAGTAACACTTGACGTATTACAAGTAATTAAATAAGCTACATAAGTAAAGAAACTTCTGATTCGATAGTATTTTAAAACAAAGAATGCAACAAGTAAGATATATAGAAGAATCGGTAACATGTAATAATAACAAGTAATTACTGATCTCATAATAATAATTACTTGAAAACTGAATATGTATTACTTGAGTAACATGAATAAATTACTGATCTCTGTACATTGTAAGTCACGGGCATTGCTCAAGTAAGAAAGTAACATATAATCATTAACATATTCACCTTCTATACGATTAATATGGAAATAGTACTTTGAAAAAGAAGTTATTTTCTTTTTATACATACACATAAGGAAAAACGAATTCGTGAAATAAATAGAATGCTTCGTTTACGAAAAAGGAAAAAATATTACAGAAATGAATGCAATACGCATTACATACACAATGGTATTACTAATCCTTTGTTATGTTATTACTGATCTCGCAACACACATTTACTTGACCATTGTATACGTATTACTAAATTCTGCACATGTTAACTATTTGGATGAAAATTACTGATCATTGTCTTCATATTACCGATCTCATAACAAGCATTTACTTGACCAAAGTATATTTGTTACTATCTCGTCGTTTGGATCTTAATAATCAGCACGAAATCATTTATTTGAATCTTTTCTTTCCAAAACTGTCATCCCTTTTATTAAGGACATTGTATAATTGGAAATAGAGTCATTGTTAAATAGTGGTAGACTATAATTAGAAATATGGTTATTACTAATACCGTCACCTACCAAATGAAACCAACGCATACACGTGGCGAGCCCACGTTTGGTGCTCACCACAACCCAAATCGACACTGTGCTCTCTGGATATGCCCTATATATATATGTGTGTGTGTGTGTGTGTGTGTGTGTGTGTGTGTGTGTAGAGAGAGATATTGGTTGATCTAATAAATGCTATGGATATCTGTGGATATCTGGATCTGATTAAGGATATATTTACCATGTTCTCCATGTATTATACTCGTGTCACGGTAAGACATGTATTATCTAAGAGTCTTTCTAAGAGAGTGCCATTTTTTAAGGGGTTTTTTTTATCATTTTCTATATCTTTTCCATAATGAGATTTCTCTTTATTTATACTGGTTTTATGTGTTATGTATCTTGTACTTCTGAATATGTTATATGGAAGACATGTCACCTTCAAAAGAAATGTATTGACCATATACATGGACATTTTCTTAATAACATTTGTAAACTATACAGTTATTTCAGTTTTTTGAGATGTGTATATATAAAACATTTTGAATATGCGATATTAGTATACTATTCAACGAGTTAAAAATTTTATGACTATAAACATGAACATTTTTGTTAATAACATTATCTAGGAATTTGTCTCTGTTGGTGCACATATCTAGTGTATCGATGCACCAGTGACTTATGAAAATTTTTGGTCATTTCTTTCACTATTTGTGACATGATTTGATGGAGTCTTGGTCCCCCTCTTTCTCGAGAGGTTCCTAACCCCAATCATGTTTTCTAATGCTTATTTACACGCATTTACACACCATAAACTCTTGATAACGGGGAATGATACGAAGATGTTCCCTTGAGATCTTCTTCTACATGTTTGGATGTTTTCGATTATTGACATGACCACCATAACAAGTACATGAAGATGACATTGAGCTCCTCTACACGCTTGCGCCTTCATATCGACAAACAAACTCCGACAACTCTCTAACGGTCATCAAAATGGTGGAGGCGACAAAGTGGACAGCTGGAGTTGAGGGGGCTACCTACTCTTCTTCTATTTATAGGTAAAGGAACATTTTTAACAGAGGATCATTATCAGATCAGTTCTCCGCCCATTTACAATAATGCATTAATAACTTAAGCTACTGAATTTCAGAATTCAAGTTTCTTGGGCACATTAGAAAGGTATCTACAAGTTGCAAAATGGAGTATAGATTTGCACCATTGGACATCAGAAACTTTCTTGCGTCAAAAAGACAGTGTTTCTCTCTGGGATGTCGAGGTACGTCATCGACAGCCTCTTTTATATTTGAGAGAGAACAAGAGAAGCGAGTGAGATGGTGAGGATGGAATTGAAAAGGGGCTCCCATAATCGAGGTTCTAATCGATGCTTTTCTCCTCCCTATGGGGAGGTTTATATAGGGTGTATGCTCTCGCCACGTTTGCCCCCTTCCCACGCCCTTGCGGTTAGAATCTTCATGATATCTGACCCCCGTACAACCGTCGGCGGTGGTTTTGACCACTCGATCACTCCGTGAGAATCGTTCTAACATTCTCAAACACGGATCACTTGCAACATCTGGAAAATTTGAGCAAAAGCATCTAGATCCGAGCCATCTAACTCGTCAAAAATGTGGAAAAAGCGTCGCTTCCCTATCGCAGCACGTGGCGCATTCAGCAACCTTAGATCGCGTCGCCTTGACTTGATCTCAGCCGCCCGCTCACGCCTCGCCTTCGACGCGCCACGTGGTACCATCACGGCCCGTGATCAATGTGACCCAAATCAGATCCAAGCCGCTCCATCCCGCCTTCTTCTCCGCTTTGGATCACAAGATCCAACGGTGAAGGCCTCGTCTTCCACCTCCAACGCCCCTCTCTCCCACGTTCTCGAGCTTGCGCGAGGGGCTTGCCCCTTTTCTATTTTTGGCCGCACGCCAGCCACCCTCGCCGACCGCCAACACCGCCACGATCACCCCCACTCTTCCCTCATCCTCGCCAATTCCCTCTATCTCCATGATGACCACCGTAGACGCTCCACGAACCCCACTAACCTCACCTCATCACCAGCCTTACCGTCGACTTCATCCTATAAATACTCGATCACCAGCCATCTTCACACCCATCCGCCACCCCAGAGAATTTCCTTGAGCTCAGAGCGTTCTTTTGGTGATAGCAATCGAGTGCCTCGTCGAGCGACGATCGGTTTCTTCTCCGACGAGATCCACGGCGAGCTCCGTCGTGTCGCAGCCCTCCTCTGCGAAGCTGCTTGAGCTCGGGACCTTACCGATCCCTTGAGCGACGACCTGGAACTCCAATCAGAGCTCCAATCCCTAGGTAAACTCCTCCATCTTCTTTGATCTTCTTCTGATTTTTCTTTGATTTTTCTCCGATTTAATTCCACCTCCATCGTGATCTTCTCGCCCCACATCCATTCCTCTGAGCTCCGCGACGGAGTTCCGACCTTCGCGCACTATCCCTTAGCTTCAAACATAGCACTTCACTTTCCATGAGCTCCAGCTCCGCCACCTGGGCGGAGCACCATCGCCGGATATCTCTTTGCACCGCCTTAGGCCTCGTCGTCCATCCTTCACATCTCCACTAGCACGCACACGCTTCGACTATCTCCTCTAACCCCCTACAAGTACACCCAGTTCACTCGCCAGGAGTTCATCGGAGCTCCTATCGAGCTTCATCGCCAGCGAGCTCCGACGCGCCTACTCCGCTCCTGAGACCTCCTGAGCCTTCGCCGCACCTCCACGCATCTTCGGGGATATCTCCAAGACCCCGGAGAGCTTCACCAATGCCAAGAGGATCAGGCGGAGCAAAGCCTTCCTTCGTTGGAGCCCCGCCAACTCCTCCGCAGGTGGCGGAGGACCATTGAAGGAGAAGTCCAGCCACCGTTCGATCATCTTGATCGAACGGTCATAAAATTGGTGAGAATATTGGATGGAAAAGAATTATATTTAAATATTTCTATTAATTATGCACTACATCTTACATTTTTATAATTAATCATACACACTCATTTCAATATAATTTTTTTTAGTATAATAATGAAATATTTGCATTGGATCTTATTTATATTCATTGCTAAAATTTGAATATGAAAACTTTATTAAGTTTGAAAAAAGCTTTAAATAATGATAGAAAGAAAGAGAAGAGAGTGTATAAAAGGAGGAGAGAGGAAATCATAAAGTTACACGTATTTTGATGGAGAGAGACTAAATGAGGAGATAGAGAAACGGATTTTAATGAAGAGAGAGTAAATGCAGGAGAGTAGTAGGGCTGCTAATTGAACTGAATTATTCGTATTCGATTCGGATTCGTTCGATAAAAATTCGAAAAAAAATTCGAGTCAAAATCAAATGAACTGAATTTGAATATAACTCGTGGATTCGATCCCCACGTGAATCGAATCTGAATTCACTTGGATTCGTTCGATAATAATTCGATTCAATTCAATATATACACATATATGATATAGTATGAAGTGTTACATATATGATGCAGCCTGAGGAACCCTACAAATATCTACTTATTTGTTTTTGTCACTTATTTGTGTTTATAATTTTTTCCATGGGTAAAAGGAGATTAGAAGGATATTTTTACATGAGTAAAAGGTCTATTATTAAGGGCCTTGTCGTAAATTTTCCATGAGTAAAAGGAAATTAATTTCCATATTCCGTGTGTCTGAAATAGAAGTCCTAACCCTCACCCCTCCCCAACCCGCGCCTCATCCCCCCTCGCCGCCCTCCCCTCCACACCGCAGGTCTGCAGCCGCGCCTCATCGCCTCCGCAGCTCATCGCCTCACCGCCCTTCCCTCCCCAACGTAGCTCACCGGCCCTCCACCGCGCGCCTCCACTGCGCGCCTCATCACCTTGCCGCCCTCCCCTCCCCAACACAGTGCGCCTCATCGCCTCTCTAACGAAGCCGAGCATCATCGTCTCACCGCGGGCCTCCACCGCGCGCCTTGCCATCCTCAGTGACCTCCTGTGCAACCGCCTAGCCCGCAGTGACCTCCTGTACAACCGCCTATCCCAAACCTCCTATGCGGCTGTGCCTCTAGCCGTCCCTCCTCTAACCTAGCACATCATCGAACCCGCCTGTGCCGTCGCCTCTCGCCGAACTTCCTGTGGTATGCACTATTTTTGTTTTTTTATATTACCTAGCCAAACCTCCTATGGATTGCTTTGTCTATACAATTTGTTTGAAAGTAAGGAGCACTTTATCATCCTTTTATGGTCTTGACGGAATTTAGTAATTATTTTATTTCTTAGATAACATGGAGATAGGTCACAATGAGAGGGAAGATATGGAGGATTTTTCAGAGAAACGTGAAACACCATCTTCAGATTATTATTTTGGACAGGTATATCTATTAATCTATATCCTTTATTTCGAGATTGGTATTGAATTTAAAATATAATTTTGAGTATGTGTTTCCATTTTATTTTTAGAAGTCTAATTCCAGCATTCCATCTTCTCAAGATAGTGTCCATGAGAGGGTTATCGAGCATGACGGTGATATTAATGAAAAAATGGTAGAAGATGACGAAAGAATAGAAAAAATGAGTCATGAAATAACTAATAAGATTGACAGAAAGAAAAGATCAATGGTTTATCAGTCATTTACCAAAGAGAATGAGAAAATTGGTGGAGTATCAGTTGAAAGGTGGAAATGCATTGATTGCAAGAAAACTTTCAAGGTTATGCAAAGTGGAACCACTTCTCATTTAAAAAATCATAGAGAACGATATTGTATCATGCGAGATTTAGGAGATAAGAAACAAAGAACATTATCTTTTGGCCCTTCGTCATCTGACTCCGAGCACTTGAATGAAATGACATTATCATCTTTGAAATTTGATCAAATGAGAGGAAGAGAACTAATTGCTAAATGGATCATCTTCCATGAGCATGCTTTCAATGTTGTGGAAGAGTTTTGGTTTAATGCAATCGTAAAATATTTCAATTCCAAATTTATACAAGTTTCCAGAGCTATAATAACAAATGATTGCATGAAGCTTTTCTTTATAGAAAAGGAAAAACTTAAAAAGAGTTTTCTACATGTGGATATGATTGGTCTCACAACCGACACTTGGACATCAAATCAAACAATAGGGTACATGTGTTTGACTGCCCATTATGTAGATGCCAAGTGGAAGTTGCAAAAACGTGTTCTAAATTTTTGTGAGTTGGAACCACCGCATGCTGGTATTGTTATTGATGATGCTATTCTAAATTGCTTGGTTAAATGGGGATTGGCAATAAGATTTCCAATATTACGCTAGATAATGCTAGTACTAATGATGTTGTGGTAAGGACATTGAAGGACACATTTGCTGGAAGGGGTTGTTTGTTATTTAAGGGAAAACTCTTTCACGTGAGATGTTGTGCGCACATACTTAATCTTATGGTTCAAGATGGCCTTCGTGCATTAGAGAATACTATCTCTAATATAAGAGAAAGTGTGAAGTATATCAAAATAAGTAGCTCACGTTGAACAAATTTGGTGAAATTGCAAAGCAATTGAATCTGTCCACTTCAAGAGGGCTTTCTATAGACGTGCCTACTCGTTGGAACTCCGCTTTTTTCCATGCTTGATTCTGCACATTGTTATAAAATTATATTTCAAAATTATGCTAGAAGAGATGATATTTATAAATGGCTACCATCAAAAGAAGAATGGGAGAAAGTTGAAAAAATCTACCCTCTTTTAAAGCAAGTTTTTGAAGCTACACAAGTTTTTTCTGCTACTAAGTTTCCAACGGCAAATTTGTTCCTTCCAAAAATTTGGAAAATAGCTGAAATTTTGAAAGACAATACACTTTCGAGTGATGAGTTCATTAAAGAAATGGCCATTGCAATGAAATTGAAGTTTGATAAAATATTGGAAGGATTGCAACCTCTTGATGTCTATAGCTTGCCTCCTTGATCTGAGATATAAATTGAAGTATATAAAATTTATTTTTGATAAGGTTTACACTTATATTGAATCCCAAAAATAGTTGATAAAATTGAAGAAAGATCTGTCAGGAATATATTCTTTTTACTCACAAAGAATGAGTAAGCAGAATGATGCAAGCACAAAATTTAGTGGAAATAACGAATCTTTGGATGCATTTCCTCTAGAATTGGCATGTGAAGCTGAATTGGATGATTATTTGGATAATGTTGAAAATGAACCTCCTGAGAAATCTGACATGGAGAGATACTTGGAAGAGCCAACCCTTAGATCCAGAAAAGAAGATCCTTCTTTTGATGTCTTAGATTGGTGGAAAACCAATGCTTTGACATTTCCCGTGCTATCTATTATGGCTCGTGATATATTGTCAATTCCCGTTAGTTCTTTTGCCTCAGAGTCAGCTTTTAGCACTGGAGGGAGAGTCCTCACAGCTTACAGAAGTTCATTATCCCCTAAAACGGTTGAGGCCCTTGTATGTACCTCTTATTGGATTCGAGCGACTCAAGACATTAATCTTTCTTCGAACGTAAGAACACATTGCTTGAATTAGTGAATATAGTTTCGCATATCTATTTTTTGTTAAAATTTTTAAAGCTGATTTCAGAATTTTTAAGAATTTTAAAGTTTGTTATATTTTTTTAGTGATTTAGTGATCTATTAAAAATAGTAAATCTTTTTATTTTTCAAAATATAATTTTATTACTGTATATAGTATAATACAATTTATTAATATGCATTTTTATTGTATTTTTTATTATGCATTATAAAGGTATGTATTATATACAATAACAGTTGTATGTATATGATATTCTGGAAAGTAGGGGTATGCATGGAAAATGCAGGACTTTTAGGGTGTTCGTGCGCAATTTATCCACTAAACATGTCGTCCACATGAGGGCTCCACCTGCTGAAGGACTTATAAGAAAATTAAAGAACTCCAGCAGTAGTGCAGCAAATTAAAGAAGTATTGCCTCGTTGATAGTAGAGCAAACTGGTTCGAAGGTGCAAAGGATGCTCGATCTCCAGCAGTAGTCACGCTCAGATGATGTGTTACTCATGCAGGTGTCTAGATACTCGATACGACTCTTCATGGTAGAGGAATCTCAATTTACAGGTGTGTTGCAGTGCTTTGATGAATATGCAGAACTCGGATCTCAAATCTCCGATGACGTATGCCGATGAAGACTCAACTCCAGGTGATGATCTTCACGAATCAAAGGGTTGCAGGTTCCCGATGCTCGATCGGATGTAGAAACGGCCTGCTTTCTAATTGAGGAGGAGAAGGTTTCGTTCAAGTGGATATGTATCCCGTGGTTGCATGTAGATGAAATATTGCCAGTATTTCCTGCAATTGACACAACGAATTGAGCACAAATGGCTTGGTCCAAATCAAAAGGAGTAATGAACGGAGGAACTCAGGCATGTGGTGAATGAAGATCCAAACTCTGGTCACCATACATGACCGGAGGTGAAGGGTTCTGGTATATAGATTAGAAACAAGAAGGATTCGAAAGTGGCGATGATGATCAGAAAGGATATAGGTGGTGCAATTGATACTGATTTAAAGAGAAAATTGAGAGAGGAGAGAGGTTGAGAAGAGAACAGAAGGATTAAGATAGAAGAGAGGAAATCTAAGGGATCTAACTTGGATCTTTGACAAAAATGGAGGAGGTCGCATGGGAATGGAGCTCGGGTGGAGTTCTTGAGTCTTTGCCTCAACACGACAGCGGCGTCGAGGCTCGATCGTGACGGAGCCAAGGCTCACACCAGTGAAGATGATCGCACCCTGATCCTCTGCTCTAGACTTCTCGCCCGACGACGGACAGAGGAGATCTGTCACCTATCTGGCTCTCCCTCACCAGAACTCAGGAGCTCAAATACGACCAAATGGCGGATCCAATCGATCCATGGGGTTCGACGGGTATAAATAGGAGGGTTGGCATGAAGGCCAAGGAACTGGGTCCTGTCACCGATGAGGTGGTGTTGACATCGCGAATTCATTAGGTGAACAACCAAACGACTGGGTTGTTGAGTTGGGTGGTGGCCGCCGGAAGAGAAGGGAAGAAGAGGAGGTGGGCGGCGTAGGAAAGAATCAGGGGAGGAAGAAGAAACGTACGAGAGAAGAGAAAGAAAAGGTAGAGAGAAAAAAATGAGAGAGAGAGAGAAAAATAAAATTAGATAATTAATAATTGTATTAATTTAATGGTTTTTTATCATTTGTGCCGTTCCGAGATATCGCAATTTTAGTTATGCACTTATCTTTTTGGTAATATCAGTTGCGCCCCTCATTTCTTGCTAATCTATCACTTGTGCCCCTCACGTTAGTGACCGTCCATCCACAGTGCAAATGGACGTTAACTTTGAGGACATAAGCGGAATTAATTTTTTTAAAAAAGGTTAAATGGTCATTTGACACTCTCTTCCTCATCCTCTTCTTCTTCCTCCTATTCCCCCATCCTCTTCCTCCTCCTCCAACCTCCTCTTCCTCCCTCTCCGCCCGGAACTCCTCCCCCACCCCGGCCTGCCCTCTTCCTCCGTCTCAGCCTGCCCCCTCCTCCGCCCTTCGCCCCTGCCCCTACCCCGAGCTCCTCCCCCTCTGCCCCACGCCCCTACCCCGAGCTTCCCGCATCCCCTACTGCCCCCGTGTCTCCACCTGCCCTCAAGCCCGCCCCTGCTCCGAGCTTCCCGCACCCAACCCCCCTCCCCCGCCCCAAGCTTCTACACCCCCTCCCCCGACCCGTGTCCCATGCTCCGACTCGGTTCCCCCACCGTCGTATTGTGGGTTCGCATCTGATCTCGTCCGATGCAGAATGCACATAAGGGGCATGGGAAAGTTGCAATCTTTTTAGGTTTTTTCTGAGGTGGGATTTGTTTTATGTGGTTAATCATTTGAGGAGTTCGTTTTGTGCGAATCAAATCGTGGGAATCGAATTATGGGGGCTGAGGGTGATCAATGAGTGGCTGTCGTGCTCCGCGAAGACGATGCTTGGTTTCAATGTCAAGTAGCTGTCGACTGTCGTATAGGAGAGATGGATGTGCACATACCACGAAAGAGTGAGTTTGCTTGAGTTGGTCTTGCCATTGACTGCAGAATTTGTGCAATGCTGGATATGTTCAAGATCTTTGGTGTGCTTTGCTGGAAAGAGTGTGGTTAATCTTTCTTTCGAAAATTATGGAATTAGTAATTGTGATCACTTACTCTTCATAATCGGACCTTTTAACTAATGGAACTATAAGAGCGGGAGTATCAAGTTCTCACTGTCTTTTGTTTTCTGTAATTTTCCTGTAATGAACCGCATGCTCAATCAAATTTGCCTTGTTATTGTTGATTTTTATATTCCCAGGAATCTACAAGAACAATGGTTATTTGATGGTTTCTTGTAATGGAGAGCTTAATCAGATGTGAGCTCAATCGGAGCATGGGGCTCTGCCCCTCCTCCCCAGATCCTCTGATTTTATTCTGACCATAATACCCTTCTTAACCATACCATGGTTTGAATAAACCATGGTTGTTTTAATTTTTTGACGGTCAATATGACGGGAGGGCACAAGTGATAACGGAGAAAGAAGTAAGGGGTACAACTGATATTACCAAAAAAATAGGGGCATAACTGAAATTGCGATATCTTATAGGGGCAAAAATGATAAAAACCCTAATTTAATTAGTAATTAGAGGGATAATTATGTAATTAAATAAGTCATTAAGAAATGAATAATATATAATTATTGAAATAATTAAACAACTTAGTGCCTTACTAAATAATAAAGAGTAATTAGATATTAAATAATTAAATAAGTATTTAAATAATTTAATTAATTAAATTTATCTAATTAAAAAATAATAAAATATTAATAAAGTATATAAATGTAATATATAACATATATTAAATAATAATAAATTACGATACATTGTACATAATATATACCAATACGATCCCGAAACCGCATTTTGCATCTTAACTCCAATTTTAGCGAAATTGGTGTCATTTGATAGATAATTAAATAAAAGATTGAGTTTGCCGAATTCCGAATTCATATGCCGAGTTATGTAGTTCGGAGAATTTAAGTAACGGATTCGTGCCTCGGGATTTATTGGCATTTTGACTTAGTTATATTTTTATATCTTCTAATGATTTTTAAAATCATGTTAGAAAAGAAATTAAGTTAAACGGATTTACGATTAATTAATTAGAAAATCGAGAAGTTTGTACATATTATACATATAGACAACGGAGCCCAAACACCAAAACTCACTTGTTTATTCTAATATTTTTTGGATATTTTGAATTAAATAATTTATATTTTTGTGAACAACTTTCGTAAAGAAAGTATTTTAGTTTGGAATTTTCTTAATGGTAAATAAATTAGGTGAAATATTTACAAGGTGGAAAATGTGTTAATAAGGTATTTTTGGTCTTGATTTTTTAATACTTTTATAAGTTTAGATCCTTATCTCTCCCTACTTATTTATTCTGTCGACCAAGTCAAAGTTGAGCCAGCCTTGGGGTATGATCATTATGTATATATTACATATCTACATCCTTCTTTTTCTTTTATAATTAGTTTTTCTCTTCATTATTTTATTTTAGATAAAATAAGTGTTAAATATATAATATTAATATTTATGGTTAGAATGTTAACTAGTGGGAATCAGTGAATATTTACATGTATTTTACCAAGGATTTTATCCAAAATGAAGAATAGAGGCAATGAATAATGGATTCATCGGATAACATATTATATGAAGAAAGAGAAAGGAAGGATGATAAATGAAATTGAGTTTTTTATGCACATGCACTTGAACAAAGATGGGAAACCTATGGACACAAGTTCATACGAGATAATGGTAATTATTTTAGTAAAAACTTTCAACTCATTAACATGTTTTCATCCATTCACAATTTTATAAATTTGTTGTTTTGTGAAAAAGAAATTGAAAAACTGGACAACCATGAATATATGAACAATATATCCGAGGTCTACAAAAAAAATATAGGAAATGAGATAAAGGATGGAGCTATATCATGTCAAAATATTGGAGCAAAAAAATATTGAAGATCATTTACAAAAGCAAAAAATGCTTGTAGATCTAGAAACTCAAAAAGAACAATTACATTTACAAAGTAAATAAATCAAAATACTCAAGGAAAGTCAAATGAATCTACAACATGCGCTTCAATCATTTGCTACTTCTCAGATGGATAGCTTAAGCCATGTAGAAACTCATCATACAATACATAAAATATAAGTATGTTATCCATTTTTTTGATATATATATATAGGGGGCCTTTCAAATAGGATGCAGTCCTTCCTGAGTTCAGGAAGGCCACCCCTTTTTTGTATAAAAACAAGCACTTTAGTAGAATACGTATACAATTTGTATTATAAGTGCACGTTATAAATACAAAGCCGCATACAAAACTGCGTATTATAATATACATTAAAACCGCACATTATAATACAAAACTTTATATATATTCTACCAAAGTCATCCTGTTTTGTACAAAAAAGGGGCTGGCCTTCCTGAACTATTTGAAAGAAATCCTATATATATATATATATATATATATATATATATATATATATATATATATATATAGGAGTGATACTATGAGAGCAAAAAAATGTGAGAACATGAGAGCGTACATTCTGGACCACGTGATTCTGTTTTATCTCTCCTGGTTGGATCATGTGGTCCAGAATGCATGCTCTCATAGGTTTTGGCTCTCTTAGGATCACTCATATATACACTAAAAAATGAGATATAGTGACGGTTCTGAAAAAAATCATCACTAAATTAGCCGTTGAAATATACAATGACGATATTATTCGTTGTGAAATGAGTTTTCGTACTCAAAATTAGCAACGAATGTCATATCTGTCATTATATCATTAACAACGGTCCACATAGCGACGCTTATTCGTTGCTATTTTTCAAAAAAATTAATTAATCGTCCCTAAATTTTGAACTAAAAAAATAGCGACAATTAGTTGATATTTTGAAAAGTAGCAACGGATAAGCTTCTCTATGTGGACCGTTGCAAATGATATAACGATAGATATGATGTTAGCTACTAATTTTGAGTACGAAAACTCATTTCGTAACGAATAATATCATCATTATATATTTAACAACGGCTAATTTAGTGACGGATTTTTTCAAAACCGTCACTATAGCTCAATTGTGTTGTAGTGATATATATATATATATATAGGGAAAAATGTGTATGCCCCCTAGGGGGAGCTAACTTAGCTCCCCGCCCCTTTTTGACATAATTTTCTTATTTTCTTGAAATCCAAAACAGTGTAAATTCATTATTAAATCCCTATATTATGTCATTCAAATTTCATGCGAAACAGAGACTCCTACGACCTCCATCCAAACGTGGTCAATTTAAAAAATCCTGTTACCGTTAAAAAATGACTGTCTGGACGGAGGCCGTAGGAGTCTCTGTTTCACACGAAATTTTAATAGCATAATATAGGGATATAGTGATGAATATTCATGGAAGAAATTTCAAAAAAAATAAAAAAAATGGTGAAAATGGGGCGGGGGGAGCCAAGTTAGCTCCCCCTAGGGGGCAGCCCCATTTATCCCATATATATATATAGAGGTAAATGGGGCTGCCCCCAGGGAGTAGCCAACTTGGCTACTCCCACCCCTATTTTTCCCTCATTTTTTTTTTGAAAAATAAAAATTTGTATATTCATAATTATATCCCTCTCACATTCTAATAAAATTTCGTCAGAAACAGAGATTCCTACGGCCTCCATCCAAACATGGTCGATTTAAAAAATCCTGCGACCGTTAAAAAAATGACGACTGGATGGAGGGCTTAGGAGTCTCTGTTTCTGACAAAATTTTAATAGAATGTGAGAGGGATATAGTGATGAATATACAAATTTTTATTTTTCAAAAAAATAAAAAAATGAGGGGAAAATATGGGTGGGAGTAGCCAAGTTGGCTACTCCCTGGGGGCAGCCCCATTTTACCCATATATATATATATATATATATATATATATATATATATATAGAGAGAGAGAGAGAGAGAGAGAGAGAGAGAGGAAAATGGGGCTGCCCCCTAGGGGGAGCTAACTTAGCTCCCCCCGCTCTATTTTCTTCAAATTTTTTATTTTTTTTTTGAAATTTTTTTCCGTGAATATTCATCACTATATCCCTATATTATTATGTCATAAAAATTTCGTGTTAAACAGACTCCTACGGCCTCCATCCAGACAGTCATTTTTTAACGGTAACAGGATTTTTTAAACCGACCCCGTTTGGATGGAGGTCGTAGGAGTCTCTGTTTCGCATGAAATTTGAATGACATAATATAGGAATTTAATAATGAATTTACATGGTTTTGGATTTCAAAAAAAAATAAAAAAATTATGTCAAAAAGGGGCGGGGGGAGCTAAGTTAGCTCCCCCTAGGGGGCATACACATTTTACCCATATAGAGGAAAATGGGGCTGCCCCCTAGGGGGAGCTAACTTAGCTCCCCCCGCCCTATTTTCTTCAAATTTTTTATTTTTTTTTGAAATTTTTTTCCGTGAATATTCATCACTATATCCCTATATTATTATGTCATAAAAATTTCGTGTTAAACAGACTCCTACGGCCTCCATCCAGACAGTCATTTTTTAACGGTAACAGGATTTTTTAAACCGACCCCGTTTGGATGGAGGTCGTAGGAGTCTCTGTTTCGCATGAAATTTGAATGACATAATATAAGAATTTAATAATGAATTTACATGGTTTTGGATTTCAAAAAAAATAAAAAAATTATGTCAAAAAAGGGGCGGGGGGAGCTAAGTTAGCTCCCCCTAGGGGGCATACACATTTTACCCATATAGAGGAAAATGGGGCTGCCCCCTAGGGGGAGCTAACTTAGCTCCCCCCGCCCTATTTTCTTCAAATTTTTTATTTTTTTTTTGAAATTTTTTTCCGTGAATATTCATCACTATATCCCTATATTATTATGTCATAAAAATTTCGTGTTAAACAGACTCCTACGACCTCCATCCAGACAGTCATTTTTTAACGGTAACAGGATTTTTTAAACCGACCCCGTTTGGATGGAGGTCGTAGGAGTCTCTGTTTCGCATGAAATTTGAATGACATAATATAGGAATTTAATAATGAATTTACATGGTTTTGGATTTCAAAAAAAATAAAAAAATTATGTCAAAAAGGGGCGGGGGGAGCTAAGTTAGCTCCCCCTAGGGGGCATACACATTTTACCCATATAGAGGAAAATGGGGCTGCCCCCTAGGGGGAGCTAACTTAGCTCCCCCCGCCCTATTTTCTTCAAATTTTTTATTTTTTTTTTGAAATTTTTTTCCGTGAATATTCATCACTATATCCCTATATTATTATGTCATAAAAATTTCGTGTTAAACAGACTCCTACGACCTCCATCCAGACAGTCATTTTTTAACGGTAACAGGATTTTTTAAACCGACCCCGTTTGGATGGAGGTCGTAGGAGTCTCTGTTTCGCATGAAATTTGAATGACATAATATAGGAATTTAATAATGAATTTACATGGTTTTGGATTTCAAAAAAAATAAAAAAATTATGTCAAAAAGGGGCGGGGGGAGCTAAGTTAGCTCCCCCTAGGGGGCATACACATTTTACCCATATAGAGGAAAATGGGGCTGCCCCCTAGGGGGAGCTAACTTAGCTCCCCCCGCCCTATTTTCTTCAAAATTTTTATTTTTTTTTGAAATTTTTTCCGTGAATATTCATCACTATATCCCTATATTATTATGTCATAAAAATTTCGTGTTAAACAGACTCCTACGGCCTCCATGCAGACAGTCATTTTTTAACGGTAACAGGATTTTTTAAACCGACCCCGTTTGGATGGAGGTCGTAGGAGTCTCTGTTTCGCATGAAATTTGAATATAGGGGCGGGGGGAGCTAAGTTAGCTCCCCCTAGGGGGCATACACATTTTACCCATATATATATATATATATATATATATATATATATATATATATAGGGTTAAATGAGGCTACACCCTGGGTGTAGCCAATTGGCTACTCCCACCCTCATTTTCCCCCATTTTTAAATTTTTTTGGAAAATAAAAAATATGTATATTCATCACTATATCCCTCTAACATTCTATTAAAATTTCGTCAAAAACAGAGACTCCTATGCCCTCCATCTGAAGGGGGTCATTTTCAGCAATTCTGAGACCGTTAAAATTTGATAGTCTTGATGGAGGAGATAGAAATATCGAATTAAGTCGAAATTTGAATGACATCATGGTCACATATTGTGATCTAAATTCCAATAGATTTCATCTAAGAAAAAAAATATAGGGGAAAAGAGGTGGGAGCATGTAAGTTAGCTACACCCAGGAAGCATACTCCTTTTTCCCATATATATATATATATATATATATATATATATATGAGGAGTGACTTATGAGAGTAAAACAATGTGAGAGCATGAGAGCATGCATTCTGGACCACATGATTCTGTTTTCTCTCTCCTTGTCTTCTCTCTCCTGGTTGGATCATGTGGTCCAGAATGCATGCTCTCATGCTCTCACATTTTTTTGCTCTCATAGGATCACTCATCATATATATATAGGGAATTTATCCAGAGAGCACTGTGCCCATTTGAGTTCAAATGAGCCCTTGCTTTCATCCTTCAGATCATGATCTAATGATCCTATTTTATCTCATCCATTCCCTTTTTTAGCGTCAATCCTTATCATAACAAACTCCCCCCGCATTCTCCTCGCGACTGATTTCCTTTTTTGATTCGCAATTAAGTCTCTCCGACGTTGCATTGTATTTATTTTCGAAATTTCCAAAATCATCTATGGATTCGTCTTCCTGCGAAATCTCAAGATCTCCAGCGACGAAAGAAGATCGTCTTCAAGTCCTCGATTTGTAAGTTTTTTCGTTGATTACTAGACATTTAGTTATTGTTCTTTTGTAGAATTTGATCGTTTGTTTTTTAGCTCTCATTTTCATTTTCAAATGCGATGGATCATCAGTGAATGGAAACTGATCATGATTCCAAAGAAGCAATGATGAACGATGCTTCGTGGATGATTTGAATCGTGAAAAGATCATATCAAAAGGAGCGAAGATGGATGTCTTACAATTGGATTTAGCTAGCGAAATCATTATTTCAGAAAAATTTTACCAAGTTACTGATAACATTTGCATATGTTACTGATAATATATCATGTATTTCTTTTCTATTTTATCATTCTTATTGATTAAAATCCATTCATAGTTACTTATGTATATTAAGAAAATACAAGTTCTTTCTATTAAATACAAGTTAAGTAATTTATACGTAGCTATCAGTAACACTTGACATATTGCAAGTAACTAAATAGACTTACATCAGTAATTTATACGTAGCTATCAGTAACACTTGACGTATTGCAAGTAACTAAATAGACTTACATCAGTAATTTATACGTAGCTATAAGTAACACTTGAAGTATTGCAAGTAACTAAATAGACTACATCAATAATTTATACGTAGCTATCAGTAACACTTGACATATTGCAAGTAACTAAATAGACTTACATCAGTAATTTATACGTAGCTATCAGTAACACTTGACGTATTGCAAGTAACTAAATAGACTTACATCAGTAATTTATACGTAGCTATCAGTAACACTTGAAGTATTGCAAGTAACTAAATAGACTACATCAGCAATTTATACGTAGCTATCAATAACACTTGACATATTGCAAGTAACTAAATATACTTACATCAGTAATTTATATGTAGCTATCAGTAACACTTGATATATTGCAAGTAACTAAATATACTACATCAGTAATTTATACATAGCTATCAGTAACACTTGACGTATTGCAAGTAACTAAATAGACTACATCAGTAATTTATACGTAGCTATCAGTAACACTTGATGTATTGCAAGTAACTAAATAGACTACATTAGTAAAGAAAGCGGGCATAGATATTAGTAACAATCAAAATGAGTACAGCAAAATGGATAATTGTAATAAGTACTTCTAGTATGGACATTAGTAATTTACAAACTTAATTACTGATCTCAGAACAATAATTACTTGAGAACTGAATATGTATTACTTGAGTAACACGAATGAATTACTGATCTCAATACAATGTAATATTACAGATGTAAATTACTGACAACCGTTTCAATATTACTGATCTCGCAACACATAATTACTTACATACAATATATACATTACTGATCAAATGTACAATGACTATTTATTCGAAACGAAATTAAGGATTTGAATTTATCTTTCTAAAACCGTCTTCCTTTTTTAAGGACTCGGTATAATTGGAAATAGAAAAGGCTCAAACATATTAATATCCTTCCAAAACCGTGTCCCTCGAAATAGGAAACCATTCAAATGAAAATACACGTGGCGAACCCACGTTTGGTGCTCAAAAAAACTCAAATGGGCACAGTGCTATCTGGATATGCCCTATATCAGTAATTTATACACAGCTATCAGTAACACTTGGCGTATTGCAAGTAACTAAATAGACTTACATCAGTAATTTATACGTAGCTATCAGTAACACTTGACGTATTGCAACTAACTAAATAGACTTACATCAGTAATTTATACGTAGCTATTGATGACCGCCCCGCACCCTTAGTTAATCCGGTCAAGTTAATGTCCAAATTAATTTAAATTGTTCGTTGCAGTCGGATACGAGAGGGCTAATCAAAAACCACTTTAATCAGATTTGAGTCAATTTCAAGCGGTGATTTTTTTTACTTGGTGGAAGTCCAAGGTCGAACTCAGGGAGGCATCTATCTCCTTAGGTAAATTTTAGCAAAGATCAAGTGTTAGATTTTCGAGGAGTATTTTTTTAATCTTTTTCTATTTTCTGTGCAGACACATGCAACAATCTAGCCAATCCAAATTTAAATCAGTTTGAGATACCAATTAAGTCCAAAAATTATGAAACTTGGCCAGATTATGAAATGGGATGAAATTAAGCTATTTTAATTTTTTTAGAATTTTCTGATGCAAGAATAATAAAATATGCAGACTTTAGTGAAAATGACTAAACCAATTTTAATAATTACTAAACGATGATATTTCTCAGAAATAAAATTAATCCAAATAGATCTAAGTAAGAGCTATCTAAATCAACTTGAATTTCGTTAAAATACTTCACGGTTGATTAACTAAAAATCGATTAAGGTTTTCACTAAATAATTTTTCTATGACAAACTACACGTGCAAATGATGTGAATTTTGGATATGTTGTAGCATAGTCATAGATCTACCAATGTGATTTTTCAGAGATTTTTCGATAAGCAGATAATACGCAATCAAGTAATCAATCAAAATGGGAAAAATATCGCAATTTTCACCAAATTAATTTCCAATAATATTCTGCAAATCAGAAAAATTACAAATAAATGCTATGATGGTAGAACAAGAAGTATACTACACAATG
This sequence comes from Ottelia alismoides, assembly GCA_037367405.1. Taxonomy (NCBI): domain Eukaryota; kingdom Viridiplantae; phylum Streptophyta; class Magnoliopsida; order Alismatales; family Hydrocharitaceae; genus Ottelia; species Ottelia alismoides. The sequence continues at coordinate 132,077 of JAZKJV010003340.1, read as the reverse complement.
CAACTTTCTGAATTAAAAATTGATGACCAAATGACAACAAAATAAACGTGCAAATGCAAGGGTGTGAATGCAATACAGGAAAAAAAATATGAACTGAAATGGTGAACAGGGACTTACATGCAGTTTCTAGAAACTTGAAATTTTTTAAAAAACTTGCAAAGGGATGCAAGTGTCCCCTTTGCAAATTCCCACTTGTTTAATGTGCGATACTTCTCCCCTGTTTTTGCATGCAAAACAGAGGGTGGAGATGGAGGAGGACCTTCTTCACGCGCACATGGAGGGGGCGGTCTGGGGTCCTTCTTGAGCGGTCACGGTGCACGGGGCGAGGGAGACACGTGTGTCCAGGTGACGTGGAGGCAGGCAGGCACCCGCGCTCGGTCGCGCGAGGCACTGGAGCTGGCAGCCCGCACGACCGCGGCGGGGGGGGGGAGGGGGGGCTGGAGTGGCCACGTGGGGAGGCGGAGGCCGCAGGTGCGCGCGGCGGCTGGTGGCCAGAGGACGGAGGGCTCGTGCACGCCGCACGGCCGAGGGGCGTGAGGAGCATGATAACCGCAGATTATCGAGGGTCTAAATACGTCGCTGTGGCGACCCACAATGAAATGTGATTAATCAACAATGAACCCACAATCAAGTATCAAACAATGAAAAACAAGTGTGGAGTCAAATTTATTTTTAACTCTGCACAAATGGTGTATAGTGACAAGTATGCAGAGAGTTCGAACACAGGGAGCAAGCAGGGTAATTCACAAAAGTGTGCTCAAGTGAATGTGTGTGATATGTCTACACTAAGCAAGCAAGCAAATAAATTTTTGTGGGTTTTTAATAATTTTTTTTTAATTGTAATTTTTAATTTTGTATTTTGATTTTTGATTTTTTTGATTTTTATAATTTTATATTTTATATTTTTCTTTTTCTTTTTCAATATTGGAATTTAAAGACAATGGAATAAAAGACAAGATGAACTATTTATAAAACTAAGTAAAAATTACCAAAAATTCAGAAAGAAAGTGTTTTTGATATTTTATGATTTTCTACTGTTTTTGTGATTTTTGGGGGTTTTTCAAGGTGTTTTTGGTATTTTTAATTACTGAAATAAGAGAAAACAGTGACAAAGTTGCTGGCTGTGAGTAAAATAGGAGTTAAAAATATCAAACAGCAACCAAAATTTTTCACACTATTTTTCGAATAAGAAGAACAAAATGAGGAACAAAAAGAACCTGAGTTTGTATTTTTTAGAGTTTTCCTTGATTTTATATATTTTTTTGAAGTTTTTGAGTGTTTTTAAATTTTTAGTGTTTTTCTTTTGATATTTTTAGTGGTTTTTGGGCTGACACTAAAATGGGATAAAATAGACACTAGGTAATTTTTTTGGAATTTTTGGAGGTGTTTTACTATTTTTTTGGTATTTTCTAAGCTAGACAGTGCACAAAAAGTAAGTTTTTGATTTTTAATAAATATGAAAATCAAGTAAAATCAAAAACTAAATATGTGGCGTCAAAGTACACATGTCCAGGAGCATAAACCTATTTTTGTGGAATTTTTGGACTTAAAATGATCATTCAAATAAATATTACAAGCATACAAAAATTTCAAAGCCTGGCAGGGACCTTTATGCAAATATCTAAAAATATGGGGGCACGCTTGCAAAATTTCCACGAAATTTGTACTGAATAAAAATAATTTTAGACCACACACAAATAACCCAAACCCGCAAGGGTGAACCTGCAAAAATGCCAAGGTCACGCGCACTGTGCACGTGACCTGGCAAGGACCAGACTGCAATATGACAAAATCGCGGGGCTGGAATGCAAATTCCTCTAAAAATAAACAACGTGACAAAATACTTAATGGACTAAAAACTAAAACCCCAAAACTACAAGGGCCCTGCCCGCAAAATGTCCACGCGCACGTGCCACGCACGTGCGCTGGGATGGCAAGGGTTAAAATGTAAATACGGACACTGTAGGGGGTTTTTGGCAAAATTTACAAAAGTTTTAAAAGACAGATGAAGGTTTTAAGTTCTAATATTAAAATACAAAAATGTCGTGGGGTAAGAATGCAAAATACCCACGACCTGGGCGCGATCGGACGGTGTGGCTTCCGCCACTAATCCACGTGTCAGCACAATAGAGCCCGATGCCCCTTCGTTGCCTACGGCTGCGATTAGAAGCTCTTTGCGTGATCGGACGGCCGAGGCTGATGGAGATCCAACGGCCGCAGCAAGATCTGGAGCGCCCCTCGGATCGGACGGCTGGAACCTCCCCTATTAGAACAGGGAAGAACTCCGTCCCTCACGAACTTCGATCGGCTCGCAGGCGTTGCTCCGGCCTTGGTTCTCGTCGCTGGAGGTTCCTGACGATGCCTGGAAGGTCCCCCAACCTCGCGGCGGGGCCAAAATGGGTCTCTGAGCCCAGGTGCGCCGCCACGAAGTCGGAGAAGCGGTGGTGCTCCAGGTGCCTCGTTCCTCAAAATCGACCCCCCAGATGGGGTCTTATCCTTCCAGCGACCTGCAAAAAGGGTCAAGGAGAGCTCGGGCAAAATGCCGAGCATCACCCAGCAGTAGAAGACGGTGGGAGGCGGTGAGGGCGAAGCTCGCCGGAGCTAGCTCCGGTGAGGTGATCGCGGATGCGAACGAATGGACTTTACTCGAAATGGAAGGGTGTAAGTTGGTCCTATTGCTACCAGAAATACGAAAAAAATAAGAAAAAGAGAAGAGAACAGTACCTCGAGCCCAGATTGGCGAGGTTTAACCTCGACGGCCAAATGGCCGGAGGTGGTTTGGAATCCTCCTCCCGGCGTCGCCGTACCTCTACAAAGGGTTGGGTGAACTCCCCTGTCACAGGAGACCCTCGGGTACCCCTTGGATGTCTAAGCCAGGCCGTGGAGTGGTTCAAGGAGCGGAGGAGGATGAGGGATTCGGTTTTGAAGAATGGTTGAGGGGCGACTTTCGAGGGGGAGTCACGGGTGCTAGGCGAAGATCTAAGGAGATCTGATAGGCTGGCGAGCTAGGTGGATCAGAGATCAACAACTTTGCAGAAGGAACCGAGGCCAATCGGTGAAAGGTTTGGCCTGGAAAAATCCGGAAAGTCCAAGAAAAATGCAGTCTGACAATAGCCAGACCTCGGTCAGAGAGTTGACCGAGGTCAACCAAGGAAGAGCTCTGGTTGGTCCACGTGGACCAACCAAAAAAAAACTTGGCAAAAATGCTTAGAAATGCAATAAAAAATAGAAAATGATTTATTTAAATTTTGGTTATAAAATAAAAAATGTTTATTTTTTTATAAATTATTTTATGGTGATTTTTATTTATTTTTATGAAGTATATTTTTACAAGTTTGCATTTATACCCCTATAGGTATCTATATCTATGTATTGGAGTCTTTTATTTTTAATTGTATATATTTGATTTATTTATTTTTGATTATTATTTTATAAAATTATAAAATACTTTTATATACACAAATACATTTTTATTTTATTTTTATGAGGTGTTTTGTATATTAAATAAAATATAAAGGTATAATGTATAGGTATGTGTATCAGTAATGTATCTATGTATTGAATATATGTTCATATTTATTTTTATTTTTCTTTGCATTTTTATTCTGATTTTAATGCACATAATTATTATAAGTAATATTTACAAAATTATAAAAATATAAAAATGAATAAATAATGAATAAAGAATAAATTGAATATTTTATTCAGTACAAGTATACAATAGGGGTCCAAAACTCAACTTTCAAACCGTAGCTCCGCCAAATGCGAAACCACCACCATTGGATAGATTATTTTATTCTATATACAATTAAAGGTGAGTAGGCTGCATTTTGTGAGATACAGGTCTGGGAAGTTGGCATTCTGGATTTTTATTCAGACCATAACTTTTTATCTGTACATTATTTTTCTGTGAAATCAATTTTGTATTTTTCTTTATAAAATTATCTACAACTTTCATGTACAAAGTTTCTTTATTTGATGTATAAAAAGTGGAACCAAAAATAGTTCCCAAAATGAATAAGGAATGAATAAAATGTATAGGTATTTTATCTGTGTTTCTGACCTTATCTCCCCCTACTTTATTCCTTGTCGACCTATTCATCAAGATGCCTAGGTCTCGGGGGTTTTGGGTCATAAAATATTTACAATATTTTATTCTTTTTCTTTTCTTTATTTATTCTATAATTTTGGCCTTAATTACAGTAATTTATACATTGTTTAGATGCACATGCATGAATGCTAAGATGATGATTTTAATGCTATTTACAGGCATTTGCTAGGGTTTTTGGTGCCAAAATGATAGAATAAAGATGATGAAATGTGGATTCATCAGAGCACAGCGGGGCGGAGGGCAGCTGGGCGCTTCTTCAAACCGTGCGCGTAGCTGGTGGAGCGAGTGTCGCGTGGAGGACGGATGCAAGGGGCGGCCGCACTTGGACAGCTGGGCCGCGGGGTCGCGGTGGAGGTGAGCAAGGCGCAGCCAGGGGCACTGCAGGCACGACCGAGGCGGCGGCGTCGAGGGGACTAAGGCTTGGGGGTCAGCCCGTCCAAGGCTCTGGCGAATGGAGCTTGTTGGCCGACACACGGCCAAGGGTCGTCGGAGCAGAACCGACAGCGTGGCGATGGCGGAGGTTGCGTAACCGAAGATGAGCAACGTGGAGGGTGGAGGGGAGGAAGAAGAAGCAGGGGAGATTTACCACCTCCCCTGTCTCTCATGCATTTGTTTAAGTGGGCGTAAATAACCGATTAATGGGTTGATGAAAATTCCTCGAAAAATTAAATAAAAATCACCGTTGCGTTCGCAACGTGTGATTTATCCGTTGAAGTGAAATCGGTTTGATGATTCTGTGATCGGACGAGGATGAATCGAAGAGAGAGATAAGGAAATGAAATGAAGAAGAAGAGAGAGAAAGAAAATTACCTGTAGGTGGCGGATGGATGTGTCGTCTGGGAGAGGAACTGCAAGGTCCCTGGTCTTTGCTCGATGAAGTCGACGAAGGCTTCAGAGCTTGGCTGCGACGGAGGGATCACAGCAACAACGAGCAAGCTCGTCGGATCTCGCCTAGAAGACAGGGGGTTGTCGCTCGACGGTAAGTCCTTCAGCTGTCACCTTAAGGATGCCGGAGCTCGTCCTCTCTTCACTCAATAATGGCGGATGATGAATAATGGAGGAGGAGAGGGGGATATAAAGAGGAGGAGGAGGAAGTTAGAGAAGGAGTGGAGGGAATGGAGTAATGGAGAAAGTGGGGAGTTATTGCCTTGGAGTGGAAGACAAGTTAGGGAGAAGAGGTAAAAAGAGATAAAATAAATATAATAATATAATAATATAATAATATAATAGGCTACTAAAAATAGATAAAATATTAATAGTAAAATAATAATAAATAATAAATCCGAAAATAATAAAATAATAGAAAAAATGAGGAGACACGTGGCGGCTCCAGGAGCTACCACCTGTCGCTCCTGGAAAATTCAAAAATTAAATGTAAAGAAAATTTAAAAGAAATAACAAAAGGGATTAAATCAAAAAGTGGTCAACACGAAAGGTTCTTGTCTCGATGAGATCTACAACTTTTGTGAAGGGCCGAAAATCAAAGGAATTCATCTGTACAAAAATGTATTTTTGGGTGGTACCTTATAGATATAAAATACAGCATTTTATCTTTTGTATTTTTTATCATTTTTCAGTAAGAGAAAAATCAAAATAAAAATAGAGAAAATATGTGGAGAATATTTACAACTTAATCTAATTTTTTTTGGATTTTTAATAGTGAAGAAAATAAAATGAGAAAATACAGGGGTAAAACGGTCATTATGTACAATGTACAAAAGGGGGCCAAAACCCAAGTTTTGCATACGAGCTCCGATTTTAGTGAAATTGGTCTTGTTTCGAAGGTCTCTGAATGTATATTACTTTAAAAGTGAGTAGACCTAATTCAGATACTGTATGAGAGAGATATGTGCTTTTTAAGATTCATGATTTCAAACTTGGATTGGAGTTTTATTGGTCGATTTTACAAGTTAGTATTTTTTTGATATTTTTCTTTGATTAATGTTAGTAACATATACACTATGGAGTTAATTTTATTGGATTTGGAGTTAGTATAAAATATATACAAATAGGGTATTTTATCTAATATACAGGTAAATATTTATAAGTGAAATTGGCTCCTTATTTAATGCAAATATGAATGCTAAAATGCAAATGTTATCAATGCATGCATGAATGCTAATTATGCAATATAAGTAGAAATATGCCTCTAATTACTCGGGAACAAACCTCTATTTTCAACTTTTAGAGTGATGAATCGCAGATTCATCAACCCCCTATACTTAAACCTTGCTCGTCCCCGAGCAACTAAATGAAATGCAAGAGTGAAATGATATTGGGTTCCATACCAAGGTCATGAACAAAAGTTGAAAATGGAGCTTGACTCGACCTTTGGATTAATTGTGTGGCGGAACCTTATTGGGATCTGAACTTAAGACCTAACAGACTTCAAGTTCCACAAGTCTTCTATTCAAGACGCCTTAACAGTCAGGTCAGAACAAATCCTCAAACTCAAATTTCTGATGACTATGATTCTTACTTGTACTGTGTAAGTGATAAATAGCTCTCCACATCAGAAATGACTCGGAACCAGCCTCCTCTAATAAGGTAACTCAATAACATGGTCTAGTAACTCTTTCCTCGAGGAGCGGGGTATTCCCTTCTAAGTTCAAGTGCGACCAACTCAAGAGGAGGGGGTAGAGAAAAGAATGGACAGTAGCCAGTTTGCTACCTGTCCTGGGATGCCTGACCAGTGTAGCCAAGTCATCCAGCTGCAGACTTCTTGCTAGTATACCTACTCCAACAGGCAATTTTTTTGTGGCCTGTCTATATTTTTTTTGGAGTTCTTTCATTTTTCTTTTTTTTCTTCTTTCTTTCTTTTTTTTGGAACTATATACAAGGTGCAGCATGTACATCAGGAGTTTTTCCTCTTGAGCCAGTAGACTATCCCTCTTTTGAAGCATTATTGCAACCCACGGCATCCCGTCCTTAGACTTCAACACCACCAGACTAGGTTGAGATGCACTCCCCTCCCTAGAGGAGGACGGATGTTTCCACCCGTGTGCTATTCCAAGCTAAAGGATTCTACCTCCTCACCACCTCATCAATGAAGAGCTACGTGCATTGTGCTTTGTCCAAGTTAGGTCACTGTCTAAAAGAATCATGCGTGTGCACGAGATATTCTACTTAGACTAATCAAGATGACATGTGAACATAGACTTGCAGACTCAAAGAATTAAGTCACTTGACCTGAGAAATCTTAACTCCAGTTCCTATAAGGTTCCTCTGAAATTAGGTGGATTAAGGTCAAATCAATTCCATCCTCAATATCTACTCATAACTTGGTTCAGAACCCACTAGCTTTTCACCTTGCATATGCAAGATATGTAGATGAGGTGCAGATGACATGCTATGAATGAAATGCAAGATTTTTTTTTAAATGCAAGGATGATATGCAAGAGTAAATAAGAAGCCTTATTTTCAACACAATTTTTTTATAAGTATACAACAATTTGTATTATTTACAACAAGTTTTTAGTTTATACATAATATACATAGTATACAATTTTTTTCGGTATACATCCTATTTTACAACAAATTTTACAAAAGTATGTTTTACAAGAATTTTACATTTTTATACAAGTATTATAGTACAACATTATGCAAATTTTTTTTCAATTTTTACCCACCCCATAATTATTGCATAATATGTAAAAAAATACGCGAAAGTACGAGCTATGGGTAAAGTATATATGTAATATATACACGCCCCCCTATACTTAGCGTGTGCTATGTCCTCAGAGCACGAAAAGCGACTAAAAAGACATAGCTCGGGCTAAGCGTAGGAGAGTAAAAATTACAAAAGGTATAGAAGTCGCTCTGCCCCCCTATACTTAGGCTCTGGCAGCCTAAGTGTAGAAGAAGATCAAAAATGGGGCAAACAAGGAGAAGAAGGGAAATAGATGAATATATACAAGGCGGGCATTGGTCCCCCCTATACTTAGGCTCTGGTTAGTCTAAGTATAGGACATGAGTGAGTATGAGAACCGATGTGATCTGTAGGATGTACAATGAATGGATGCGGGTCACTCTCCCCCCTATACTTAGGATCTGATTATCCTAAGTATGAAATGAGATGAGCCGGGACGAATGATTCGAATCACTGGGGAGGGAGGGAGAAAAAGTATATACAAGAAAGAGTGAGAATATACAAGGATTAAGAAGGTTTGTGACGAACCTTCTTGCGGACGCGAGGAGGTGGATAATATACATATGTGTCGCTGTCGGAATCGTCCTCAGATGAATAATAGTGAGGTGCAGGGATCGTCCAACGAGGGTCGACACACGGCTGCTTGCTTAGATAAGGCTTGAGAACAGCGGAACTGAGCTCACTCATATAAGTTACCTTGTCCGGGCCAGATGAGGACTCCTCAATAAATTCCTTCTTCGGTGTGTTGAAGGAAACTTTCTTAGTCGGTTTTCTAGTCACTGAATCATTGAGTGGGAGATGAGAGAGACGCGTTGAGAGGTTCGGGGGAACTCTTCGAGGAATCAATTCTCGACTTCCTCTCACTAAATAGCCGACTAGAAGAGGGAGCAACCGTGTTTTTATGTGGAGTCAATTTAATCTTGGTTGCTTCCCTTAAAGGTCCGGGATGTGGTGTGGTGCTGACCATGGGTTCCTCATCAGACGAGTCACCATAAAGATTGTAATATTCCTGAAGGGTCAGCACACGTCTCGGGAAGGTGCTAGTGGTCTCAGTCGGCTTGGCAGTATTGGGCTCTTGTATCGGATCATCAAAATGGTCAAGGCAGTCAACAAATGTCATGTCCGACTTAATGATAGCTTCTGATTGTGAGTCCTCCTTAGAAGCTGTCCTTGTGGCGGTGCAAGCAGTTGATGAAGTGAAGATGTGGGGAGTCTCAGAACCAATGGTCGTCCGGGCAGTCGGTCTCTCAGGTGTAGTAGAGAGGTGGAACTCATCTACCTCTCGATGGTCACGACTGTCAGCGGATGTGCGGGTTACCTTAGAGTAAAGTATATCAAAGAATGGGTGAGGTCGAAGTGCTCCCAATGCTGAGAAATCAATCTCCCAAGTCTCGCAATCTATAGACGCTTTAGCTGAGGCTAAGAACGGCTTCCCGAGAATAATCGGAGACTGGGTAAACTCTCCTCGGTGCTCGATGTCAATGATCGTGAAGTCGACCTGGAGTAGAGCACCTTGGAAAGTAATAATGACTGAAATATTTCCTCTAGACCGTTTGATGGATCGATCAGCAAGCTGAACGATCTCTCTCGACTTTCTGATTGGCCTGAGTTTGAGTTTGTCAAACACAGAGGTTGGGAGGATATTTATCGGAGAGTCATCATCGATTCTCACATGGGTGAAGATGGTGTCTTTGATTTCACACTCAACTCGGGGCAACCGCTTCACTCTGCAGCTCTTGGTCTTTCTCCCCATGATCAAGGAGGTGGTCATAGACACTATGTGTCTCTCAGTCCTTGTCCTCTTCTTACCTGACCTCTTGGGCATCAATTTACTCTTTACAAATCTCTTGAGGTCGGGGAAGTGATCTATGGCCTTTATTAAGGGAGGTTTAAAGATCAATTCCTCATCAAGTGCTTCCCTTAGGGAAGAATCTAATTTTTTTAGGTCATTTTCATTTTCAATTTTTATGTGAATTTTTGGTTTTTCAATTTTTTTGGTGTTTTTGATGGGTGAATGATCAGACTCTGGATTGGAGGGCAAGTGGTTAGTAGAAGAGGGAGATAGAATGGACTCCAGCTGTACAGACGGTGTGGGTTCCCTGATGCTTGGTCGGTTTTCAACATCAGATCTACTTACTACCTTCTCCACTTTCATACCTAGGCTGGCCGAAATTGAGTGTAATATTCCCATGACATCTCTCAACTCGTTACCAAATGATTCATTTTTCTTAATAAGTCTAGAGATGTCATCCTCCACAAAATTCTCATGACAAATCATGTGAGAGTTCTGCTCAAGTGGAGGGTACTGCTGAGACTTTGGGGTCTCATACTCAACATACCTTGACTCTGGCATGTAATGCTGGTTTGAGTATGGACCGTCTAGATGGCAAATATTGGTCGGAGCCTCATATGATGAAACGGGGACCGATAAGTCTAGCTCATGAGTCCAATCTTGTGAATGTATAGGCTCTCCGAATAAAGGCTGGTTAATGGAAGCTTGATCACTAAAGTCAATCAAGTCAGGAAAATCACGATGTTCAGGACTCTCCATTCGGGTTGTTCGATCAACCAAGTTATGCCCTAAGGTCAAGTCGGGATGTGTATATGTAATTTGTTGTATGTTCCCCACTTGAGGCGAGACTGAATTATGTGGGGGCATATAATTTTTCCAGTCATCTGTCTCAACAGTGGCTTGCTCTTCATTTGATTCTTTGATTCCTGCAAGCTCTCGGGAGTAAGGACAGTCAGCCCAAGGTGGAAGTGGGTCCGGGGTGCTAGAATATGGAGTAGGTGAGAAATGCGAAGAAGTGGAGAAGTCAGTCGAAGTTCTGACTTCATAATCGGATTGAGGTGGAGTTGACCACGAGTAAGGGTCTCCCGTGGGCGGCGGAGGATACATGGAAGAATGAGAAGGTGGAAATGATCGGTATATGATCGATGAGGAATGACCAGGGGTCTCAAGGTGTGGTGACCAATATCCCGACATCTTGAAGAGGATATGTAAGTAGAATGAGGTAGAAAATACGCAGTTACGCAGGATAACACACACGGACAGACACAAAGACAAACGTAAGAGCAAACCCTAAATTCACACTCAACACGGTGAAGGACCCGAAACCGAGTCCAATTAATCTTGTCAATTTTAAGTGTGATTATTCAAGCAAGATAGCAAGGAGTTACATGGCATATAGGGAAGTCGGCTCAGAACCGGATGCGTCTTCCCTGTTTAACCTGTCGCCTAAGATACCGCCGGTCCTCCCTTTCTTCGCTCCTATCCGGAGTTGGGGACTCAAAGACCGTGCCCCTATCTACCTGCAAGCAGGCGGAGGCTGACAAGGCTAGGCCTTGTCGTGAAGTACCGCTGGTTCGCCCCTATCTACCCGCGAACAGGCGGAGGCTACTTGGTACTGGTCAATGAGCTAAAAGTATCCAACTCGTGATATTTGCTAGGATCAGTTGGCCCGTGATATGGAAGGCGGGGATTTGGGCTCTACCTTAAGGTGTTCACACACACTCAAGTACCCTCACTCAGCCTGAAAACAAGGTCGGGGTTACTCTCCCGCAGAGAAGGGTTAATTTTAGTCAAATTTTTTTGGTCCAATTCAATTAGCAGTCCCGATTTTAAAAATTAATTGTCATTGATATTAGTCCACACAAGCAATCACGTCTACCGTCCAGTCCCAATTCCCTTATCCTAGGTTAGAAAACCGAGAGAGAGAGAGAGAGAGAATCGGAAAAAGGCGATGCAATCGAGAAAACGATGATTAATGCTTGAGTAAGAAGACTTACAGTGCCTCCAGCTCTCTACAATGAAGGATGCAGTACTGAATTGAAATTTTTACACTAAATGAATGCAGTCGATGAAAAAGCCTCTCCAAGACAGGCAGTTCTATTAGCGAGTGAAGAACAAGTTCAATTTGACTAGATCTGCGATCTAAGTACGTCTTTTAAGTGATGCGTGGTCCTAGAAAATTACGAGCACAAGCAAATCCTTGAGTGGCTCGAGGAGCCGCTAGTGCAAGCCTAGTCTAAAATTCAAACCACACAGCAGACGGGGACACAGTTTCACTATGTTTACACACGCGAGAACCCAAACGGGAACCGCTGTAAATGCAGACACTTTTTTTTACAAAAATCTTTTTGACGTACAACAGTCGACTTGATCCACGAATCGTCGGCCTCCGATGCACTTCGAGATGCGTCAACTTCAAGAAAGCCGCTCCAAGTCCACCGGGCCCTCGCACAAAAAGATAAAAATTATGTCAGAAAGAGTTATATATAGAAATGGTCAGAAAAATAATTAAAGAAGAAATGGATAAATACAATGCGGCTCGGGGGTCAGACTACCCGAGTGAATGGAAAACGTAAATCTAATTTTCTAAAATGATTCTAAGCCGTTTGCCTCCCCGGCAACGGCGCCATTTTGATGACCGCCCCGCACCCTTAGTTAATCCGGTCAAGTTAATGTCCAAATTAATTTAAATTGTTCGTTGCAGTCGGATACGAGAGGGCTAATCAAAAACCACTTTAATCAGATTTGAGTCAATTTCAAGCGGTGATTTTTTTACTTGGTGGAAGTCCAAGGTCGAACTCAGGGAGGCATCTATCTCCTTAGGTAAATTTTAGCAAAGATCAAGTGTTAGATTTTCGAGGAGTATTTTTTTCAATCTTTTTCTATTTTCTGTGCAGACACATGCAACAATCTAGCCAATCCAAATTTAAATCAGTTTGAGATATCAAATTAAGTCCAAAAATTATAAAACTTGGCCAGATTATGAAATGGGATGAAATTAATCTATTTTTAATTTTTTTAGAATTTTCTGATGCACGAATAATAAAATATGCAGACTTTAGAAAATGACTAAACCAATTTTAATAATTACCAAACGATGCTATTTCTCAGAAATAAAATTAATCCAAATAGATCTAAGTAAGAGCTATCTAAATCAACTTGAATTTCGTTAAAATACTTCACGGTTGATTAACTAAAAATCGATTACGATTTTCACTAAATAATTTTTCTATGACAAACTACACGTGCAAATGATGTGAATTTCAGATATGTTGTAGCATAGACTTAGATCTACCAATGGTGATTTCTCAGAGATTTTTCGATAAGCAGATAATACGCAATCAAGTAATCAATCAAAATGGGCAAAATATCGCAATTTTCACCAAATTAATTTCCAATAATATTCTGCAAATCAGAAAAATTACAAATAAATGCTATGATGGTAGAACAAGAAGTATACTACACAATGCAACTTTCTGAATTAAAAATTGATGACAAAATGACAACAAAATAAACATGCAAATGTAAGGGCGTGAATGCAATATAGGAAAAAAATATGAACTGAAATGGTGAACAGGGACTTACATACAATTTCCAGAAACTTGAAATTTTTTTAAAAACTTGCAAAGGGATGCAAGTGTCCCCTTTGAAAATTCCCACTTGTTTAATGTGCGATACTTCTCCCCTGTTTTTGCATGCAAAACAGAGGATGGAGATGGAGGAGGACCTTCTTCACGCGCACATGGAGGGGGCGGTCTGGGGTCCTTCTTGAGCGGTCACGGCGCACGGGGCGTCGCTGACGAACCGCAAAATCGACCCTTTAACGATGCTAAATTAGCACTCGGAGATGTCGTAGCAGTCGGGCCGATTTCGGTCATCAAAGAGATCACCTCATCTAAAGATATGCGAAGATAAATCAAAAATGAGGTGATCGTGATTTTATTTTACTTGGCAAGAACCAAGGTCGAACTCAGGGACACGAGCCTCTCTCGTACTGATCGGATTTAAGTTTGTTTAACTAAGCGTAGAATTAAAGTATATAGGTCAAAACATGCAAAGACAAAACAAGACATGATATGACAAGACAATGCATTAAAATAAACATGCATTTTTTTAATCCATTTTTTATCATGCAAGTAAATGCAAGGCGATGCAATGGGGATATGCCCTAGATAGAGAATAATGAGCAAAAGTGAATACGAGTCAATTTCGAGTTCCTTACAAAAAAAGGCAGATGTGATGAATAATATTAAGAAAGGCATCATATTAGGCTCAAATAGACACATCGCTATAAAATAATACATAACAAAATCATTGTGTCCAAATAAGTAATCAAGCATGCCATTTAAAAGATCATCAAACCAGCTTTAAAACGAAACTGAAATCAACTCGATTGGATATACGTAGCTCAAGAAATTCAACAAAGAAAGCAAGGGCATAACTGAAAGAAAACATGAAAGGATAACTACAAAAAGGTCCCTGGGAAGAACTAAAATGCAAAAGGAATAAATTCGAGGCCTTCCCTGTAAATGAACCCCACGTGCAGGGGTATATTTGCAATTATATAAACCCGCAAGGGTGTAAGTGCAAATAACCCCTGATGCACGTGGCTCGCATGTGAGGACTGGGCCTTTCTGCAAATCTGGAGAAGTCAGAGGGCATCTCTGCAAAATTCCCAGATAGCACGTGCGCTGCACGTGCTACCCAGGCTCGGAAGGAGGCTCGGATGAAGCTTCGGCTGGTTCGGGTGTAGGCGTGGGTTCGCTGAAGGCTCGGAGAAGGCACGGGACATCCGAGCCAGGAGGCTCGGTGGCTGAGGCTCGGTGCTGCTATGTAGAGGATACGTGGCTGAATGTCGGCCCTTGGATCTTGATAATCCAAGGGTTACTGGTGAAGGCGCCCCTGGGCAACGTAGCTGCACTGTGGCCGTTGGATCGAGACGATCCAACGGATGCTGGAGAAGACATGCGTGGTCGAATCGGTGCCGTCAGATGAAGATAATCCTACGGTACCTGCTCCTTCGTCATCCTCCGCAGCTGGCGGCGCTTCTGGAGCTCCGGCGAAGGAGCTCCAGCTCCGCCGCTCTTCCTTGGCGATGATAGAGCTCGCCCGATGCTCTTGAGAGGTTGTCGATGAAGATAGAAGCTCGGGAGAGGCGTCAAGTATCTCAGCTCGGCCCATCGGAATGCTGATGATGAGAACGTCGATGTCGAAGTCGGATCCGATGACTCTCCGGCCATTGACATATAGGTCACCTGCAGGGTTAGTAGCATATCTCCGAAGCGAAGATGTGTGTGCATGAGGTGACGTGAGAGCTCAGGTGGGCGAAGAATATGGAGGAGCTCGGAGCTCCGCCGCCGCTAGAGCGGAGGAGGTGGTCGGAGGTGAAGGGGGGTATGGAAGAAAGAGACGGTGAGCGGAAAGTGGCGCGAGAAAGGGGGATCGATGGCGAAGCTGATGGTATGGTCAATGGACGGCGATATCTACTGGAGCGGCTTAATTAAATCGACAAAATTCAAGAAAAATACAAAACTGAGGAAGGAGACTTACCTTGGTCGGAAGCGGAGCGGAGGGCTTGGGTTGAACATCGCCGTGGATATTCGGGTCTTCGCTGGACATGGCCAGCCATTCCATGCAGCTCAAGCGGTCGCGGAGCGCCGCAGCTCCGCCGTCGAAGGCGGAGGGTCTCACCGGAGGGGCTGCGTCGTCGTCGCTCGATCCTCCGCCTCCCCCTGTCACAGGGAGACGGAGGAGGGCTGGGCGAGCCCTCGCGTAAAGGTGGACACCCGTGGAAGTGGGAGGTGGCGGCGTATTTAAAGAAGAAGGGGGCTGGTCATGGAGGTGGTCGTCGTGGTTTTAGAGGGCGATAGGGGATGACTGGGCAGACGTCGTGGGTTGTGGAGGTATGCGCGGGGTAGAGGGAAGTTAGGGGAAGACCGGGCGGTGGTTGACGAGCGGAGAAGAGGTCAGCGGTGTTGGCGAAAATGGGAAGGGTGGACGGGTTGCGCGAGGTGGAAGACGTGGGGAAGAGGAGGCTCTGGAGGTTGACGATGACGGTCAACCGTTGGATCTGGTGATCCAACGACGGGTATTTGGGCGCTAAGGGACGGCTATGATCAGATCCGAGGCGATGCGATCGTCGGGGTCAGGCGCTGCCACGTGTCGCGCTATGGAATTGGCGCTAACGGACGGTCACGATGCAACAGACGGTGGATCGAATGGTTGAGGCGAGATTGTCGAAGAGACGGCTGTGATGAGAGATTTAAATGAGCGATCCAGTGGTGAGTACACCGCCACGTGGCGAATCGAGAGCGAGGCGGGGACGTGCGGTGTAGATGGAGTGTGGGGGAGATCTGAGGGTTTAGGAGAAGGCGGCTACGTGGAGAAGGCGGGTCCGTTGGATTAAAATGAGATCCAACGGCTGAGACGCGGGCGGACGAGGAAAAGGGGAGCGGGCCACGTGGCTCACCCAGAACGGGCCACGTGGCCCAATCAAATTATTCTGATCTTCCAGTTGATATTTGAAGGGCTAGATGGCCGAATTTGAGAAAACTCAAAACATGAAAGTTGTAGATCTTGACGAGATCTACAAGTTTCATGTTGACCAAAACTGGAAAAGAGATCAAACAAGAACCCGAAATATTTTTGAGGATATTTTTAAGCCTAAAAATACCACGGATTTTTGCTTTGTCATTTTTTTTGTGGTTTTTAATTTATTTCGGACTCTGTTAATTATAAGACATTAACTGGGATTTATTGACACTAAGCCTAAGCAAGGGGGTTAATAATGTGAAATTATGATGATGAAATCGAGTTTCATCAGTCGTGAGGAGGTGGCGGCGGCGGCCACCCACGCGAGGGAGACACGTGTGTCCAGGTGACGTGGAGGCAGGCAGGCACCCACGCTCGGTCGCGCGAGGCACTGGAGCTGGAAGCCCGCACGGCCGCGAGGGGGGGCGGCTGGAGTGGCCACGTGGGGAGGCGGAGACCGCAGGTGCGCGCGGCGGCTGGTGGCCAGAGGACGGAGGGCTCGTGCACGCCGCACGGCCGAGGGGCGTGAGGAGCACAGCGGGGCGGAGGGCAGCTGGGCGCTTCTTCAAACCGTGCGCGTAGCTGGTGGAGCGAGTGTCGCGTGGAGGACGGCTGCAAGGGGCGGCCGCACTTGGACAGCTGGGCCGCGGGGTCGCGGTGGAGGCGAGCAAGGCGCAGCCAGGGGCAGTGCAGGCACGACCGAGGCGGCGGCGTCGAGGGGACTAAGGCTTGGGGGTCAGCCCGTCCAAGGCTCTGGCGAATGGAGCTCGTTGGCCGACACACGGCCAAGGGTCATCAGAGCAGAACCGACAGCGTGGCAATGGAGGAGGTGGCGTAACCGAAGATGAGCAACGTGGAGGATGGAGGGGAGGAAGAAGAAGCAGGGGAGATTCACCACCTCCCCTGTCTCTCATGCATTTGTTTAAGTGGGCGTAAATAACCGATTAATGGGTTAATGAAAATTCCTCAAAAAATTAAATAAAAATCACCGTTGCGCTCGCAACGTGTGATTTATCCGTTGAAGTGAAATCGGTTTGATGATTCTGTGATCGGACGAGGATGAATCGAAGAGAGAGATAATGAAATGAAATGAAGAAGAAGAAGAGAGAAAGAAAATTACCTGTAGGTGGCGGATGGATGTGTCGTCTGGGAGAGGAACTGCAAGGTCCCTGGTCTTTGCTCGATGAAGTCGACGAAGGCTTCAGAGCTTGGCTGCGACGGAGGGATCACAGCAACAACGAGCAAGCTCGTCGGATCTCGCCTAGAAGACAGGGGGTTGTCGCTCGACGGTAAGTCCTTCAGCTGTCACCTTAAGGATGCCGGAGCTCGTCCTCTCTTCACTCAATAATGGCGGATGATGAATAATGGAGGAGAGGGGGATATAAAGAGGAGGAGGAAGTTAGAGAAGGGGTGGAGGGAATGGAGTAATGGAGAAAGTGGGGAGTTATTGCCTTGGAGTGGAAGACAAGTTAGGGAGAAGAGGTAAAAAGAGATAAAATAAATATAATAATATAATAACATAATAGGCTACTAAAAATAATTAAAATATTAATAGTAAAATAATAATAAATAATAAATCCGAAAATAATAGAAAAATGGGGAGACACGTGGCGGCTCCAGGAGCTGCCACATGTCGCTCCTGGAAAATTCAAAAATTAAATATAAAGAAAATTAAAAAGAAATAACAACAGGTATTAAATCAAAAAGTGGTCAACACGAAAGTTGCTTGTCTCGATGAGATCTACAACTTTCATGAAGAGCCAAAAATCAAAGGAAATCATCTGTACAAAAATGTATTTTTGGGTGGTACCTTATAGATATAAAATACAACATTTTATCTTTTGTATTTTTTTATCATTTTTCAATAAGAGAAAAATCAAAATAAAAATAGAGAAAATATGTGGAGAATATTTACAACTTAATCTAATTTTTTTGGATTTTTAATAATGAAGAAAATAAAATGAGAAAATACGGGGGTAAAACGGTCATTATGTACAATGTACAAAAAGGGGGACAAAACCCATGTTTTGCATACGAGCTCCGATTTTAGTGAAATTGGTCTTGTTTCGAAGGTCTCTGAATGTATATTACTTTAAAAGTGAGTAGACCTAATTCGGACACTATATGAGAGAGATATGTGCTTTTTAAGGTTCATGATTTCAAACTTGGATTGGAGTTTTATTGGTCGATTTTACAAGTTAGTATTTTTTTGATATTCTTCTTTGATTAATGTTAGTAACATATACACTATGGAGTTGATTTTATTAGATTTGGAGTTAGTATAAAATATATACAAATAGGGTATTTTATCTAATATACAGGTGAATATTTATAAGTGAAATTGGCTTCTTATTTAATGCAAATATGAATGCTAAAATGCAAATGTTATCAATGCATGCATGAATGCTAATTATGCAATATAAGTAGAAATATGCCTCTAATTACTTGGGAACAAAGCTCTATTTTCAACTTTTAGAGTGATGAATCGCAGATTCATCAGCTATCAGTAACACTTGAAGTATTGTAAGTAACAAAATAGACTACATTAGTAATTTATACGTAGCTATCAGTAACACTTGACATATTGCGCCCCCCGCCACTTACGGTATTTTTTATTTTTTATTTCAAAAAATACTGCCATGTATATTCATCCCTATATCCCTCATATAAGCCATTCGAATTTCGTCAGAAATAGAGACTCCTACGACCTACATCTAGAGGGCCATTTTTTAACGGTAACAAATTTTTTTAAATCGACATCATCTCGATGGTGGCCGTAGGGGTCTCTATTTCTGACGAAATTCGAATGGTATATAGGAGGGATGTAGGGATGAATATAAATGATTTTATTTTTCAAAAAAAAACACGTCGAAAATAGGGGGCGGGGCAACCATGTTGGCTGCCCCTAGGAGACAACCCCATTAAATCCATATATATATATATATATATATGTGTGTGTGTGTGTGTGTGTGTGTGTGTGTGTGTGTGTGTGGAAAGGGATTATACTCTGTGTGTGTAGAGGAGTGATCCTATGAAAGTAAAAAAAATGAGAGCATGAGAGCATGCATTATGAACCACATGATTCTGTTTTCTCTCCTGGGTGAATCATGTGGTCCAGAATGCATGCTCTCACAACTTTTTGCTCTAATAGGATCACTCCTATCTCTCTCTCTCTCTCTCTCTCTCTCTCTCTCTCTATATATATATATATAGGGGTTGATGGGGGTGCCCCCTGGGGGCAGCCAACATGACTGCCCCGTCCCATATTTTTGGCAATTTTTAAATTTTTTTTAAAAATATCTACATGTATATTCATCCCTATATCCCTCCTATATGTCATTCAAATTTCGTTAGAAACAGAGATTCCGACGGCCTCCATCCAGACAGAGTCGATTTAAAAAATCCTGCAATCGTTAAAAAATGACATTTGGATGGAGGTCGTAGGAGTCTCTGTTTCTGAAGAAATTCGAATGGCATATATGAGGGATATATGGATGAATATACATGATTTTATTCTTCATAAAAAATAAAAAAATTGCCAAAAAAATGGAGTGGGGGCAGCCATGTTGGCTACCCCTAGGGGGCAGCCCTATTTTTCCCATATGTGTGTGTGGGGGGGGGTGTGCGTGTGCGTGTGCGTGAGGAAAGGGATCCAATCTATGGAGTAGGTAACTTACCTACTCCACTTTCATTTTTTCCAATTTTTTATTTTTTTAAAATGCTTCCATGGATTTTCATAACTATATCCCTCTAATATGTCATTCAAATTTCGTTAGAAATAGAAACTCCTACAGCCTCCATCCAGAACATGAAAAATACAACATATCAGTGGCCGTTAAAAAATGATTGCCAGGATGGAGGCCGTAGGAGCCTCTGTTTCTAACGAAATTTGAATCACATATTAGAGGGATATAGTTATGAAAATCTGATGACGTAGGAAATCCGAGCGACTAAGGTGAAGGTACAGAAGTGGTCGTTGCGACCTCGGTCACTCAGATGCGTCAATCAAGAAAAATGAACCACTCGAGAAGGATAAAATAGATCAAAACACGAATAGCGGTCCTGCTATGGGTTTAACCTGGTATAGCACCCATGGTCGAACTCAAAGAGCACGGGTTGGCCGAGAGGCCTACGAAGTAGTCAAAATAAAAGGAGAAAATCTTTTTAGTGGTTTTTAATTTGTTTTATATTTTTTGGATTTTTAAGTAATTAGGAAAATAAAGAAAAACAAGGAAAAGCACACTTCAACAATTTATTCAAAGCATCAAAAATCAACCAAAAATTGGAATAAAGGTATTTTTATGTATTTTATACTTTGTGGTATTTTTGGTGAATTTTTGAGAATTTTCTGATGTTTATTTTATTTTCTAAAAATCAAAGAGTGAAGCAAACAGTGGGTACTGTCCAGCCGAGCCAAAAAGCCCTAGATAAAAAAGCTAAGGGCCTTAAAACGGCCTGGAGGTAATTTTCCTGTAAAGATGATAAAACAAGGAAAATTTAGGTACCAATTTTATTAATTTGTATTTTTAATTTATTTACTAGCATTTTTATGGGTTTTTAAGTGTTTTTAAGTTTTTAGTGGTTTTCAGTAATGAAAAATAGCCAAAATTGGCTAGAAAATAAAACTAAGCAAGACAAACAGCGGACAATTTTTTTGTAATTTTTGGACACTATTTAATTTTTTTTGTGATTTTTAAAGTTGGACATTAGCA
Source organism: Ottelia alismoides (assembly GCA_037367405.1). NCBI lineage: Eukaryota > Viridiplantae > Streptophyta > Magnoliopsida > Alismatales > Hydrocharitaceae > Ottelia > Ottelia alismoides. Next base: position 111,282 of record JAZKJV010003340.1, on the reverse strand, counting down.
AAACTGCTTGTTTTTGAATTTTTAAAAATGTCAAACGAGATCAAAAATGTCCTCAAAAATCCACAAAAATTTTACACCATGGCAGGAGCCATGTGTCCAATTTTCGTTGGATTCGGAGGTGTTTTGCTATTTTATTCAAAAAATAAAGGAAGGGCACTGTGCATAGGGACCAAGTGCAAATACCCAAAGTTCTGGGGGGTCTGGTGCAAAATACCCAGCAAAACACGCGCCACGCGCGTGCCTGGGGCACTCAGGGACCCAATGTAAGAAAAATAAGTCCCGAGGACTTATTGGTAACAGGTACCAAAAGTCCAGGGGGCTTACCTGCAAATTACCCAAAATATAGCGCACATGCTCAAATAAACCACGCACAGGGGTATAAATGCAAATATCTAAAAACTTTCATTCATTTAATAACATCCAGAACTACAAGGATATCTACTGCAAATAACCCAAAATAACACGTGACGAAGCACGTGGCGTACAACTGGCAGGGGTATAAATGCGAATAAACTAAAGCTCAGGGTCCACTATGCAAATAAACCTAAAACTTAACAAATGACTTTAATATTTACAGGACTAGAACGAAATAAAATAAAGACAGGGGCCTAAGGGTAAATTACCCTTTATTAAGCGGGGGTGCTGGATGCGCGCCACGTGGAGATCTGACGGCTGCTGATGGTGGGCGCTCCGGATCGTCTCTCCTCAGATCGAGCGGTGCTGGTGGCCCCAAGGATGGACGGCCAAGATCAATACTGGAGCGAGAGGGGTCGATCAACGGCGATGGAGGGTCCTCGAAGAACAAGTCCCCGGCGAGACTCGCCGGGCTCGTGCGTGCGCTAGGCTCCTCCTAGGAGCCTTCTAAAGGTCGGAGAAGAATCGCGGAAGGCTCCCGCGTCTGCCGGTGGGCTCCGATGATCGAGCCAAGCTCCGGGGAGTTCGGACGGGGTCGGCGGAGCTGGACCTCTTGACCTGAATGACCAAGCCCTCAGATGGGCTCGGTATCACCTGCAAAACAGCTCAGGAGACTCGTGGGTCGAGGGCAAACTACCTCGACCCGGTTAGGTGAAGTGGGGGTGGCTGGTGCGTCGGGACGGCGAGCTCCGGCGAAGGTGGTGGACGGAGGAGCTCGGTTCCCAACTCCTGTGCGAGCTGGGTTGAGTGAATGGGTGGAGAAGGTGCGTCGGACGAAGGCGAACGTGATGGTCGATTCCGATGATCGAGATAGGTGGCGGGATGATCGGAATCAAAGAAATACGACGGCGGCGCGCGAAAATAGAAATTAAAGGAAACGACGGAGCTACAGGGGTACCTGGGTGAACGGAGAGACTGGGAAGGAGCTGGGGATGCTCCTGGTCGTCGCCTCGAGGATCGTCTCGGTCCGAGGCTCGAAGCTCACGCTGGTGGCGGAGCTGCGGCGACTACGTCGCCGGATCGATGGAATACTCCTCCTCTCCTCGCTGCAACAGGCTCAGGCGCGAGCTGTCACCTCACACACTCTCTGGAGCTCACAGGAGAAGAAGGCGAATGGCCAAAGATGGTGAAAATGGGTGGCGGAGCTCGCTTATGTACATTGGAGGGGTCCGGCTAAGACTGGCTCGGGTAGGTCGATGAGGAGCGCGGATCCCAAGGTGTGTGCCCGGCGAGGATGTCGGATGTGAGAGGATCAAAACGGAGCCGGGGTTTGGTGAAATAGTGATCGGGTCGAGCGGGTAGAAATTCGAGAAATCGGGTCCACGACCCAGATCCGCGGGAGGTGGTCCTGGGGGGGGGGGGGTAGTTGACCGGGCGGTCAACATCCCCAGGACCCATTGGGATTCGGCCACGTGGCTGGATCTTGAAGTGACAAATAAGGATAGGTAGGGGCCGAATTTGCAAAAACTCAAAACACAAAATATTTTTATTTTATTTTTTTCTATTTTTTAGTGATTTTTAATTTATTTTTGGAAATAAAAATAAGCTATATACATAGTATGTAATGTATAGGTATATGTACACTATTAGGGTTTTTGATTTTTTTGATTTTTAATTATTATTTTTATGCAATTTTATTCCTATTTTATATTTTATTTATTTATATTATAAAATAAGGAATAAAAGGGTGTTTTTATTTTATTCTTCTTATTTATATACATAGGTAAAATAAATATATATGTACATCTATATACATGGTATATGTACAATGTATTTTTGTATTTTTAATTTTGCTCTTTTTATTTTGTTTTTGTTCTAATTCTTTTTATTTTATTTATTTACAATATATGATATAGAATATTTACAAAAAGTTTGGAAAATAATTTTATTTATTTACAAGGTTAAATAAATATATAGATGTGGTTTATGTACATGATGAAAGGGGTATTTTAATTCTTTTTTATTTTTAACTTTTTCTTTTAATTTTTTATAAATTATAAATATATACAAGTATTTACAAGCATATTTTTGGTGAGGAAAATATTTTTATTTTATTTACATAAATATTTACACATGAGCCCCTATCTCCCTCTACTTTGGCTTTTATGTGGTCAGGCCCATGCTGAGCCCTCCCTTGGGTTAGGTTGCTCAATATTTATTCTAAATATTTCCCTCTTTTTCTTTTTACTCTTTATTCTTTTATTTTTGCACAAAAACATGCTAATTATAGATTTTTACACAATGCCTGCTTTTGGTAATTATTTGTATTTACATATATCTACATGCATTTGCAAAGGTTTTTGTAGCTAAAATATAAGAATAAAGAGTGATGAATGAGCATTCATCACCCCCCCTATACTTAACTTTGCTAGTCCCTTAGCAAACACTTATTTGAAAAAGAAGTGAAAAAGAAAGATAGAAAAAGAAAAAGAGGGGAATGTACATGGATCAAGGTTGAATATTAAACTTTCCTTCATTAAATTGAAATATGGAGCTCGATCATATCTTTGGATTATTAATGTGTCGGAACCTTATTTAGACTCAAGCTTAAACTTAACAGCCTCTAAGTTCCACCAATCTATGGGCAAGACTCCTCAATAAACCAGATCAGAACAAGTCTACATACACAAACTCTAATGACCATGAATCTTTCCATGCAGTGTAAGTGATTTGTAGCTCCCCACCTCAGAAGTAACAAAGAAACAACCTCCCTTAACCTGGTAACTCTAATGCCTCGGTCTAGCAACTCTTTCCTCGAGAAGCGGGGTATTCCCTTCTAAGTTCAAGTGCAACCGGCTCAAGAAGAGGGGGAAGAAGTATAGACTTTTGGAAGCTCAGCCAGTGTAGCTAAGTCTCCCGCTGCAAGCTTCATGAGATGTAACATGGATACCATAAGCTTTTGCTTTATTTGACTATATGCACTCCAGTGGGGTTATTAAATTTTCAATCCGACCCACCACTTTTTTGGAGTTCTTTTTGCATTTTGCAATTTTTTTTCAAGTGCTTCTATACAACATATCTACATGGTGCAGCATATATACAAGAAATTTTCCTCTTGAGCCAGTAGACTATCCCTCTTTTGAAGCTTTATTGCAACCCACGGCTTCTGTCTTTAGCCTTCATCACCACTAGACCAAGTTGAGACGCACTTCCTTCACTAGAAGAAGAAGAGAGGTTCCGCCTAGAAGTACTACCCTCATATGCTACCCCAAGCCAAAGGAAGTTGCCTCCTCACCACCTCATCCGTGGAGAGCCATGTGTAAAGTGATGGTGCAAGTCAAGCCATTGTCTCTAAGAGTCATGCGTGTGTTGTTAAGTGCTCTACTTAGGCTCATCAAGATGACATATACTCATAGCCTAGTGGACTCAAAGAATTAAGTCCTTATGGACCTGAAAAGCCTTAACCCTAAGTCCTATAAGGTTCCTCTTAAAGTTAAGTGGATTAAGATCTTATTCAAGCTCCATTTCTCAATTTAATTCCAGGCTTAGTTTAAATGTCAACTCTCATCCAGGAAAAACTATATACATATATGTACACAAGATGCTTATTTACACAAATTTTACAATCATGCAAAATTTTTGAAAAATGTTTTGAAATCATGGATGAATGATGCATGAGGTGCAGGTTTTGCACAAAGATCTTTACACATATTTACACAAGATTTTTGCAAACTTTTGATTTTCAAAACGTTTTGGAAAAATTTTGTACTATATACCTAATTTTGATACAAAAATATTTACACAAACTTTACACAAAAGATTTTTAAAATCATTTTTACAAAAATACTTTGTACACTAGCTATGTATGTGCAAATAAAAGAAGTTTATGTACATGAAAAATTTTTAATTTTTGTGATTTTTAGCCATTTTATTTATTAACACACTCACACAAAGTACGAGTTATGGCTAAAGTATATATGAAATATATACACACCCCCCCTATACTTAGCTCGAACGATGTCCTCAGAGTGATCAAGAGCGATGAAAAAGACATAACTCGTGCTTAGTAAAAGGGAAGTGAAAAGGAATGGTTAAGTACAGAAACGAATAAATGAATAGAATGAGAGGGACTCGGTGGTTTCCCCCTATACTGAGGATTAACTAATCCTAAGTATAGCAAGTTGTACATGAAGGGAAATCCGAGTGAAGAAGATACAGAGTCTGCCCCCCTATACTTAGGGTAAAATATCCCTAAGTATAGGCAGCAAAACAGGAGCAGAAAGAATGAAAAGAATACCCGCATGTCCTACATCCCCCCTATACTTAGGGTAAAGTACACCCTAAGTATAGCATAATCATAAGATGAGAAAAGGGATGTGGGACTAAAGAATAGAATGATATGGACATCTGGATCTATACAAGGCGGAGGAACAGTGAAAATCAGGCGTGAGATGCAAAAGATGTGAGTCAAGAGACCACATCTCACGCAAAATGAATAGGGGCAACAATAACGTCCCGCGGCTCATGATCTAGAAATGGCTTGAGCCGCTGGCCGTTTCACTCGAAAGGTACTCTCAGAAGACAACTCGGATATATCAATGCTACCATTGTCGTGTACCTTTCTGACCAAGTAGGGTCCCTTCCATTTGCTCTGCAGCTTCCCTGGAAACAAATGAAGCCTCGCATCAAACAGCCATACTCTCTGTCCAATCTCAAAATGCTTGTGGCTGATGTGAGAATCATGCCACTCCTTCACTTTCTCCTTATACTGTAGGCTGTTTGAGAAAGCTGTATCTCTAAGCTCCTCCAGGGCAGCTAACTCTGCCCTCCTCTGGTCTCCTACACCATCTGGATCCATAAGAATATCGGTAACTGCCCAAAGTGACTTGTGCCTCAGCTCAACAGGTAAATGGCACGGCTTGCCATATACGAGGCGAAAGGGAGATGTGCCCAATGGTGTCTTGAAAGAAGTCCTATATGCCCATAAGACCGAGTCCAAAAGCTGTGACCAATCCTTTCGGTCAGGGCGGACGACTTTCTGCAAAATAGTCTTGATCTCCCTGTTCGAGACCTCGGCTAGACCATTCGTCTGTGGATGGTAAGGTGTGGCAACATGATGGTCTATACTGAACTCGCTAGCAAGGGCCTTCACCTGGTCGTTGATGAAATGAGACCCCCCATCAGAAATCAGAACTCGTGGAACCCCGAACCGCGTGATGATGTGTTTCCTCAAAAATCTGCAAACTGTCCTCGCATCAGCGGCTCGGGCGGGGATGGCCTCAACCCAACGACTAACATAGTCAACGGCCAACAGAATGTACTCAAATCCCTGACTCTTAGGGAATGGACCCATGAAATCGATGCCCCATGCGTCAAAAACCTCACAGAAATGAATGGGTTGCATCAGCATCATATCACGCTGTCCACAAGTGCCCATCCTCTGACAGTCAGTACACCTCTTCACGAACTCATCAGAGTCCTTGAAGATGGTAGGCCACCACAAGCCGGATTGGAGCACTTTCTGTGTCGTTCTCCTCCCAGAATGATGTCCTCCTGCCTCAAGTTTGTGGCAGTAAGTGAGGACGCTATGGTGTTCCTCCTGAGGAATACACCGACGCCAGACGCTATCCCCTCCTTCGTGGTAAAGGATGGGATCCTCCCAGTGGTAGGACTTGGCCTTCGCAAGGAAGGTCTCAAGCCTCTGCCTGGGCCAATCTTGTGGGACTTTCCCAGCAACGAGAAAGTTCACAATATCGGCGTACCACGGGAGTGAGGCGATAGCAAGGATCGCCTCATCTGGGAAGGTATCTCGAATGGGATCAATCTGCTCAGACTCCTCAGGCTGCTCTAAACGGGAGAGGTGATCCGCCACCACATTCTTGACTTCAGGCTTATCCTTGATCTCAATGTCGAACTCTTGGAGTAGAAGGATCCATCTAGTCAATCTGGCCTTGGCATCCTTCTTTGCCATGAGGTACCTGATGGCGGTGTGATCTGTGTACAAGGTCACTCTAGATCCAATGATATAAGAGCGAAACTTATCTAGGGCGAACAATACGGCTAGCATCTCCTTCTCTGTGACCGTGTAATTCCGCTGGGCGGAATCCAATGTGCGGCTAGCGTAGTGGATAGCAAACGGAACTCCATCCCTCCTCTGTCCCAGCACTGCCCTACGGCAAAATCGGAGGCGTCCGTCATGATCTCGAATGGGAGAGACCAATCAGGCGGTTGGAGAACAGGAGCCTCAATCACGCACTGCTGGAGAGTCGCAAAGGACGAGAGACACTTGTCATCGACAAGGAACTCGGTGTCTTTCGTCAAGAGGTCAGTCAACGGTCGGGCAATCCTGCTGAAATCCTGAATAAATCTCCTATAAAATCCAACGTGCCCCAGGAATGACCGTAACTGCCTCAAATTGGACGGCGGTGCGAGTTTTCTAATAACATCAACCTTGGTCGGATCAACCTCCATGCCCCTGTTGGAGATGATGTGGCCAAGCACCGTCCCTTGAGTCACCATGAAGTGACTCTTCTCCCAAGATAGAACCAAATGGTACTCAATACATCGCTGGAGTACTCGGTCTAGGCAGTCAAGACAGGAGTCGAATCCGTCGCCGTAGACCGAGAAATCGTCCATGAAGACCTCCAAACACTCCCCTACCATGTCCGAAAAGATCGACAGCATGCACCTCTGAAAAGTCGCAGGGGCATTGCATAGCCCAAATGGCATGCGTTGAAAGGCATATGTACCAAAGGGACAGGTAAAGGTGGTCTTCTCCTGATCCTCAGGAGCGATGGCCACCTGGTTGTAGCCCGAGTACCCATCCGGGAAGCAATAATGGCTCTTCCCTGCCAGTCTCTCAATGATCTGGTCAATAAAAGGCAGGGGAAATGGTCCTTCTTGGTGGCCTGGTTGAGTCTCCTGTAGTCAACACAGACCCTCCAAGAGGTGGGTACTCGTGTAGCAATCTCCTCTCCCGACTCACTGATCACAGTCGTGATGCCCGTCTTCTTGGGCACCACATGCAAGGGGCTGACCCACTTGGAGTCGGAAATGGGATAAATAAAATCTGCACTCCACCATTTCGATATTTCCTTCATCACGACCTCTCTCAGGTTGGGGTTCAGTCACCGCTGGAACTCACGCGACGGCTTCGCCCCTTCCTCGAGATAGATATGGTGGGAGCATACTGATGGACTAATCCCATGGAGATCTGCTACGCTCCATCCGATTGCCTTGCGGTTCTTTTCAAGAACCCCCATCAAACGGGATTCCTGCTCTCCAGTCAGATCGGCAGAGATGATGACTGGGTACATGTCAAGCTCGCCCGCAAGGAACTGATACTTCAGCGAAGTAGGGAGCATCTTCAGCTCTGGACAGCTGGGCACTGGCAATTCTGGCTTCGGAAGAAAGTGTGTCAATGCTGCTAAGTCTGCCAAATCTGCCTGGGAGAAAGAAAGCGAACTCTCGCAAACTGGATCTGGAGAAGGCTGCTCAACTGTGTTGTCTCTGATCTGCTCTGCATCTACCTCCTCCTCATCTGTAGGCTCAGGTGGACTCAAGTCTGGCTTCTGATCGTCGCAATCTGCCCAATCAGACTCTGAATCCGAGGGATCTGCATCAAACGCGATGGCATCAGTACCACTATAACACAAGGTGGCCTCACCACCACCATCACTGAAATCCGTGTCGCGATCAAGGACCGACTCTGCTGCCTCTACTGTATCCTGGACCAGGGCTGTGCTCTCCAAGCTCTCCTCTGCTATCATCTCGGCATCAGCTGTGTCTGAAAATGAGAGGATGGCCTGTGCTGCAGGATCTGCCCATGCTGCCTCATCGTCTGTGATCACAAAATCACAGTCCTGGTGGATGTCTGGCTCTGCGTCTGTCAGCTGCTCTGAATCTGTGCTATCCTCTGAGCGTGCTCTCTCTCTAGCTCTGTAGTCCTCGACCGTCTCTATTTGTATACTCTCGCCCTCGACGCGAAAGTACACCTTCCCGCTATCATGATCAGTCACCGCCTTGGCTGTGGCCAAGAACGGACGACAAAGGATGATGGGGGTGTCGGCCACTGAATCAGGGATCTCCATGTCCAACACTACGAAGTCCACGGGGAATTTCAGGCCCTGAATCGTGACGATAACATCTCGCAACAACCCCTTCGGCCTCTTGACAGATCGATCAACAAACTGAAGGACTGTCCTGCTCTGTCTAAGAGTGCCCAACTCGAAGCGGTCGAGAAGGGCTACCGGAAGAAGGTTGATCGACGATCCGCTATCCAATAGAGTCCGGTCGAACCTCTGCTCACTAATCTGGCATCTGACATACGGGGCCCCTGAATCTGGCCTCTTGGCTGGCAGACGGTTCTGGATCGCAAAACACGTGGCTCTCGTCAGCATATGAATCTCTGAAGTGTGGTTCCTCCTCCTCCTCCTGACTGTGGTCCTATCTCTCAAAGATCGCTGAAGAAGGGGGATGTGCTGCAAAGCCTCCTAGAGGGTCAGCTGGATGTGGAATCTATCGATCATGCTCTGACTGAACTCCTCCTGCTCTCTCTTTTTTGGATCATTTTCTTTTTTCTTCCTCTTCCCCATCTGAAGGGCTCTAGGGAAGGGGATCACAGGGTCCTTCTCAGATGAAGGACTAAGAAAAGGCCTAGACGGCTCGACGGCCGGATCCGCACATACATCAAGCACCACAGTGGGACCAGAAGAAACTAAACCTTTTCCTTTATTCACAGCAGTGTTCTGAGATACATGAGAATGAGGAAAAACAACTGCTCTCTCTACAAAAACACCGGTGGCCTCAGTACCACCATGGGCTGGCTCTGCTACTGGACGTCTCGCGGCCTCAGTACCGCGGGCTGGCTCGGCTCCTCGGGTGGCATCAGTACCACCTCCTCGAACTGGTGAAGTGGCGGCCTCAGTACCGTCGGTGGAATCAGCATCCTTGGTGGCATCAGTACCACCGTCATCATCATGTGCGGCCTCAATACCGCTCTCCTCCTCCTCATCTGGCGCCCTGGGTGGATCCTCGAGTCGTCGTTCAGATGAGGCGCCGCCTGCTGGTGCTCTACCGCTCCTAAGTGTAACAAAATCAGCATCAAACAGATCTGAAGACATATCATCAAATGGATCACTAGGAGTGGTATGCTCAGTGTCAACTACCTGCTCAGACTTCCTCTTCAGGCTGTTCGGATTCGGCTCTATCTGTGCAGGGATGGCAGCCTTCCCTCTCATCAGGTCCCGCATCTCCTGGCGGAACTCGTCCATCTCGCGTCTAAATGTAGCCTGCTGGTCCGTGAGGAGGCGGGCTATGTCATCCAAGGCGGGGCTCTCATGGGAGCCCGACGGGTAGCCTCTCTGGTAATGAGGCTGCTGGAACTGGTGCTGCTGCTGCTGAGAGGGGTAGGAGGGAGGATGCTGCTGCTGGTGTGCCTGGTGAGCCTGCTGCTCACGTCTCCAAGACTGTCCCTGCTGCTGATAGTGACGAGGAACGAAGGATGACTGCTGTTGTGGCTGGTGGGCTGGGGGCTGCTGCTGCTGGTGATCTCTCTGCTGGCTATACTGCCCTCCCTGACCGGATGACTGCTGCTGGGGCTGGGTACCTCCACTCCCCCACATGAATCCGGGATGGTCTCGTCGGATCCCAGGCTGGGGGCAGTCATACCAAATCCCGTTGACATCCATCAACGGCTCTGCATCGTAAGGGGCTGGCGGGAGTACTGCCAGAGGCTGATCCGGCGGGTATACCACCATCTGCATGTCTGGAGATGGTGGTGACTGGTAGGAGGGCTTCTGCGGCTGGTACGGCTCCGCATGTACAAGATGAACCTGTCTAGGCTGCTGTAGGGAGCTGGAGCGCTGGGACGAGCTGCTGCTGCTGCCGGAGTCGCCTCGCGACTGAAGACGGGGCTGTGAAGCCGTCTGTGCCTCCTGGAGACACATGAGCTGGGTCTTCATGTCGCTCAGAGTCTGTGCCATTTGCTCCATCTGCGTGATACCCTGGCACTGCTTCTTCTCAATCAGCTCCATGCGGTCCAACTTCTCGCTGATGATACCCATGTCCGCAGAGGACGACTCTGCCTGTGTTGCTGCGACTGCGGACGAACTAGATGGACCTGCATCGACCCGTGCTATCCTCTGGTACTGCACGGATACTAGCTGCTGTTGGGGTCTCTGTGTGTACAACCGGGTCTGGAACATCACCATGTAGTTCTCGGCCATCTCCTCGAAGATGGCCCAGACCTGGTCGTGATCCTTGGCGAAATAGGACTCGCCGCAAGAAGCATTCACCAGGCCCTGGAGCTCTGGTGTCAACCCGCTAAAGAAGCTCTGCACAAGGTTCGGCTTCGTGATATCGTGGTGCGGGCATCGGTCTGTGAGCTCTCGGAACTTCTCCCATACCTCATGGAATTGCTCGTTGGGGAGCATGGAGAAGTTGCTGATCAGGGCCCTCGCTGCATTCGTCCACCCGAGTGGATAGTACTTGTTCAAGTACTCGGTGCGGAGCTGCTCCCAGGTGTAGACAAACTTCCCCAGATGCTTCAGCCAGGTGGCTGCTCTATCTGCCAGTGAAAAGGGGAAGGTGATCATCCGAATCGTATCCTGGTCCACATGGCGGTCATGGACAGTACTGCAAATCATCAAGAACTCCTGGAGGTGGAGATGGGGCTCCTCGATGGCAAGTCCGTGAAAACGGGGAAGCATCTGCAGGGTGTTCGGAGGGAACTTGAAGTCCCCCACGATAGCAGGCACCACTACCCAATGATGCATCAGTGTAGATCCGGGGTTGTGCAACTCCCGCATCAGTCTCGGTGGTCCTCCCGCCGCAGTGGCTGCCGCTGCGGCGGCTGCGGCTGCTGCTGCTGCTGCGGCTGTTGCGGCTCGTGCCTCTGCATCTGGTCCATCCTCAGGCTCGCTCTGATCTCTCTCTGCTTTGAGTCGCTCCAACTCTCTCCTCATCTCAATCATAAAAGCTCCCTGATCTCTCAACTGCTGCTGAACGGTCTCTAAAGAGGCGATCAGGGTGGAGTTGATCGCTCCCTGGTCCAGGACAAAATGCTGATCTCCTCGTGGACCTCCGGGGTGATCCTCAGAACTGCCGGCCATGACGTCTGCAAAATCAAATGAGCCCAACTCAGGTGCTGTCAAATCCGCTAATCTCTCCTCGGGCTCATGTCTCTCAGTACCACAAGAAGGGGGATCGAGGGGGAATAGGGCGGAGTCGTACTCGGGCTCGGAGAGCTGGTCTCGGCTCTCGCGGGCCAACTAGATGATCGGGTAGACGTGCCCGAAAGCGGTGCAGCCAGAGGCTGCCTAAGAGAGCGTCTACCCATCATCTTGATCTGGCGAGTAGTGCGGATGAGATCTGGAAAAACTATGATCACAAAACAAAACCCCCGATTCACCAACACAACGCGAGCTGAAGACCGTGAAAGTTCGGTCAAATTATCTTGTCGATTTTATTAGGTGAACACACAAAATATCAGGGCGCTTACGTGACCTGTTAGGATACCCGATGCTTCCCCAACCGACTGGCCCGCACGGAAGAGTCGGTAGTCAGCTAGAAATAGCACCGGAGGGCTCTACCTAGGGTGCGGGTCACTCTCTCGCGCATCCAAACCATACAATGAGGGGGTTGCTCTCCCCAAGACAAAATTTTTAGGGTGAGCGTCTTTTAAGATCAATAGTGTTAACCAGTCCCAATTTTATGGTTTTTCTTTTTAATATTTTTCAAATAGAAAACAAACGCCTAACGAATTTTTCGGTTCTCCTGATTATTAAGTCCAAAACAGGGGGAGAAGATGAAAAAGCCGATGCACGATAAATCAATGATGCATGCAAAGTAAGGAAGGCGTACCTGACTCCAGCACTCTACATGCAATATGATCCGCGCATAAATGTAAAGACAGGAAATAAACTACCTAAATGATGCAAGCGGAAAACCGAGGCCCTAAACAGCAGTGCTACTCGAAAGAACGGCTAGCCGACCACCAGCCTCCAATCCAAAGGGTCCGGTCTAGACCCACCCCTCCTCTTCTCGACAGGTCGAGTTCAGGAGTAGCGCTTGACGGGGTGGGCTCGCGGCGCGTAGGCTCGGAGGTGATAGAACGGCTATTTTATTATTATTTTATTATAGGTCCAATTACCGTACTATAGGAACAGGCAATTATATTAGGGTGTTTGGATCCTATGAGTTACGTCACAATCAAGCAGAAAATCCTACGGCTAGGGGCTCGATCAAAAACCGCGTAAACACCGGAAAAGGCAGTAAAAAAAGATAAGGAAAACCGCGTCAAAAACCGCGAAAAACTCCTATGGATCCCCCGAGCACACCGGTGCTCGGCGAAACAAACCCGCTAGGTCAAACACAGTCCAAGTCCAGTCTCTGAGTCCCTGTATTATTACAACAAATAATAGTCAAATAAAACCTAATCTAACCTCACCCACTCAACTCTCTCTCTCGCTCTCTCCTGCGGCTCCGTGCAGAAGGGAGCCGCCTCCGAGTCTCGCGGTTGCGTCGGCTTCTTGAAATCGGCCGCCTCGATCCTCGGACCCCTCGCAAGAAAAAGAGACAAGTGGTCAGTCTAAATTATTTAAATAATGTCAGGAAAAATATGTATATATATGCAGAAAGCTATACAAAAAGCCGCGAAAAGGAAAACCGCGGAAAAACTCGAAAAGTAACTACTAAGTCGTGCTCCCCGGCAACGATGCCATTCTGATGACGCGGGAAATCCCAGCGACTAAGGTGAAGGTACAGAGGTGGTCGTTGCGACCTCGGTCACTCAGATGCGTCAATCAAGAAAAATGAACCACTCGAGAAGGATAATATCGATCAAAACACGAATAGCGGTCCTGCTATGGGTTTAACCTGGTATAGCACCCAGGGTCGAACTCAAGGAGCAAGGGTTGGCCGAGAGACCTACGAAGTAGTCAAAATAAAAGGAGAAAATCTTTTTAGTGGTTTTTAATTTGTTTTATATTTTTTGGATTTTTAAGTAATTAGGAAAATAAAGAAAAACAAGGAAAAGCACACTTCAACAATTTATTCAAAGCATCAAAAATCAACCAAAAATTGGAATAAAAGTATTTTTATGTATTTTATACTTTGTAGTATTTTTGGTGAATTTTTGAGAATTTTCTGATATTTATTTTTTTTCTAAAAATCAAAGAGTGAAGTAAACAGTGGGTACTGTCCAGCCGAGCCAAAAAGCCCTAGATAAAATATCTAAGGGCCTTAAAATGGCCTGAAGGTAATTTTCCTGTAAAGATGATAAAACAAGGAAAATTTAGTTACCAATTTTATTATTTTTGGATTTTTAATTTATTTACTAGAATTTTTATGGGTTTTTAAGTGTTTTTAAGTTTTTAGTGGTTTTCAGAAATGACAAATAGCCAAAATTGGTTAGAAAATCAAACTAAGCAAGACAAACAGTGGACAATTTTTTTGTAATTTTTGGACACTATTTAATATTTTTTTGTGATTTTTAAAGTTGGACAGTAGCAAAACTGATTGTTTTTGAATTTTTAAAAATATCAAACGAGATCAAAAATGTCCTCAAAAATCCACAAAAATTTTACACCATGGCAGGAGCCATCTTTCCAATTTTCGTTGGATTAGGAGGTGTTTTGCTATTTTATTCAAAAAATAAAGGAAGGGCACTGTGCACAGGGACCAAAGTGCAAATACCCAAAGTTCTGGGGGGTCTGGTGCAAAATACCCAGCAAAACACGCGCCATGCGCGTGCCTGGGGCACTCAGGGACCCAAATGTAAGAAAAATAAGTCCCGAGGACTTATTGGTAACAGGTACCAAAAGTCTAGGGGGCTTACCTGCAAATTACCCAAAATATAGCGCACATGCTCAAATAAACCACGCACAGGGGTATAAATGCAAATATCTAAAAACTTTCATTCATTTAATAACATCCAGAACTACAAGGATATCTACTGCAAATAACCCAAAATAACACGTGACGAAGCACGTGGCATACAACTGGCAGGGGTATAAATGCGAATAAACTAAAGCTCAGGGTCCACTATGCAAATAAACCTAAAACTAAACAACTGACTTTAATATTTACAGGACTAGAACGAAATAAAATAAAGACAGGGGCCTAAGGGTAAATTACCCTTTATTAAGCGGGGGTGCTGGATGCGCGCCACGTGGAGATCTGACGGCTGCTGATGGTGGGCGCTCCGGATCGTCTCTCCTCAGATCGAGCGGTGCTGGTGGCCCCAAGGATGGACGGCCAGGATCAATACTGGAGCGAGAGGGGGTCGATCAACGGCGATGGAGGGTCCTCGAAGAACAAGTCCCCGGTGAGACTTGCCGGGCTCGTGCGTGCGCTAGGCTCCTCCTAGGAGCCTTCTAAAGGTCGGAGAAGAATCGCGGAAGGCTCCCGCGTCTGCCGGTGGGCTCCGATGATCGAGCCAAGCTCCGGGGAGTTCGGACGGGGTCGGCGGAGCTGGACCTCCTAGCCTGAATGACCAAGCCCTCAGATGGGCTCGGTATCACATGCAAAACAGCTCAGGAGACTCGCGGGTCGAGGGCAAACTGCCTCGACCCGGTTAGGCGAAGTGGGGGTGGCTGGTGCGTTGGGACGGCGAGCTCCGGCGAAGGTGGTGGACGGAGGAGCTCGGTTCCCAGCTCCTGTGCGAGCTGGGTTGAGTGAATGGGTGGAGAAGGTGCGTCGGACGAAGGCGAACGTGATGGTCGATTCCGATGATCGAGATAGGTGGCGGGATGGTCGGAATCAAAGAAATACGATGACGGCGCGAATTGGGCGAAAATAGAAATTAAAGGAAACGGCGGAGCTACAGGGGTACCTGGGTGAACGGAGAGACTGGGAAAGAGCTGGGGATGC
Organism: Ottelia alismoides; assembly: GCA_037367405.1. NCBI lineage: Eukaryota > Viridiplantae > Streptophyta > Magnoliopsida > Alismatales > Hydrocharitaceae > Ottelia > Ottelia alismoides. The sequence goes on along the minus strand of JAZKJV010003340.1, from coordinate 96,057 downwards.
TCCTGGTCGTCGCCTCGAGGATCGTCTCGGTCCGAGGCTCGAAGCTCACGCTGGTGGCGGAGCTGCGGCGGCTACGTCGCCGGATCGATGGAATACTCCTCCTCTCCTCGCTGCAACAGGCTCAGGCGCGAGCTGTCACCTTACACACTCTCTGGAGCTCACAGGAGAAGAAGGCGAATGGCCAAAGATGGTGAAAATGGGTGGCGGAGCTCGCTTATGTACGCTGGAGGGGTCCGGCTAAGACTGGCTCGGGTAGGTCGATGAGGAGCGCGGATCCCAAGGTGTGTGCCCGGCGAGGATGTCGGATGTGAGAGGATCAAAACGGAGCCGGGGTTTGGTGAAATAGTGATCGGGTCGAGCGGGTAGAAATTCGAGAAATCGGGTCCACGACCCAGATCCGCGGGAGGTGGTCCTGGGGGGGGTAGTTGACCGGGCGGTCAACATTCCCAGGACCCAATGGGATTCGGCCACGTGGCTGGATCTTGAAGTGACAAATAAGGATAGCTAGGGGCCGAATTTGCAAAAACTCAAAACACAAAATATTTTTATTTTATTTTTTTCTATTTTTTTGTGATTTTTAATTAATTTTTGGAAATAAAAATAAGCTATATACATACTATGTAATGTATAGGTATATGTACACTATTAGGGTTTTTTATTTTTTTGATTTTTAATTATTATTTTTATGCAATTTTATTCCTATTTTATATTTTATTTATTTATATTATAAAATAAGGAATAAAAGGGTGTTTTTATTTTATTCTTCTAATTTATATACATAGGTAAAATAAATATATATGTACATCTATATACATGGTATATGTACAATGTATTTTTGTATTTTTAATTTTTCTCTTTTTATTTTGTTTTTGTTCTAATTCTTTTTATTTTATTTATTTACAATATATGATATAGAATATTTACAAAAAGTTTGGAAAATAATTTTATTTATTTACAAGGTTAAATAAATATATAGATGTGGTTTATGTACATGATGAAAGGGGTATTTTAATTCTTTTTGATTTTTAACTTTTTCTTTTGGTTTTTTATATTTTATAAATATATACAAGTATTTACAAGCATATTTTTGGTGAGGAAAATATCTTTATTTTATTTACATAAATATTTACACATGAGCCCCTATCTCCCTCTACTTTGGCTTTTATGTGGTCAGGCCCATGCTGAGCCCTCCCTTGGGTTAGGTTGCTCAATATTTATTCTAAATATTTCCCTCTTTTTCTTTTTACTCTTTATTCTTTTATTTTTGCACAAAAACATGCTAATTATAGATTTTTACACAATGCCTGCTTTTGGTAATTATTTGTATTTACATATATCTACATGCATTTGCAAAGGTTTTTGTAGCTAAAATATAAGAATAAAGAGTGATGAATGAGCATTCATCACCCCCCTATACTTAACTTTGCTAGTCCCTTAGCAAACACTTATTTGAAAAAGAAGTGAAAAAGAAAGAGAGAAAAAGAAAAAGAGGGGAATGTACATGGATCAAGGTTGAATATTAAACTTTCCTTCATTAAATTGAAATATGGAGCTCGATCAGATCTTTGGATTATTAATGTGTCGGAACCTTATTTAGACTTAAGCTTAAACTTAACAGCCTCTAAGTTCCACCAATCTATGGGCAAGACTCCTCAATAAACCAGATCAGAACAAGTCTACATACACAAACTCTAATGACCATGAATCTTTCCATGCAGTGTAAGTGATATGTAGCTCCCCACCTCAGAAGTAACAAAGAAACAACCTCCCTTAACCTGGTAACTCTAATGCCTCAGTCTAGCAACTCTTTCCTCGAGAAGCGGGGTATTCCCTTCTAAGTTCAAGTGCAACTGGCTCAAGAAGAGGGGGAAGAAGTATAGACTTTTGGAAGCTCAGCCAGTGTAGCTAAATCTCCCGCTGCAAGCTTCATGAGATGTAACATGGATACCATAAGCTTTTGCTTTATTTGACTATATGCACTCCGGTGGGGTTATTAAATTTTCAATCCGACCCACCACTTTTTTGGAGTTCTTTTTGCATTTTGCAATTTTTTTTCAAGTGCTTCTATACAACATATCTACATGGTGCAACATATATACAAGAAATTTTCCTCTTGAGCCAGTAGACTATCCCTCTTTTGAAGCTTTATTGCAACCCACGGCTTCTGTCTTTAGCCTTCATCACCGCTAGACCAAGTTGAGACGCACTTCCTTCACTAGAAGAAGAAGAGAGGTTCCGCCTAGAAGTACTACCCTCATATGCTACCCCAAGCCAAAGGAAGTTGCCTCCTCACCACCTCATCCGTGGAGAGCCATGTGTAAAGTGATGGTGCAAGTCAAGCCATTGTCTCTAAGAGTCATGCGTGTGTTGTTAAGTGCTCTACTTAGGCTCATCAAGATGACATATACTCATAGCCTAGTGGACTCAAAGAATTAAGTCCTTATGGACCTGAAAAGCCTTAACCCTAAGTCCTATAAGGTTCCTCTTAAAGTTAAGTGGATTAAGATCTTATTCAAGCTCCATTTCTCAATTTAATTCCAGGCTTAGTTTAAATGTCAACTCTCATCCAGGAAAAACTATATACATATATGTACACAAGGTGCTTATTTACACAAATTTTACAATCATGCAAAATTTTTGAAAAATGTTTTGAAATCATGGATGAATGATGCATGAGGTGCAGGTTTTGCAAAAAGATCTTTACACATATTTACACAAGATTTTTGCAAACTTTTGATTTTCAAAACGTTTTGGAAAAATTTTGTACTATATACCTAATTTTGATACAAAAATATTTACATAAGCTTTACACAAAAGATTTTTAAAATCATTTTTACAAAAATACTTTGTACACTAGCTATGTATGTGCAAATAAAAGAAGTTTATGTACATGAAAAATTTTTAATTTTTGTGATTTTTAGCCATTTTATTTATTAACACACTCACACAAAGTACGAGTTATGGCTAAAGTATATATGAAATATATACACACCCCCCCTATACTTAGCTCGAACGATGTCCTCAGAGTGATCAAGAGCGATGAAGAAGACATAACTCGTGCTTAGTAAAAGGGAAGTGAAAAGGAATGGTTAAGTACAGAAACGAATAAATGAATAGAATGAGAGGGACTCGGTGGTTTCCAAACCTATACTGAGGATTAACTAATCCTAAGTATAGCAAGCTGTACATGAAGGGAAATCCGAGTGAAGAAGATACAGAGTCTGCCCCCTATACTTAGGGTAAAATATCCCTAAGTATAGGCAGTAAAACAGGAGCAGAAAGAATGAAAAGAATACCCGCAGGTCCTACATCCCCCCTATACTTAGGGTAAAGTACACCCTAAGTATAGCATAATCATAAGATGAGAAAAGGGATGTGGGACTAAAGAATAGAATGATATGGACATCTGGATCTATACAAGGCGGAGGAACAGTGAAAATCAGGCGTGAGATGCAAAAGATGTGAGTCAAGAGACCACATCTCACGCAAAATGAATAGGGGCAACAATAACGTCCTGCGGCTCATGATCTAGAAATGGCTTGAGTCGCTGGCCGTTCACTCGAAAGGTACTCTCAGAAGACAACTCGGATATATCAATGCTACCATTGTCGTGTACCTTTCTGACCAAGTAGGGTCCCTTCCATTTGCTCTGCAGCTTCCCTGGAAACAAATGAAGCCTCGCATCAAACAGCCATACTCTCTGTCCAATCTCAAAATGCTTGTGGCTGATGTGAGAATCATGCCACTCCTTCACTTTCTCCTTATACTGTAGGCTGTTTGAGAAAGCTGTATCTCTAAGCTCCTCCAGGGCAGCTAACTCTGCCCTCCTCTGGTCTCCTACACCATCTGGATCCATAAGAATATCGGTAACTGCCCAAAGTGACTTGTGCCTCAGCTCAACAGGTAAATGGCACGGCTTGCCATATACGAGGCGAAAGGGAGATGTTCCCAATGGTGTCTTGAAAGAAGTCCTATATGCCCATAAGACCGAGTCCAAAAGCTGTGACCAATCCTTTCGGTCAGGGCGGACGACTTTCTGCAAAATAGTCTTGATCTCCCTGTTCGAGACCTCGGCTAGACCATTCGTCTGTGGATGGTAAGGTGTGGTAACACGATGGTCTATACTGAACTCGCTAGCAAGGGCCTTCACCTGGTCGTTGATGAAATGAGACCCCCCATCAGAAATCAGAACTCGTGGAACCCCGAACCGCGTGATGATGTGTTTCCTCAAAAATCTGCAAACTGTCCTCGCATCAGCGGCTCGGGCGGGGATGGCCTCAACCCAACGACTAACATAGTCAACGGCCAACAGAATGTACTCAAATCCCTGACTCTTAGGGAATGGACACATGAAATCGATGCCCCATGCGTCAAAAACCTCACATAAATGAATGGGTTGCATCAGCATCATATCACGCTGTCCACAAGTGCCCATCCTCTGACAGTCAGTACACCTCTTCACGAACTCATCAGAGTCCTTGAAGATGGTAGGCCACCACAAGCCGGATTGGAGCACTTTCTGTGCCGTTCTCCTCCCAGAATGATGTCCTCCTGCCTCAAGTTTGTGGCAGTAAGTGAGGACGCTATGGTGTTCCTCCTGAGGAATACACCGACGCCAGACGCTATCCCTCCTTCGTGGTAAAGGATGGGATCCTCCCAGTGGTAGGACTTGGCCTTCGCAAGGAAGGTCTCAAGCCTCTGCCTGGGCCAATCTTGTGGGACTTTCCCAGCAACGAGAAAGTTCACAATATCGGCGTACCACGGGAGTGAGGCGATAGCAAGGATCACCTCATCTGGGAAGGTATCTCGAATGGGATCAATCTGCTCAGACTCCTCAGGCTGCTCTAAACGGGAGAGGTGATCCGCCACCACATTCTTGACTCCAGGCTTATCCTTGATCTCAATTTCGAACTCCTGGAGTAGAAGGATCCATCTAGTCAATCTGGCCTTGGCATCCTTCTTTGCCATGAGGTACCTGATGGCGGTGTGATCTGTGTACAAGGTCACTCTAGATCCAATGATATAAGAGCGAAACTTATCTAGGGCGAACACTACGGCTAGCATCTCCATCTCTGTGACCGTGTAATTCCGCTGGGCGAAATCCAATGTGCGGCTAGCGTAGTGGATAGCAAACGGAACTCCATCCCTCCTCTGTCCCAGCATTGCCCTACGGCAAAATCGGAGGCGTCCGTCATGATCTCGAATGGGAGAGACCAATCAGGCGGCTGGAGAACAGGAGCCTCAATCACGCACTGCTAGAGAGTCGCAAAGGATGAGAGACACTTGTCATCGACAAGGAACTCTGTGTCTTTCGTCAAGAGGTCAGTCAACGGTCGGGCAATCCTGCTGAAATCCTGAATAAATCTCCTATAAAATCCAACGTGCCCCAGGAATGACCGTAACTGCCTCAAATTGGACGGCGGTGCGAGTTTTCTAATAACATCAACCTTGGCTGGATCAACCTCCATGCCCCTGTTGGAGATGATGTGGCCAAGCACCGTCCCTTGAGTCACCATGAAGTGACTCTTCTCCCAAGATAGAACCAAATGGTACTCAATACATCGCTGGAGTACTCGGTCTAGGCAGTCAAGACAGGAGTCGAATCCGTCGCCGTAGACCGAGAAATCGTCCATGAAGACCTCCAAACACTCCCCTACCATGTCCGAAAAGATCGACAGCATGCACCTCTGAAAAGTCGCAGGGGCATTGCATAGCCCAAATGGCATGCGTTGAAAGGCATATGTACCAAAGGGACAGGTAAAGGTGGTCTTCTCCTGATCCTCAGGAGCGATGGCCACCTGGTTGTAGCCCGAGTACCCATCCAGGAAGCAATAATGGCTCTTCCCTGCCAGTCTCTCAATGATCTGGTCAATAAAAGGCAGGGGAAATGGTCCTTCTTGGTGGCCTGGTTGAGTCTCCTGTAGTCAACACAGACCCTCCAAGAGGTGGGTACTCGTGTAGCAATCTCCTCTCCCGACTCACTGATCACAGTCGTGATGCCCGTCTTCTTGGGCACCACATGCAAGGGGCTGACCCACTTGGAGTCGGAAATGGGATAAATAAAATCTGCACTCCACCATTTCGATATTTCCTTCATCACGACCTCTCTCAGGTTGGGGTTCAGTCGCCGCTGGAACTCACGCGACGGCTTCGCCCCTTCCTCGAGATAGATATGGTGGGAGCATACTGATGGACTAATCCCATGGAGATCTGCTACGCTCCATCCGATTGCCTTGCAGTTCTTTTCAAGAACCCCCATCAAACGGGATTCCTGCTCTCCAGTCAGATCGGCAGAGATGATGACTGGGTACATCTCAAGCTCGCCCGCAAGGAACTGATACTTCAGCGAAGTAGGGAGCGGCTTCAGCTCTGGACAGCTGGGCGCTGGCAATTCTGGCTTCGGAAGAAAGTGTGTCAATGCTGCTAAGTCTGCCAAATCTGCCTGGGAGAAAGAAAGCGAACTCTCGCAAACTGGATCTGGAGAAGGCTGCTCAACTGTGCTGTCTCTGATCTGCTCTGCATCTACCTCCTCCTCATCTGTAGGCTCAGGTGGACTCAAGTTTGGCATCTGATCGTCGCAATCTGCCCAATCAGACTCTGAATCCGAGGGATCTGCATCAAACGCGGTGGCATCAGTACCACTGTAACACAAGGTGGCCTCAGCACCACCATCACTGAAATCTGTGTCGCGATCAAGGACCGACTCTGCTGCCTCTACTGTATCCTGGACCAGGGCTGTGCTCTCCAAGCTCTCCTCTGCTATCATCTCGGCATCAGCTGTGTCTGAAAATGAGAGGATGGCCTGTGCTGCAGGATCTGCCCATGCTGCCTCATCGTCTGTGATCACAAAATCACAGTCCTGGTGGATGTCTGGCTCTGCGTCTGTCAGCTGCTCTGAATCTGTGCTATCCTCTGAGCGTGCTCTCTCTCTAGCTCTGTAGTCCTCGACCGTCTCTATTTGTATACTCTCGCCCTCGACGCGAAAGTACACCTTCCCGCTATCATGATCAGTCACCGCCTTGGCTGTGGCCAAGAACGGACGACCAAGGATGATGGGGGTGTCGGCCACTGAATCAGGGATCTCCATGTCCAACACTACGAAGTCCACGGGGAATTTCAGGCCCTGAATCGTGACGATAACATCTCGCAACAACCCCTTCGGCCTCTTGACAGATCGATCAGCAAACTGAAGGACTGTCCTGCTCTGTCTAAGAATGCCCAACTCGAAGCGGTCGAGAAGGGCTGCCGGAAGAAGGTTGATCGACGATCCGCTATCCAATAGAGTCCGGTCGAACCTCTGCTCGCTAATCTGGCATCTGACATACGGGGCCCCTGAATCTGGCCTCTTGGCTGGCAGACGGTTCTGGATCGCAAAACACGTGGCTCTCGTCAGCACATGAATCTCTGAAGTGTGGTTCCTCCTCCTCCTCCTGACTGTGGTCCTATCTCTCAAAGATCGCTGAAGAAGGGGGATGTGCTGCAAAGCCTCCTGGAGGGTCAGCTGGATGTGGAATCTATCGATCATGCTCTGACTGAACTCCTCCTGCTCTCTCTTTTTTGGATCATTTTCTTTTTTCTTCCTCTTCCCCATCTGAAGGGCTCTAGGGAAGGGGATCACAGGGTCCTTCTCAGATGAAGGACTAAGAAAAGGCCTAGACGGCTCGACGGCCGGATCCGCACATACATCAAGCACCACAGTGGGACCAGAAGAAACTAAACCTTTTCCTTTATTCACAACAGTGTTCTGAGATACATGAGAATGAGGAAAAACAACTGCTCTCTCTACAAAAACACCGGTGGCCTCAGTACCACCATGGGCTGGCTCTGCTACTGGACGTCTCGCGGCCTCAGTACCGCGGGCTGGCTCGGCTCCTCGGGTGGCATCAGTACCACCTCCTCGAACTGGTGAAGTGGCGGCCTCAGTACCGTCGGTGGAATCAGCATCCTTGGTGGCATCAGTACCACCGTCATCATCATGTGCGGCCTCAGTACCGCTCTCCTCCTCCTCATCTGGCGCCCTGGGTGGATCCTCGAGTCGTCGCTCAGATGAGGCACCGCCTGCTGGTGCTCTACCGCTCCTAAGTGTAACGAAATCAGCATCAAACAGATATGAAGACATATCATCAAATGGATCACTAGGAGTGGTATGCTCAGTGTCAACTACCTGCTCAGACTTCCTCTTCAGGCTGTTCGGATTCGGCTCTATCTGTGCAGGGATGGCGGCCTTCCCTCTCATCAGGTCCCGCATCTCCTGGCGGAACTCATCCATCTCCCGTCTAAATGTAGCCTGCTGGTCCGTGAGGAGGCGGGCTATGTCATCCAAGGCGGGGCTCTCATGGGAGCCCGACAGGTAGCCTCTCTGGTAATGAGGCTGCTGGAACTGGTGCTGCTGCTGCTGAGAGGGGTAGGAGGGAGGATGCTGCTGCTGGTGTGCCTGGTGAGCCTGCTGCTCACGTCTCCAAGACTGTCCCTGCTGCTGATAGGGACGAGGAACGAAGGATGACTGCTGTTGTGGCTGGTGGGCTGGGGGCTGCTGCTGTTGGTGATCTCTCTGCTGGCTATACTGCCCTCCCTGACCGGATGACTGCTGCTGGGGCTGGGTACCTCCACTCCCCCACCTGAATCCGGGATGGTCTCGTCGGATCCCAGGCTGGGGGCAGTCATACCAAATCCCGTTGACATCCATCAACGGCTCTGCATCGTAAGGGGCTGGCGGGAGTACTGCCAGAGGCTGATCCGGCTGGTATACCACCATCTGCATGTCTGGAGATGGTGGTGACTGGTAGGAGGGCTGCTGCGGCTGGTACGGCTCCGCCTGTACAAGATGAACCTGTCTAGGCTGCTGTAGGGAGCTGGAGCGCTGGGACGAGCTGCTGCTGCTGCCGGAGTCGCCTCGCGACTGAAGACGGGGCTGTGAAGCCGTCTGTGCCTCCTGGAGACACATGAGCTGGATCTTCATGTCGCTCAAAGTCTGTGCCATTTGCTCCATCTGCGTGATACCCTGGCACTGCTTCTTCTCAATCAGCTCCATGCGGTCCAACTTCTCGCTGATGATACCCATGTCCGCAGCGGACGACTCTGCCTGTGCTGCTGCGACTGCGGACGAACTAGATGGACCTGCATCGACCCGTGCTATCCTCTGGTACTGCACGGATCCTAGCTGCTGCTGGGGTCTCTGTGTGTACAACCGGGTCTGGGACATCACCATATAGTTCTCGGCCATCTCCTCGAAGATGGCCCAGACCTGGTCGTGATCCTTGGCGAAATAGGACTCGCCGCAAGAAGCATTCACCAGGCCCTGGAGCTCTGGTGTCAACCCGCTAAAGAAGCTCTGCACAAGGTTCGGCTTCGTGATATCGTGGTGCGGGCATCGGTCTGTGAGCTCTCGGAACCTCTCCCATGCCTCATGGAATTGCTCATTGGGGAGCATGGAGAAGTTGCTGACCAGGGCCCTCGCTGCATTCGTCCGCCCGAGTGGATAGTACTTGTTCAAGTACTCGGTGCGGAGCTGCTCCCAGGTGTAGACAAACTTCCCCAGATGCTTCAGCCAGGTGGCTGCTCTATCTGCCAGTGAAAAGGGGAAGGCGATCATCCGAATCGTATCCTGGTCCACATGGCGGTCGTGGACAGTATTGCAAATCATCAAGAACTCCTGGAGGTGGAGATGGGGCTCCTCGGTGGCAAGTCCGTGAAAACGGGGAAGCATCTGCAGGGTGTTCGGAGGGAACTTGAAGTCCCCCACGATAGCAGGCACCACTACCCAATGATGCATCAGTGTAGATCCGGGGTTGTGCAACTCCCGCATCAGTCTCGGTGGTCCTCCTGCCGAAGTGGCTGCCGCTGCGGCGGCTGCGGCTGCTGCTGCTGCTGCGGCTGTTGCGGCTCGTGCCTCTGCATCTGGTCCGTCCTCAGGCTCGCTCTGATCTCTCTCTGCTCTGAGTCGCTCCAACTCTCTCCTCATCTCAATCATAAAAGCTCCCTGATCTCTCAACTGCTGCTGAACGGTCTCTAAAGAGGCGATCAGGGTGGAGTTGATCGCTCCCTGGTCCAGGACAAAATGCTGATCTCCTCGTGGACCTCCGGGGTGATCCTCAGAACTGCCGGCCATGACGTCTGCAAAATCAAATGAGCCCAACTCAGGTGCTGTCAAATCCGCTAATCTCTCCTCGGGCTCATGTCTCTCAGTACCACAAGAAGGGGGATCGAGGGGGAACAGGGCGGAGTCGTACTCGGGCTCGGAGAGCTGGTCTCGGCTCTCGCGGGCCAACCTAGATGATCGGGTAGACGTGCCCGAAAGCGGTGCAGCCAGAGGCTGCCTAAGAGAGCGTCTACCCATCATCTTGATCTGGCGAGTAGTGCGGATGAGATCTGGAAAAACTATGATCACAAAACAAACCCCTGGTTCACCAACACAACGCGAGCTGAAGACTGTGAAAGTTCGGTCAAATTATCTTGTCGATTTTATTAGGTGAACACACAAAATATCAGAGCGCTTACGTGACCTGTTAGGATACCCGATGCTTCCCCAACCGACTGGCCCGCACAGAAGAGTCGGTAGTCAGCTAGAAATAGCACCGGAGGGCTCTACCTAGGGTGCGGGTCACTCTCTCGCGCATCCAAACCATACAATGAGGGGGTTGCTCTCCCCAAGACAAAATTTTTAAGGTGAGCGTCTTTTAAGATCAATAGTGTTAACCAGTCCAAATTTTATGTTTTTTCTTTTTAATATTTTTCAAATAGAAAACAAACGCCTAACGAATTTTTCGGTTCTCCTGATTATTAAGTCCAAAATAGGGGGAGAAGACGAAAAAGCCGATGCACGATAAATCAATGATGCATGCAAAGTAAGGAAGGCGTACCTGACTCCAGCACTCTACATGCAATATGATCCGCGCATAAATGTAAAGACAGGAAATAAACTACCTAAATGATGCAAGCGGAAAACCAAGGCCCTAAACAGCAGTGCTACTCGAAAGAACGGCTAGCCGACCACCAGCCTCCAATCCAAAGGGTCCGATCTAGACCCACCCCTCCTCTTCTCGACAGGTCGAGTTCAGGAGTAGCGCTTGACGAGGTGGGCTCGCGGCGCGTAGGCTCGGAGGTGATAGAACGGCTATTTTATTATTATTTTATTATAGGTCCAATTACCGTACTATAGGAACATGCAATTATATTAGGGTGTTTGGATCCTATGAGTTACGTCACAATCAAGCAGAAAATCCTACGGCTAGGGGCTCGATCAAAAACCGCGTAAACATCGGAAAAGGCAGTAAAAAAAGATAAGGAAAACCGCGTCAAAAACCGCGAAAAACTCCTAAGGATCCCCCGAGCACACCGGTGCTCGGCGAAACAAACCCGCTAGGTCAAACACAGTCCAAGTCCAGTCTCTGAGTCCCTGTATTATTACAACAATAATAGTCAAATAAAACCTAATCTAACCTCACCCACTCAACTCTCTCTCTCTCGCTCTCTCCTGCGGCTCCGTGCAGAAGGGAGCCGCCTCCGAGTCTCGCAGTTGCATCGGCTTCTCGAAATCGGCCGCCTCGATCCTCGGGCCCCATGCAAGAAAAAGAGACAAGTGGTCAGTCCAAATTATTTAAATAATGTCAGGAAAAATATGTATATATATATGCAGAAAGCTATACAAAAAGCCGCGAAAAGGAAAACCGCGGAAAAACTCGAAAAGTAACTACTAAGCCGTGTTCCCCGGCAACGACGCCATTCTGATGACGCGGGAAATCCGAGCGACTAAGGTGAAGGTACAGAAGTGGTCGTTGCGACCTCGGTCACTCAGATGTGTCAATCAAGAAAAATGAACCACTCGAGAAGGATAAAATCGATCAAAACACGAATAGCGGTCCTGCTATGGGTTTAACCTGGTATAGCACCCAGGGTCGAACTCAAGGAGCACGGGTTGGTCGAGAGGCCTACGAAGTAGTCAAAATAAAAGGAGAAAATCTTTTTAGTGGTTTTTAATTTGTTTTATATTTTTTGGATTTTTAAGTAATTAGGAAAATAAAGAAAAACAAGGAAAAGCACACTTCAACAATTTATTCAAAGCATCAAAAATCAACCAAAAATTGGAATAAAAGTTTTTTTATGTATTTTATACTTTGTAGTGTTTTTGGTGAATTTTTGAGAATTTTCTGATGTTCATTTTATTTTCTAAAAATCAAAGAGTGAAGCAAACAGTGGGTACTGTCCAGCCGAGCCAAAAAGCCCTAGATAAAATATCTAAGGGCCTTAAAATGGCCTGGAGGTAATTTTCCTGTAAAGATGATAAAACAAGGAAAATTTAGGTACCAATATTACTATTTTTGGATTTTTAATTTATTTACTAGAATTTTTATGGGTTTTTAAGTGTTTTTAAGTTTTTAGTGGTTTTCAGCAATGAAAAATAACCAAAATTGGCTAGAAAATCAAACTAAGCAAGACAAACAGTGGACAATTTTTTTGTAATTTTTTGACACTATTTAATATTTTTTTGTGATTTTTAAAGTTGGACAGTAGCAAAACTGATTGTTTTTGAATTTTTAAAAATATCAAACGAGATCAAAAATATCCTCAAAAATCCACAAAAATTTTACACCATGGCAGGAGCCATGTGTCCAATTTTCGTTGGATTCGGAGGTGTTTTGCTATTTTATTCAAAAAATAAAGGAAGGGCACTGTGCATAGGGACCAAAGTGCAAATACCCAAAGTTCTGGGGGGTCTGGTGCAAAATACCCAGCAAAACACGCGCCATGCGCGTGCCTGGGGCACTCAGGGACCCAAATGAAAGAAAAATAAGTCCCGAGGACTTATTGGTAACAGGTACCAAAAGTCCAGGGGGCTTACCTGCAAATTACCCAAAATATAGCGCACATGCTCAAATAAACCACGCACAGGGGTATAAATGCAAATATCTAAAAACTTTCATTCATTTAATAACATCCAGAACTACAAGGATATCTACTGCAAATAACCCAAAATAACACGTGACGAAGTACGTGGCATACAATTGGCAGGGGTATAAATGCGAATAAACTAAAGCTCAGGGTCCACTATGCAAATAAACCTAAAACTTAACAACTGACTTTAATATTTACAGGACTAGAACGAAATAAAATAAAGACAGGGGCCTAAGGGTAAATTACCCTTTCTTAAGCGGGGGTGCTGGATGCGCGCCACGTGGAGATCTGACATCTGCTGATGGTGGGCGCTCCGGATCGTCTCTCCTCAGATCGAGCGGTGCTGGTGGCCCCAAGGATGGACGGCCAGGATCAATACTGGAGCGAGAGGGGTCGATCAACGGCGATGGAGGGTCCTCGAAGAACAAGTCCCCGGCGAGACTCGCCGGGCTCGTGCGTGCGCTAGGCTCCTCCTAGGAGCCTTCTAAAGGTCGGAGAAGAATCGCGGAAGGCTCCCGCGTCTGCCGGTGGGCTCCGATGATCGAGCCAAGCTCCGGGGAGTTCGGACGGGGTCGGCGGAGCTGGATCTCCTAGCCTGAATGACCAAGCCCTCAGATGGGCTCGGTATCACCTGCAAAACAGCTCAGGAGACTCGCGGGTCGAGGGCAAACTGCCTCGACCCGGTTAGGCGAAGTGGGGGTGGCTGGTGCGTCGGGACGGCGAGCTCCGGCGATGGTAGTGGATGGAGGAGCTCGGTTCCCAGCTCCTGTGCGAGCTGGGTTGAGTGAATGGGTGGAGAAGGTGCGTCAGACGAAGGCGAACGTGATGGTCGATTCCGATGATCGAGATAGGTGGCGGGATGGTCGGAATCAAAGAAATACGATGGCGGCGCGAATTGGGCGAAAATAGAAATTAAAGGAAACGGCGGAGCTACAGGGGTACCTGGGTGAACGGAGAGACTGGGAAGGAGCTGGGGATGCTCCTGGTCGTCGCCTCGAGGATCGCCTCGGTCCGAGGCTTGAAGCTCAGCTGGTGGCGGAGCTGCGGCGGCTACGTCGCCGGATCGATGGAATACTCCTCTCCTCGCTGCAACAGGCTCAGGCGCGAGCTGTCACCTCACACACTCTCTGGAGCTCACAGGAGAAGAAGGCGAATGGCCAAAGATGGTGAAAATGGGTGGCGAAGCTCGCTTATGTACGCTGGAGGGGTCCGGCTAAGACTGGCTCGGGTAGGTCGATGAGGAGCGCGGATCCCAAGGTGTGTGCCCGGCGAGGATGTCGGATGTGAGAGGATCAAAACGGAGCCGGGGTTTGGTGAAATAGTGATCGGGTCGAGCGGGTAGAAATTCGAGAAATCGGGTCCACGACCCAGATCCGCGGGAGGTGGTCCTGGGGGGGGGGGGGTAGTTGACCGGGCGGTCAACATTCCCAGGACCCAATGGGATTCGGCCACGTGGCTGGATCTTGAAGTGACAAATAAGGATAACTAGGGGCCGAATTTGCAAAAACTCAAAACACAAAATATTTTTATTTTATTTTTTTCTATTTTTTAGTGATTTTTAATTAATTTTTGGAAATAAAAATAAGCTATATACATAGTATGTAATGTATAGGTATATGTACACTATTAGGGTTTTTTATTTTTTTGATTTTTAATTATTATTTTTATGCAATTTTATTCCTATTTTATATTTTATTTATTTATATTATAAAATAAGGAATAAAAGGGTGTTTTTATTTTATTCTTCTTATTTATATACATAGGTAAAATAAATATATATGTACATCTATATACATGGTATATGTACAATGTATTTTTGTATTTTTAATTTTGCTCTTTTTATTTTGTTTTTGTTCTAATTCTTTTTATTTTATTTATTTACAATATATGATATAGAATATTTACAAAAAGTTTGGAAAATAATTTTATTTATTTACAAGGTTAAATAAATATATAGATGTGGTTTATGTACATGATGAAAGGGGTATTTTAATTCTTTTTGATTTTTAACTTTTTCTTTTGGTTTTTTATATTTTATAAATATATACAAGTATTTACAAGCATATTTTTGGTGAGGAAAATATCTTTATTTTATTTACATAAATATTTACACATGAGCCCCTATCTCCCTCTACTTTGGCTTTTATGTGGTCAGGCCCATGCTGAGCCCTCCCTTGGGTTAGGTTGCTCAATATTTATTCTAAATATTTCCCTCTTTTCCTTTTTACTCTTTATTCTTTTATTTTTGCACAAAAACATGCTAATTATAGATTTTTACACAATGCCTGCTTTTGATAATTATTTGTATTTACATATATCTACATGCATTTGCAAAGGTTTTTGTAGCTAAAATATAAGAATAAAGAGTGATGAATGAGTATTCATCAAAATCCATGAAAGATTTTTTCAAAAAAATAAAAAAAAGTTGAAAAAAAAGAAAATAGAGTAGGTAAGTTACATACTCCATGGAGTACGATCCCCTCCCCCCCTGCCACTTCTTCCTGAACCTTTAGGTCTTGCTACGTTGGAATTCTTCACATTGCTAACTGACTTGTCCAATGTTGCAATTGTGTCATCAAGCTCTTCAACAGTGACACTAGAACTTTTGCTTTTAATAACTTTGACTGTCTCTGTTGCATCTATAAGTACCTTCTTAATGTAATCAAATACTTCTTGGTTACCATCGGCTTCACTAATGAGTTCATTGGACAGCACACGTAATTGACAAGAGTCGTCTTCTATTGTCCTCTTTCTATATAAAGGATAATAGCCATTAACATTGATATCTTTCTTCCATCTTTTCAATAAAAGAGAAGAATCAACATCTAACACATCTTTATGTTTTAACACATTGATGATGTGTCTATATGGAATACCCATTGATTCCATTTTCATACAATCACAATGGAATTTATTATTGTAAGCATGATAAGAAACTCTTTTATAACTTACAATATTGCCAATGGGATACACCATGTATTCTATAAGGTCATCATCCATTGGAAGTGGAATAACATTCAATTTAATTCCCTCCTTAAGCTCATTTTTAACAATGTAAAACATTGTCTTGGTATAATGCATAGCAAATTGTTTTTCAATACTTCACAGCGTATCCAACTTCGGCTTTTTATTTTCGGAATCATTGTCCATCATGTTGACCTGCTCCCTCATTCTCTCAACAGCAGTTTGGAATCTTGTCATGAACTCGTATAGACTATTCAACCGATTGACATTGTTGGACAAAAAAGAATTCATGCTCTCACTCCTCTGTTGTTTTCATGTCGGCGAAAAAGAAGCTTCTCATATATATAGGAACCCACTTTCTCCTAATACGGTACATTACGTTGATCCATTTATTCTTTTCTAAATCACATTCTGTCACTATTCTGCCCCACTCAGTTTCAAAATGTTCTTCATTTTCTGCACACCATATAATCTTATTCAAAGCAGGGATTGCTACATCAGTTTTTTTTTTCGTTAAACCAATCCTCTTCTTCATGTTGGCTGTAACATGCCAACCACAGTATCTATGCTTTGTAGTCGGAAAGACTTCCTTATAGCCGCATTAATCGATGGGCACTGATCAGTAATTATAGACTTGGGAGCAACCTTAAGAGCATCCAAAAAATTTTGGAACAACCATACAAACGACTCTTTTGACTCATTCATTAAAAATGCATTGCAGAAGAATACAGTCTTGTTGTGATTATTCACACCACAAAAGGAAGCAAAAATTAGCTTGTACTTGTTGGTATCATAGGTGGTATCAAATGCAACTGCATCGCCAAATAATTTGTAATCTTCTATAGAATAAGAATCTATCCACATGCAGTGTGTTAAGGATGAATCATCGTCTTCCTTGTACACATAGAAAAAATCAGGTGTTAAACTCTTACAATACTCAAGATGTTCCAAAAGCATAACCGCATCATTACCATCTATTTTTTTCTTCATATCCCTCTTCAAATTATAAATATCCCTTGCTATAGATCCAACACGTTCAAAAGGTCTGCCTTGCTTGCCCAAAAAAGCTATTTGTTTTGATGTAGGAATGCTAACCTCTGTCATGGAATATAACAAATTCTTTGTGGCCTTAGTAATTCTCCTATTGGGTCTTAGGTACTTCTTTTTGCTAGGAGAAACAAGTTTATGATTATGTTCCTCAACAAAAGAAACCACATCCCACTGATTTGAGATTGGATTTAACTTCACCGAAAACTTTGCTTTACAACCACAACGACTTATTCCACATCTTCTTCCCTCGCTATCTATTCTTTCAGATTGTGCTTCTTCATCAACCGCAATCAAACTTGAAGATATCTTCCTTTTTTTAGGAAGTTGAACATAAAATCCTTCCTTCCAGCAAACAAATTTTTTGAAAGTAATATTCCTGACTTTACTTTTCCTATCATAAGAGTACTTCGTGCTGCTCTTTCGAATATTAAATCCAATTTCGGTGGCATACTTTTCATAAAACAGTTCACAATCCTTAAGAGTTGCGAATGGAATACCCTCTCAAGGAATAATAGCAGGATCTACAGATGATATAGGTGATTCTTTGTCCATTAATCCTTTAGAGCTTTCAAATTCATCAAAATCTACAGATATTGAAATAAATATTCTTATTCAAACAATAATTCGAATACACATCATTCAAGTTGAATTAAATAAAGATATTAACATCATCCCAACTGCATATAAATGTTACTGATAAATATATATAATATTACTTGTTATTTATTTGACTTGCTAAATTACCTATTCAATACATGAGAATTACTAAAGCTTATAATATATATTACTGATCATAATGGAATAGTTAATGGTATAATATACCATCGTTACTGATTTCCTAAATTCTCTATTCGATGCTACAGAATTACTAAAACTTATAATACATATTGCTGGTCATTATGGAATAGTTAATGGTATGATATATCAACGTTACTGACCAACTATATATACATCACAAAATAGTAACATATAGCTAGAATATGTCAATACTAAATGTAAAATTTTAAGAAGGTTAATTATCAGTAACTTAATGTTAAAGATTTACTAATGAGTATTATTACTTGTCAATAATAAAAAGTTAACAGTCAATATTAAAGAGTTACTGATGAATATTGATAATATTACTTGTTATAGATGATACTTGTCGTTCACTTATAGTTACTGGAATGTTACATTATACTTACAAACGAACGTATAAAACTTACTATTTACAATAAACTGTCAGAAAGTTAAAGAGTTACAAATATTGCTTGCCATCATTAGTAAAAGTTAACAATCAACATCAAAATAGTTACAGATGTATACTGATGATGTTACTTGTTATAATTTTTAATTGTCGAACAGTTATAGTTACTAGAATGTTAATATATATACTAACGAGCCTTTAAGAATTACCTATTACAAAGAACTTACAGATACAATATCAAAAGTTACTAGAATGTTATGATATATTTACTAACGAGCCATTAAGAATTACCTATTACAAAGAACTTACAGATACAATATCAAAAGTTACTAGAATGTTAATATATATATACTAACGAGCCTTTAAGAATTACCTATTACAAAGAACTTACAGATACAATATCAAAAGTTACTGAGATACATATCAAAGATACCTGATAACATATAAAAGTTACCTTCTTCAAAATTTAACTCATTGATATCACTTCGACGTGCATCGTCTTCAAGAAGTTCGTTTTCCATAAATTCTTCAGAAATATATCGATCAAATTCTCCACTCGAATGATCCATATATGCAACCTAATGAGAATGATATTAGGAATAAATTTAACAAATAGCGTCAACTATTAAACAATCGCAATACCTTTTTATGTCAACTGCTGTCGCTGAAAGATCCAAGAAGAAAATTCTCGAAATCAATGGATGGTAGAACACGATCCAAGAACAAGAACCTAATGATCCATATATGCAACCTAGTGAAAATAATATTACCAGAGAGAATAACACTTAGAGTCGACTATTAAACAATAGCAATACCTTTTTCCGACGACTGATTTCGCTGGAAGAAAATTCTCGAATTCGATGGATGGTAGAACACGATCCAAGAATAAGAACCTAAATTTTTGGCGAGCGCGAACGACGGTAGCGATCCAGAATTACGAATAACCGATCAATTGCCTATTCAATATGATTACTATTTTTGGAAACTCATTAATTAATAAAATTATACGATGCTGAAATTAAGGGATGAAAGTTCAGATCGCACGGCTGATATGTTGGGCGCATGGAATATCAAATGCGCCCTGTGCGCATTAGATAAAAATCCTATATATATATATATATAGGATTTGTTTCAAATAGGACGCAGTCCTTCCTAAGGTAAGGAAGGCCAGCCCTTTTTTTGTATAAAACAGGATGACTTTAGTAGAATACATATACAATTTTGTATTATAATGTGCAGTTTTAATGTTTGTATTATAATGCGCAGTTTTGTATGCGGCTTTGTATTTATAACGTGCACTTATAATACAAACTATATACGTATTCTACTAAAGTGTCATGTTTTATACAAAAAAGGGACGGCCTTCCTTAACTCAGGAAGGACTGCATCCTATTTGAAAGGCACCCTATATATATATATATATATATATATATATATATATATATATATATATATATATATATATATATGGTCCAGTTTTCTTCAAAATTGCGTCAGTTACTTAAAAATAAGGCATACTCTTAATTCCTGCGGTAATAAAAATGAAATTGGATTTGATCGTATACGTATTAAAATCGTATCAAGTTGTTGAATAACTGTGGCATTTATGGTACAGAACCGAATAAATATTTGATAAACGATCGTGTGAAATAATTACATGCAATATTTAGAAATTTAACATATGGCAGGAAATATAGCAAAATGGCAGGTAAGTTTATTCTGTGTAATTTCTCTTCACTCGCTGAAATGGCTATAAACACTCATACGAGGAGGACCTTGTGTCCGGAAATCTAACGTGTACCAGATAGCTAGAATCAGAAGGTACTGGAGCTAAGGTTATAATTGCTTTCCCAGACCTGTACCGATTTCAGTGCTTCAGCTCTTGTTCTTGAGATAGACTCCATCTCCTCGGTTGTGAAGGGAGGAGGCAAGGTGCACGGCGCCGATGCTTTGCTAATGTCGACTCTCGAGTCGGTCATGAACATCCTGTCTCTTCCTTCCGCGCTGCACAGCATGGAGTCTTGACACACTTCGGTAGCGTTGCGAGGTACTCGTGGCGTGTATCGTAGCAGCTTCGCGTACTCGGTCAGCAGGTGGAACATGTAATCGTACACGTAATCCATCTTCAACTCCTCCATTATGAACTTGCTTGCGTTCCCCCCGATCGCTTGGGCCTGCATAAACCACTAAAATTAGTGATCCTTACACCCGTTTCATTTCCCCCTTCTTTTTTTTTGAATTTTTTGAATGAATTCTTGAAGGGATTCAGATCACATTATTTCACCGTGATGTCATTTCAATTCCAGCTTAACTCGAGATCTCGAACTTATCCACCAAGACAGTCAAATTTTCATGGTCTCAGATATGCTGAAGTCGACCCTTTAGATGGACACATTAGGAATCTATATTTTACACGAAATTTGATACATATATTTCACTTGCTATTCTAAATAATTCCCTCAAATATTCATTTAAAAAATAAAAAAATAGAGAAAAAAAAAGAATGAGTGTAGATAAGTTACATGCACATGAGTTTACGGCTGCCCATTCCAGGAAATAGTTATGATGATTCAAAAGTTAGTATATTTAATCACCATTTTAACCATGTAAGCTTGGCATTCTTAAGATATCTTCTTCTTTTACTAAATAAATATTCACATTTTTTGAAGTTTACAACGAATAATATTCCATTGCTATATTATAATTTTGATTCAAAACTTTTTGATTTTTGCTATGGCAAATATTCTTTAAAACGTATCGAATAGTACACATTTAAGGAGAAACGATGAGTGGATTGTACGTGGGTGTGCGTGTGCTGTTGGATGGGTTCCCTTCTTGTGGGAACTAGTCCATATATATAGGACATTGGTAGTCCTATTTGGAAAAGGAAAATCAATTATTAATTGGAGAAGGAGATCAATTATCTTGTAGGATTAGGAGTCATCTTTTCCTAATCCTATTAGAAGTAGGAGTTCATGATTCCTTATTTGCTCATCTCCATGGAGTATAAATAGGGGGTATGGGGTGCATAACAGGATCATCCCAACACAAGCTCTTCTAGCACAAGAAAGAAATAAGAGAGATAGAGGGAGAAAAAGAAGGTCTGTGGTTGCCACAAAGTTTGGAGGGAGTAACATTTGGAGCAGTTCTTCTCCAGCATTCTTCCCTACAGTTTGACGACAGATTTATTCGATTGGTGATATTTCTCCTCTCTATTATTCTCCATTGTTTGGTGATTTGTAGCACCGTATCGAGGGTCGGAATTTTTGTAAGCCCCTCACGGGAGATTATTCTGGTTATAGTGTTTGGTTTGCGATCAACCCCGTGGTTTTTCTCCTCACATTGAAGGTTTTCCACGTTAAAATTTTCCGTGCATATGTGGTTGATTTTCTGTGGTTGAGATATTTTGCTCGTACTTCTAGTTATATATAGTGTAGGATCCGCCTATTGACTTTAGTTATTTTTCCGCAATTCGATCTATACGGAGATTTGTTCCCAACACGCGCGTGTGCGGGTGCGCGGGTGCATGCACGGGCGCACGTGTGATCTCACAAATCTATAACTATGAACATATTTTGTTGTATCGCTTTACCATTACGTCAATAACCATTTTCAATTATCACAATTTACTTTTGGAAGTAAATAGGTCGCATCTATGTGTACAAAAAAATCTTTACCTGCTTAAGTTTTAGGATGGTCAAATATTATATCAATTAAACATGCCTAGCTTAAACTAGGAATACTTTTTGATGTTTGTGGTACTCTTTACCAATACATTAACACTACCTAAGCTATCATATTGGTGACCTTTCTGCAGATAAATTTCGAAATGCAGTTATATAAATACAAGTGGTATTTTTTTAAGTGTGTTAGTTTTTACTATGTATTTATTGTTAATGTTTTGCATCTTCTAGATATACCCTAGTTGGAGAAAACTTGGCATCCCATATATAGGGGTAGGTATTATACGTGTCCATCCATATAATCCAGTGCAACCGTTGAAAATGGGTCGAAATGATTCGAGTTATTTGGATTTGGGATCGAGTTGCACTCAAACCCTATCTTTTCAATGGGTATTGGGTCTATTGGTGGGTCTAATATCTTCCATCCAAGCAACCCAAATAACCTAAATTATTTTTTTAAACGATCTAAGGTTTAATCTCACCCAACCCAATCGATATATACTTAATATATAATGTCTACATTTCTAATCTATTATATATCTAATATACAACTCAAGCATCTAATCTAAGTAATCAACTCGTTAACCAACTTTGTCTCACTAAGCATTATTCAAACGTTATTATGTGTTGTACTCATGTATTTTTTTTCTCTATCATCCTTAATATGATCAATACATACTATAAATATTTGAGAGTGTTCCTTACTACCACACAATTGTACTCCAATCCCGATTCATTTTTAGCTGATATAAAGTATGTCCCTTAGCTTTAATTGAACAACTCCATATCGGATTGAACATGTCACAATCTTCTTCATCCAAGACGGCCTTTATTCCTCCAACATTCATCTTCTCTATCAAGCTTGATACATTCTTATTTTAGCATCTTTTTCATACATCAATGGCATCATCACTACTTGATCTTCAATTAACAAGACTTTTCAGATATATAATTTGATTTTTACCTAACCCAATCGGCTTAAACTGATCACCAAACATCTCAACACAATTTAATTTGCTCATGTGACATGTCTCATTTTATTAACCCAAATCAAATTCAACCTAAATTGAATAGCCTAGACCCACCCAAATCAATTGAATGCACATTCCTTCATATTTTTTAAATGTTATATTGCAATTAAAAACCAGACCACGTACACAAGCGTGCATGCACAGGAAAACATATAATAATTTTCCAATAGGCATAGAGCTTACAAGGAATTTGATATAATTCATGAGTAGAGTAAGGAATGTGAACGATAGAAGTTTCTAATAACATTGATGAGCAGCCGCCCCCTTATGGCTTGTGGGGAGACCATATTCCCAATCGTATATTAGATATATAATAGGCCTCACGCTTCTATATTATCTTTCAATTTATTGTTGACCTTGACTTGACCTATACCCAATCTCTAGTCTCCACCACAATGAACATGTGATCTCATCCGTCAATTTTCAATCCGACGAAATCATTTGTGGCCAAATTAATGGTTTAGAATAATAAAGTGTGGTTGATCATACATTTCTAATTTCTGTCTTCATAGTTCATACTATTGGGAAGAGATTGTGGTGGATCCTCTTTCCCTTGTAACATCTCTCTTGTTTTTCTATCTCCGGTAAAAATGTCCCTCCCACCCACATAGAATAGTTCTCACTGCCGCCAATACCTCTTCTTCCTTCTTTCTCAACTCCTCTTTTGCCGTTAACTACACGGTGCCGCTCACACCCTACAATGCATTAAGGATGAGGAAGGTCACGTGCTTGTTACTCAAACGAATATAGAGACTAGATGGAAGTAGTACTTACATAAACTTTTCATTGGGAAAGGAAATAGAGAGATTACTTTGAGAGATCTAGCTAGTAGTGAATGTTAATTGAATCCTGCAAGCTTTAACAAATACAAAGGAAGTAGATGAGGCTTTGAAGGTTATGAGACCTGGAAAAGTATATGACATGATGACATTTTTATAGAAGTTTGGACAGTTTTAGGTGAGCGCGATTGGACTTGGTATGCAAATTTATTCAATGTTATTTGACGAAGCAAGAGAGTACCTGAAGATTGGAGGAGAAGCACCATGGTACCCCTTTATATGAACAAACAAGACATTCAAAATTGTTCAAACTACATAGGTATCTAGCTATGAGTCACGCTATGAAAATTAGGGAAATTGTGATCGAGAGAAGGATGAGGTAAGTTTCCAAAGTAAAAGAAACCTGATTCGAATTGATGCTAGGTTGCTCAACTATTGAAGACATCCACTTGTTGAGGAGAACATTTAAGATTTATAGAGCAAAAAGGAAAAACCTCCATATGATTTTTATTGATTTCGAGAAGGCTTACGATTCTGTCCCATGTGAGATATTGTGGAGAGTTTTGGAGAAGAGACAAGTATCTATCCTATACAGTAACCTCATAAAAGATATTTGTGTAAGAATACAATATGGGAAGAATGACTATTTTAACATCAACATTGTTCTGCATCAAGGTTCAACTTTGAATCCATTCCTTTTTACTTTGATTATGGACGAGTTGACAAGTCATATTCAGGATGAGATACATTTGTGTATATTATTTGATGATGATATTGTGTTGATTGATGACACTAGATATATAGTAAAAGAGAAGCTTGAGGTCTGGAGAAATGCATTGGAGACTAAAGGATACTGTATAAGTAGGGATAAAACTGAATATATTTAGTGCACTTTTGATGGAAGCAATGGTGAAGGAATCGAGGTGAAGATTAGTGACAATAATATTCAAAAGAGAGATTCTTTTAGATACTTAGGATCTATTTTGCAACATAACAGGGAATTGATGCTGATGTTACAAATAGAATGAATGTAGGTTGGTTAAAGTGGGAGGAACATCTATTATTCTTTGTGATAAGAAAATTCCTTTTAAATTCAAAGGAAAGTTCTACAAAATAGTTGTGAGACTTGCTATGGTCCATGGATCTGAATGTTGGCATGTGAATCATAGACATGTTTAGAGAATGGTTGTAGCAGAAATGAATATGCTAAGATGGATGTGTGGACACACACACACACAGACATGTAAAGATCGGATCCGGAATGATGCCATCAGAAGGAAAGTTGGTGTAGCTCTAAATCGAGGATAATATGCAAGAAAACTACTTAAGGTGGTTTGGTTATTTGCAAAGGAGGTCAGCTGATGCAAATGTGAGGAGATGCGAGTTTAGGGATGTTGAGCCAACTAGGAGAGGACAAGGAAGACCCAAAAAGTGTTGGAATGAGATTATACGAAGGGATCTTAATTTTTTATATCTAAGTATGAGAATGATCCAAGATAGATCTGAATAGAGAGAAAGAATCCATGTAACCGATTATATTTGATGTGGGAAAAAACATTGTTGTCGTTATTGTTGTTGTATTCCTTACTACTTAAGCCAAATTATGCTTCTTCCTTATCACAAGTTATACTTATCAATAGAAACCCATGCACTTAGTTCTGAGGAACAAGCAAAGGAGCATACGTTCAGATGAATCAAACCTTGTCTTTGTTTGCGTTTCCCCAATCAACAGCGAACTTGATGGAGCTGCACTTGCTTTCTTTCCTAATAGGCCAGTAGTGCTTCAATGGGTATAATCCCCTTGTGAAGAACTCATGATATGTAGGCGTGACCAGTAATGTTGGGGAGTCGCACGCAAGTATGTACTTTTGACTCACAGACCATGCCCATCCTTCCACGTACACTTTGTACCTTCACAATCACAAAGTTGATCATGTAATCATGCATGCATGTAAGCTGAAGGGAAAACTCATGTAACCAAACAAAAAAATTGAGCTAGAGTGACAGTTTTTTTCAAATTCCATCACTAAATTAACCATTGTTAAATATATAACGACGATATTATTCGTTGCGAAATGATATTTCGTACTCGAAATTAGCGACGAATATCATTTACCGTTATATCGTTAGCAACGATCTACACAGCGATGCTTATCCGTTGTTGTTTTTTCAAACTTCTAGTTAATCATTACTAAATTTTGAACTATAAAATAGCGATGATTAGCTGATATTTTGAAAAATAGCAACAAATAGATGTCGTTGTATGGACCGTTGCTGACGATATAATAACAAATATGATATTCGTTGTTAATTTCGAGTAAGAAAACTCATTTCGCAACGAATAATATTGTCATTATATATTTAACAACGGCTAATTTAGTGATGGATTTTGAAAAAACCATCACTATAACTCAATTTTGTTGTAGCGAATAAATTACATATCTCGTCCATATCTTCTTTTTTGTGGTTACTAACATTGAAAATGAAAGAAATGGTATTTAAGATACAAAATTAAATTGGTTAACCTTGAATTGTTAGGAAATATTCTTGAGAAGATCGTGGTCTCAAGTTCAATATTTAACTATATCATTAAATGGAAACTGCATAAACCATTCACTGTACAGAGGGAAATATATATTACAAGTATTTGTATAAACTAACAAAGCAAAATTTGCAAATAAAAAATACAACCTCAGTTTTAATATAAATATTTCCCGTCCATGTGCTCCCAATTTTGATGTTAAGCAAATTTCGATATGTGGTAAGTGTGCCAACATTACCATCTAAAAAATAAGATATATGCAAATGGACATGAGTTACATATGCAAAGAACCTCACCGATCTCATATGAATTGACACAACAATTCAAGGACTCTTTATTTATGTATTATTTGGACCTACCTTGCGAAGAACATATTCAAGATCTCTGAACCATCAATATAATTCTATTTCATTCACATCTAAATTAGCCATGTGATTTTTATTTTAAAAAAAATTCGATAATTATTTCTCTCTTGGATTATTATCTCTCCACCATCTAAAAATTATTGCTTTCATACTATATTTGATATCAGATATGATGGATGATTCAACAATATTAAAGACCTCAGACACATCAATATAAGCCTATTTCATTCACATCTAAATTATACATGTGATTCTTTTTTTTTTTCAAATTCGATAATTGTTTTTCTCTTGGATTATTATCTCTCCACTATCTAAAAAATCTTTCTTTTGTGCTATATTTGATATCATATTTGATGGATGATTCAACAATATTCAAGGCCTCAGACACATCAATACAAACCTATTTCGTTCACATCCAAATTATCCTTGTGATTGTTATTTTTTTCATTCGATAATTGTCTTCCTCTTGGATTATTATCTCCCCACCATCTAAAAAAATCTTGCTTTTATAACTATATTTGATAAAAGATTTGGTGGATGATTCCCCCAAGTCCGATTACTAAACTAATGACAATATTTTTTTAAATCTAAAGTAGGGGAGTATTACTCATCCCTCTCTCCCGAAAAGTAAAAAAAGTAGGAGAACAAAGGTCAAAGCCTACCCAATTACAACCAAGACCAGGACTTGCAGCATAAAATAGAGGTATGTAGAAAAAGATTAAACATGTAAAGCACCAAAAAGGAAGAGTCCCAAGTATGTATGATGCAGTGGCGGACCTACATATTTGATATAGGAGCACATGCCCCTCCCCCCTCCTAACCTCTTAGGGCCGGTTTGGTTGCCAGAGTGTTCTGGGGTACTGCATACCTATTGCTCCAACCCTGTATTCTTAGGTTGGAATTACTTGTATTGACTCTAAAATTTCTTGGTAGAATGATTTTTAACCTTGTTCAAATATACTTATTAACATAAAAAATATATTATAATCATTAAAAAAGTTAATATAACACATAATCGATGTCACATTACATCATAATTATCATTCCAATCATCCTAACCCACCAAACAACTAATCTTCACATGAAGATACCTCAACTCAGCCCAAAACCCAGTAACCAAACGTGCCCTTAGTTTCCCTTTATTATGCCTGAGTAAGAATTAAAAAAATCCCATATTTATGATGTTGTGCCACCTGTCTGCTGAGAGTTAAAAGTCAGAGTCGTCACCTTCATCACGCATGTGCCCTCGATCCCACTCAATTTGGCTCCTTGACATTCTCTCTAGGTTGTTATGCCTCCCTTAAATCCCCTTCTCCCACATGAAGACATCGTGCCCTGGCCTTCGCCTCTCTCTAGGATGTGTTTGTGTGCACCCCATTTCCTCGCGTCCCGGCCTTCGCCTCTCTCTCTAAAAAAATGAATTTAGAGTAAAGACAAGGAGATAAGGACAATTGGAATATTGATGACAATTTGTCTCTTGTTTAAGGAAGATTATTATATTCAAAGAAATTGCACCATTTCTCAATATTAGCAGAATGAGGGCAACAATTCCAACAAGAGACTATGGAAATGCCCATTTCAATGACAATATGTTATTTAGCAATTAATACATCATGCATAAGGAAGAATAATCTATTAATAACTTATCTTTTTTTAAATGTTACACCTTACACATAAAAGAAAGGTGACAAGCTATTTGTAGTGAATGGACAGATTAGTTCTTTCCTCCTAGCGAAAATCAAGGAGGAAAAAAACTATTCCAAACCTAATAAATAGGCATGATGCCAAATTTTTTATTATAACCACCAAATAATCACAATATGCATCACATAAAGTTTCCAGCAAATATTTAACACCTAGATTTGAAATTATTGTGTATATATCTGGTATTGGCCATAATTCATAATAACATTGGAAAATGGCATTTATAGGGTATCCTCTTAAAAGTAAAAATAATCATCTGGTGATTGTTGATAGGGTCGGCCTCCTCCAATAGCTTCATATGCAATGGTGAGATAAATGATGAAATGGTATCTCTCTCTTCCTGTATGCCCCTCTTTAGCCCTCTAAAGTATTACAATACTTACAAGGAAAGTAGGTGTAATATAGAAGAATTAGTGAGCCTCCAAAAGGGAAGCTTTTTTAACAGTAGGCCTGGTAATTTCGAGGATACGGAGCATCTTCTTGGGATTCAAACCCGGATCCTTAAAGGTGGAGGAACATTGTACTAGCACCAGTTCACTCTTTGGGTTCTACAAAAGAAAAGTTGACCAAACAATATTCTGTCTTTCTTTCGTCCAATGTGTAAGAAACACGTGTAAAGAGATTTTCCCTCTTATTGTTTTTCAGGGTCCCTAAATGCATGAGGTTGGTTAAACAATCATTACACATTAGTTTGAATCCATATTTATTTGTCTTACTCGTATAAGAAAGAATCTAAATGAGGAGTGTCTTACAAGAGGTTAGAATATGTTGCTCTAGTTTTGATAGATGAGTCAAATCTCTAAGATTAGCGGACATTGTAAGGCCATGCCGCCACTAAGGTAACGAATAGTTTGAATATTCGTTGATATGTTTCTTATGTTAAACATATAACAATGACTATTATATGTTGCCTCCCTATAGTACTATTAATGGGTGCTCTTGTTTTCTCAAATATTAATATGTGATTCGCCAACCTTGCAATTTTGATCTAATTTCCTCTCAAACATACTCAAAAATCATGTAAAATGATCATATTATACAACGATTTGCAAATAAAAACATGTTCCTTATAGATAAAGAACATATAAATAACATCAAAGGGAAGAAATCACGAAAAAAACTCAAAAAAAAAGAGCTAGTACAAACATATTTGACCTAATAAAACTCTAAACAAATAGAGAATCATTCAATTTATTATATAGAAGATAAAAACTCTAATTAATTTGATTCTAATTGGATTACTTCAATAAAGTACTAGTAAATATACAAAAATTAGTCAAAAATTACAAGGTACACAAATCCTAAGAAACTCAAACCCTAACAACAATTATGTCCGACTTGTATGTCAAATAACTTGATCATAGGAACTCTAATCAAACTCTACTGAACTTTAAAGATGAACAATATCGAGGAATCAAGAGCCCTAATTTGGGTTCTTCGCTTAAACAGAGCGAAGAATAGATTGATGTGAAATAGAAAGTACAAATTAGGACATTAGATTCCAAATATCTCACGTGGATTAAGGACGAATCACAATGAAATGTGAATGATCGGATCAATGGAACAAAATATGAGCAAGCATAGCTACATGAAAAAAATGATGAAGCAACTACAATTGAGAACACTTACCTGGAACTGTAATAGAATTAAGATGAAATCGAAGGGAAAATATGGGGTTAATACGAAGCTTAGGAGCTTTGTGGTCGTCGCTTGAGGTTCCTGGCTGGGAAACCAAGCTCAAGTAACCTCTATGGTGGCTGCAGCACGAGAGAAACCTCATGGATCTCGTCAGACCAATAGCACTGTTGTAGCGTCTTTCTCAACCTCCCGTTGTCACCTGAAGGAAGTGGGATGATCAGGGAATGGTCTCGTAAAGGGAGAAGGGTGGGTTCGGACAACAGAGGAGGGCTTTTTGTGCGGCGAGCAACAATGGTTCAATAGCTGTGGGGTGGTGGTTTCAACAACCACTCCCAACTGCACGTGAAGTCGATGAAGGTTGCTGAAGGTTGGGTGTGGACATGGGATAAATAAGGAAGGGAATGATGGCAGAACCAGGAGGTTAGGGCACGTGTGGTTGAGAAACTGGTGAGGTGTGGAGTGACGAGGCGCACGGTTGGGATGACATCGATATCGTTGGATCTTGATCCCATGGTTATTAGAGAGGTGCTAAGGAGCGGTGTTGATGCGCTGATCAAGGTCGATAAATAAGCCAAAGATAAGTCAGGTACGATGGAATGAGGGTCGTCTAATCTGAATGATCAGATGGTCCATATAAATGGCGATGGAGAAAATTAGGCCGGTGGAGGTGACGTGCTGAGATTGGACCATGTCGCCCAATCAAAAAACACATAAATAGGAAATATAAAAACAATAATAATTAGCTAGATTCAAAGATAAAAAATGTTTAACATGAAATTGTAGATCTCTTTTAGATCTAAAACTTTCTTGTAGAACTCTAAGTAATAATAAGTCATAAGTACATTGTAATATTTTTGCAAGTATTTTTATAGTATTAAAAATACTTATTTTTATTTCTTTTATTATTTTGTGGATTTTAGATTATGAATAATATAAATAATATTATTTAAAATACTATACTAATATTTATGGGATTTTAAGGAAATACATAAAACAATTAAACCATATATAGGTATATTTACAACACAAAGCATGATTATTAAGAACTAATAATAAATGTTAATTATTTACAATGTTAGAATGATTAATTATGATTAGTTAATGATTAATTAGTCAGTTTTGTTTAGATAAGATGGATAATTAATATAATTTAAGATGACAAATCAGAGATTTATCAGCCATAGTGCAAGCGAAGGAACCTTGGTGGCATCAAAGAAGCAGTCGCTTGGAGAGGAAGTATCACATCTTCCATGAGATCTAGAAGCATGGTGATACCACAATCACCAAGGTTGTCTCTGCCAACAACATTGTTGATCCGCTAACCAAGCCATTGACTCAAAAGGTCTTCGACCAGGATGTAATTAAATTGGGGTTAATAGTTGTAAATGAATGACTCTAAGAGCTAGATGGAGATTGTTGGACTTGTAAGGCCGTAGAGACCCACTGATGCAATAGAAGTTATTGGTTTATCATGTCCATCTAAAATGAATTATTGTGAATGCATTTAATATTAAGGTCCCTTTATACAATTAGTGTTATCTACCATGGCCATATTGAATACCATGTAATTTTGAGGACACAACTGACTTAACATGTGATATTCAATAAAGATCTCCATCCTAAGAAAGAGATAACAATCTTTCTCTAAATGATGATTTCTGACTGACTTATTAATGCAAGTTCTCTACATAAAAATAGAGTTCCATAAGTGTTGCAATAATCGAGTCAAAAAGTTGACTTGACGAGATCGAGATAAGCTAAGACTTGAATCATAATTGTCACAATCAAGTATGTATCATGTGACTAGAGACAGATATACATCTATATGCCTAAGTATGCACATTTGATAGACAATAGGTTTGGTGACCTAACCAAGGTCCGTATAATGGTGAGTTGGTGTGAGTATGAAGACACATAAGAAGTATTATCTCTCAAAGAATCATACAGGTTCATAGTTGATGAACCAGGAGATAGAGCTCACTTATGAGATATGTTGGTGTCAAAATGAATTCCAAGCATGGTAGTCTTATCTATGAATTAAGACACGAGTTCGAGATATCTCTACACGCTTTTGGAAAGCATATGATTAATATTGTTGCTCAATTATCGAATGAGAAAACTATTGGTTTGTTTCAAAGAATACAATCAAATTAAGGTTTGAACTTCACATATATCAAAATCTTCCAATATGAACGATGTATGAGTGTTTGGTATACTCAAGGTTAAATCTTTCCTAATAGATCATCTAACATGACACTTCTATTCCTAGAGAATGATGAAATCATATGTATTTTAGTGGCTCTATTTATTAGCTTAATGATTTGAAAATTAATTGGATAAAGTCACACATTATTCGAATCCAATTCCAATTACAATGTCCACATGTTGGAAATGGAAGTGGTGATTGAAATGAAAATAAATAAACTCCTTGAGCTCATTTCTAAGTTCCAAATGGTTAGGCTTTAATTGGAAATGGTCAAGGAAGTTGGACTCAGCTCATTGATACTTTCTCTTGCTCATGGAGACTGTTATGTGTTTCGTTTAGCCCACTTAGATTGTGAATTATTTCAGCCCGAGTTCATTCATAATGATGTAATTTTGCTAGAAATGTGATAAACCTGGAATTTGACAGGTATCCAAATTTTAAGTCATATATGTGAAATCATTTAGGAAAATTATTTCCCCAAAATTAGTAGTTTCACAAAGTGCAAATTATTGTGCTATTTTTTTAATTGATGTGATGAACAAACAATCCTTTAAGCAAAAATTTTGCTTTATATTCCTTTGTTTCTGTGATGTGAAGTTCATAAAGCTTTATTTACTCCTTCAGTTATATTTGTATTTGGAAGTATGGATTTGTTTATATTTGGAATCCGTCTTTACGGGAGCAGTATCTAAACTCCCCTTAGGTTAGGGCTCTTTATATCATCTATACAATTTTGTTTCTCAACATAGTGAAAATCGATAATCGTGACCCAAGGATGTAGCCTAGTTATGGGTAAACATTGTAAATATGTGTGCTTATGTCTTGCTTAATTGATCTTGTTTGTGAATGTTTGCTTCCACGACTCGCGATACCATTTGCCATGCACCAGGCCATCACTACTGGGACACCTCAGAGACGAAGCACACATAGCAACAGTACTGGCCCTCAAACTCCAGAACCATCGAGCAACCATCTCCTTCCACTAAGCAAAAGCGAACCACCCTCTTCTAGTAGGAGCATCCTTGGTGCCAACCCTCATTAGAGCTCCACTGTGGATTTCTCCAAACACCCCTAACACCACTATGCAACTGAAGCTCCATTATAGATTTCTCCAAGCACCCCTAACACCACCATGCAACTAAGGCACCTCTAGGGACCCATCCGCTCGAGACATTCATGAGAGACACTTGCTACTTCATTGTACTTCACTAAAGTTCATCCAGACTTTGAACACATATTGTCCTCTGATTAATAGCAATAACAACAGGAAATCCGACGACATTCCACCATCCCCCACTGCATACACCGCTACAAGAAGAAAACCCATTGCCATACATCCATTGAAGGAACTTGAGAGGAACTGAACCTCCTCACGTGAGTTGCACGCATATGGGGTATATGGCATAGACACCCCCTTACATACTGTAACTAAATAAATCCCTTAAGGCATATTTTATGCTTTAACAAGTAGAACTATGCGATTTAGTTTATATTTGAACCTAAATTTATGATCATTTTACGAAATAATAATGAGCATCTTGTTCAGAAATTATTATCTAAGCATCGAGATAAATTTTTATAAGACCTTGTTGATTTATTTAAAATCAAACATTGAAATTCAATGTTATTTGCCAATTTTCTCTAGATCAATTCGTTCTCAAAATCTTCCTAAGAATTAGAGATTGTTTGTTTAATTATATTAAGAATTGTGATCAATTTTCATTGAAAATGCATGCTCCCAATTCTTAAAATAAATTATGGATAGCAAATTCTATCATATTCGCTAGTCACACAGTCCAATGCTTGTTGTCTCCCTCACTAGTCACAATCTTCCAAAATCCCCTATTTGTGATTTACCTTCCTCTCGTTTTTTGATGAAAATGAGGCTAGCTCATCTATAGAATGAAGAAGCCATGCATAGATCTCCACACTAGTCTATGTACAAAGAAAGAATGATCGTTTGCACTAGTGGTTAATGCATATCATTTTTAGTTGGTTCTAGAGATATCATTTTGACAGAATTCAAGATATGTTGGATCCATTTTCATAACTTACATTAGGGTTAATTTTTCTTTGAAGTGATTTGATGTTATAGATTTATTAGATTGTAATTACCAAAAATCACTCTATTCCATTGAAAATTTCATAAAATCAAATATTATCTGAAAATTCCAAATACATTATAGTAGATTTATTTTATCATGTTTTCCCTCGCTAATTTTCATAACTTTTGCACTCTATTTGTGTGAAATATTACACAAAAACCAGTAAAACCCATCATTTTTAATTATTGATTCTTAACCGCTAATTCTTAAAAACATGTTCTGGATTTCTCATTAAATAAGAATTACAGTAAAATAATATTTAGCTAATTTGGATTAATTTTACGTTGACACTAAATTAGCTAATTTGCTCCTTTTCCCTTAAGAAACTGATTGATGTGCACTTTCTTTTGCATTCAATGTGCATAGAAAATTCTAAAAAACTCTTCTTAAAAATCATGTAGTGTGGACTAATATGAATCTAAGTCCTTAATTTACCACCTTGTGATCGATCTTGGTTTCGCTCAAGAAAAAAAATAATATTACCATTCACATTGTTTTAATTTTTCATTCTTTTAGTGGTTTTGATTGGAACCTAATTCTCAATTATTAAATATGGTTTAAAGATACTTTTTAGGCTTTGATAGACCAAACACTTCCATATTTGTTTGCCAAGAAGGCAACGTCCATAGAAGTATAACTTGTTCATGCTATGACTATCAAGCAATCCTCTTCTGATTAAGGTACTCATGCATATCTCGCTCAGATGTCCCAACTTGAGATGCCATAACATGGTATGATATGTCGTTTAACTAGTGGAAATGGATGCTACACCTATAATAGTATCTCCATGCAATGCATACAAATTTCTAGTTCTCTTTGCAGACATAATAAAATGTATATATTTGTAACTATCATAATACCACATTTTATAGTATACTCGCTTAATTTCTCTTTAGGGTACCAAGGGTTATCGAATTCCTCGTCATATATGGAACATGACGAACCTATGTCAAGATGACATATGTCTCATTGTGCATCTTCAGTTTAATTCTTTCTAACCCTACAACCCTCGAATGTGAATCATTACCCGTAACAACAACTCCCCATCAATTAATGTATACAATAAAACTATTGGAGATTGGGTATGACGTGGTAGGAACAACCAGAATTGAGGAGACATTCATCCTTTGATTTGTGTGGCATACTGACCATCAAAAGATAACCATTATCTTTGTATTCATTTTTCAGATAACTCACTTCTACCGCTGAACCATCTTTTTCCAAGTTTTTTCTGCTTTTTCTCTGTGTTTCAGAGTTTCCAACACTCCTCTTCTATATGCCTTTCTTCTTGGAGTATCGACAAAGCTTGCTCTATCCTTTTTTCTTTTCCTCCATAGACTTTCCAACTTCTTTCATTATGTCTATCTGCCCCTCGTATGGAGCACCTCAACCATCCTGTCATTTGACAAATGTCCCATGAGTTCATGGTTCATTAACTCCTTTAAGAGAAGGGATGAGTTCACATGTAAATTAGGATATCTCCAAAGTTCTTGTATGAAGGTCGTAATGAACATAATAATAGCAATGCTTGATCTTTTTCTTCAATATCTTCTTTCTTAGTTTCTAACTCATAAACAATGGAACTCAAAACATCTAGATGAAATTAAATCAGCATACCTTAAGCTAGACAAAGAATAAAGAGTTGTTGGTTGATATGTAGAAGATTGGTAAGGTTCTATATCATGTAGAAACTCTAAGTTTCAACCACATAGCCGAAGCTTGAGAGGCAAAGCTGTATTCTTGTCTAGCCTTTGCATCCACATCCTCGTTCTTGTCTTGGCTCAACACTGCATGCATCTTCTTCATGCCTTTCAATATCTTTGTGACGCCTCTTGTTGGATGAGGATCGACTCCATATACACATTCCACATGCCAAAAGTTGGTGTTGTGATCAAACTTCTCAATCTCAAACTTCACTGTTATCGTGCATGTTGGATCGGATTGGAGATGATATGTTGTGAGGTCTCAACATCTAAGCTGGAGTTGTTGATCGGACAATTTTAGATGGGACTCTCGACGCGAAACGGAGAATCCCCAAGAAAGCTATAAAACTAGTTCGTTGAAGATGGTCCAAACATGCAATCAATCACAAGCAATCAAGAATAACACACGGTTTACGTAAAACCCCCACCAGTGTGGCCGGGGAAAAATCATGCCAAAGAGAGATTCCGCTATGAAGAAAAAAATGAGTACATGTACTAGACCTTATGAAGAGGTTGTTCTCCTGGAATGAGACTCTTTAATAACCCACACCAATACTAGAATACACACATGGATAACCGTTAATTGGATTCAAAAATCGATTCGTAATCGGATCGGTCAAAATTCATTTACAGAATGTAAATCAGACCATAATCAGGTTAGTGCTTCAAGAAATATCTCAACATTTGTAAATAAGAAAATTATGAATGTAAAAAAATTACAATAACTGCCATATATCTTTCTATTCCTTTTCATTCTTACTTTGGGTACTGTTTTTGGATTTACTATCTTAGATTCATGAAGGTATTCTGTTGTCTTTCATAGCAAAAAAAATTATAAATAAATGGAGCTCAATGGACAATACCTGTAAGTACATTGATCTGCCAAATTGGAGTGTTGGAAGCCTTGATTCCCTTCACCAATCCAATCCTGCGCAATGCAACTTCAACTACTAACTCTTTAAATAAAATCCACTGACAAACAATCACTATCTTTTATATATTCCCTCCCGTTAACAAGGTAAAAAATGTACAAGTATTATTATAAAAATGGAATTTTTACCCGCCAAATCCTATAATCTTTGTCAATTACCTTTACAACCTTTGAAACATCATAATTCCTCCCTCGCCCCCGTAAACATGTTAACCTTTACCCGGCGGACCCTGTGGTTAACCACTATCCATAGCCGTTAAAACTAACCGAATTCTGTTATCTTCTTTAAAATAAAACCCATTTTACTTATCAAATTTACTATAGGTGCCATCTCCTCCCCTAAGAAGCCCCCCATGGTTGAAGGCCCCCCGCCCGCCGCCCACCTGTTGAATCCCCTCCTCCCCTGCGACCCCCGGCTACCTATGTGAAGCCCCCCCCCCCCCCCCCCCCCCACCGGTTGGAGCCCCTGCGACCCCCGTCGCCGCCCCTACGAAGCCCCTCCGTCCGCCGGTTGCAGCCCCTCCTCCCCTGATACGCTTGGAGCTCGGCGGCGATCTGATTGTTGGTTTGCGCTGTGATGAGGGCCACAAAATTCTCCAGCTCTTGGCGTTGGTTAGCCAAAATCTCGGCGTAGGGATTCACAGTTGTTATTGTGGCATGGTTGATGAAGGGGACCTCTGATTTCTTAACTGGTTGAGTATATCGTCGATGCGAGCGGAGCAGTGGCGGTGGAGGCGCAGTGGAGGTGCGCGTCGAAGCTGCAGGCGGCGCAGTGGTAGAGCCAATGTGAGGGTCGCTGTGGAGGCCGCAGACTTCGCACTGGAAGCTGCAGACGTCCCCTGCCCCCTCCCCTTGCCCCCATCGCACACCCCCACCGCCCCATCGCCCCCTGCCCCCTCCCCCGCCCCATCGCCCCTCTGCCCCCATCTCCACCGCCCCATCGCACCCCCCACCCCTGCCCCCTCCCCCATCCCCTCCCCTGCCCCATAGCCCCTCTGCCCCCATCGCCACCTCTCTACCACCCCATCGCCCCCCTCCCCCGCCCCATCGCCCCCCCTGCCCCCATCGCACACCCCCCCCATCAACCCCCCGACCCCATCGCACACCCCCCCCCCCACACGGCCGAAGCCCGTGCCTCCTCAACACCTCCCCTGCGAAGCCTCTCGTCCGTTGAAGCGCCTCCCCTCCTCCAACCCGGCGACCCCCAGCCTGCTGCCTCCCTGCGAAGCCACCCGTCGCCCACCTACTTTCTCCGGTTCAGATCTAGAAGTCCAGCACCATGGGAGGGGAGGTTGTCCACCGGGAGGTCAAAGGAGGATAGATTTTTTTTCTTCTTGATTAATTTTAGCCGTCCGATCGTAGCTTGGTTAGATTAACTCATTTTTAACTCAAGGAAGTTAACTCTAGATATGTCAATTTAACAGTAGAGTTCGTGGGGTAAGACGGAGCAAATTTACAGGAGTGAGGGAGGAATTACGATGTTTCAAAAGTTGTAAAGGTGATTGATAAAGATTATAAGGTCTGCCAGGTAAAAATCCCTATAAAAATAGACTGATTCAGATTCTCCCGTTTACACAGTTTCTGAGAGGAGAATATAAAAAAACGTGGATTTTTTTTCAAATTAGCCAGGTTTTACTATGAACATCGTGTACTTCACTAACTTAGGTCATTCGATTAATACGTTAATGGATATGGTAACAGATACTAAATATGCTTTCCTTTGCATCACATCGTTCCATATATCATCTTTAGCTTTTAGGTCCTTTTTTTCCTAAGGTTTCCCACAAAACCCCAATTTCCAACTCGTCGGCTCCACTATCTCTCATTTAATACATTAAATCACATATTTCTCTTTCATCTATTTAAAAAAATAATATATTATGTTGTCATCTAAAAATTATAAAATACTCAACTTCTAAATATTATTTACAAAAGTTCAATATAATTACATCACAACCAACCCCTCGATAGTAAAACCATCTATCCAAATGCTAAAATAAAAAAAATAGGTTATCCACCAGATAATCCACTTTTGAGACGGGTTATCTGATGATAGAACCAAAGGCACCCTCATTGGTAAATTTCTAACATTCACTGCCAAATATTCCTTTCATTGTTAAAGTTATGCCAATTAATATTACATGTAAAAAAGTGTTATACCACTTTATATTATCCATAAAAAAATATCTTTAATTCTTTTAATTCACAACAAATATCATTTTCATTGCTTTACTACTGATAGTGAATAATACATCAATGTCTATCGTTGACTTTTCCGTTTGATTGTTGCTAAATTAGAAATGACCTCTACATGTTTTTTTTCTATGAAAAATCGATGGATAATTCGCCGCTCTGTTATTATGGCAACGAATACGATATTTCTTGTTAAACAAGAGTAAAAGATGGTTTACAATGTATTCGTTCTTATCGATTTCACAACAATTTGTTGTAGTCTATACAGTTTTGATTTGATCAGCAACTTGTCGACTTAAGCTAATAAAGATAGCTCCTTTTAAAACCCTATATTTACATTTTGAATGAAATAAATCCAAAATCCTTACCTGGGTAAAGAAACGAGCATTCCAATCGTGTTCTTGTGAAACATTGCACTTGAGAAGGTCTCCCCTCTCCGGTGTAGTAGTGGGATTTCCTTTCCAAAATGCATAGGGTTCCCTATCAATCCATCTTCTCCTCCCATTACCTTCCTTCAACTCCCTTGACAAGGGCACCCATGGCTTGACATTGATCTCTGACCTTCAAAAGAAGAATATTGTAGAGTAAACTCTATTATACAATAAATTTTGATATTCTAATGACTATGTAGATTAGCTTTTTGTTCTTAGTAAGGTACATTCCGTATATCGCTTTACAGATCCCAACAAATGGATAAAATATAAAGAGTAAAGGGAGACTACTTGATGAAGTAGGTAACATTATCTACTTCATGTTCATTTTTGGAAGAAAAAAATATTTATTTTTGGAAATACCACCATGGATTTTCATAACTATATCTCTCTAATAGGTCATTCAAATTTCGTCACAAACAGAGACTCATATGTCATCCATCCAAAACAGGTAATTTTAATGGTCTTAGATTTGTTGTAATCGACATGTTCTGCATGGAGGGCATGAGTCTCTGTTTCTGACGAATTTTGAATGACATATTATAGGGTTATAGTTATGAAAATCCACGGTGGTATTTTTCAAAAATAAATAAAAATATTTGCCAAAAATAGACATGAAGTGGGTAGGTTACCTATTTGATGAAGTAAGCTCCCTTTCCTCAAATATAAAAAATGATTCCTGATAAATATTTATATTTGGGGAGCCTGAATTTCACTCTCCTAACACTTTGTCAAGTATATCTCTTTTCATTGAAAAATCAAAACCAACCTCATGAATGTTATCTCTTAATTGAACATTTTGATGAGTAGTGGATATGTATCATTGTTAAAGGTTTTCATGTCGATATTAATAGTACTTAAGCATGACCATCGGGTCGGGGCTGAGCTTAGGTATGATTTTTGGAATTCGGCCCTATTAAAATGGGGCTAGCTTGACCCGCTTATTAAAGGACATGAACTTCAATATCGAATATTTATTTTCGAGTTGGAATCAATCTGATTGAGCTCGATATAATCTTAATAAATATTAGAGTAAACATGTATCTTTAAACAATCTATAATACTTCAAGAAATTTGAAGATAACAACATACGTTCTATTGTTGACTATCATATTTGATTGATTGGTCAGTTATTTTTCCATATTCTTTATAAACAAAAGATTTTTGTTGGGAACATAAAAAGTGTCTTTTAGCATAAGAATGCGAGGGTAAATGTAACGTCTCGGGCTTAGGTCCTCGATTTCTTATCGAGGAAAACTGACCCTGACAACTTGTTGAGTACGAGCTCAGATGGACCTGTTGTCAACCATCAAAAATGCTTAAGCTCAAGTTGTAATCCCCACCACTTATAACTCACCCACACACTTTGTGAGTTTTAGATGTGAGACTATGTTTGGGGGATGGGGTGTTACAACCTCCCCCACTTATATTCACAACATCCTCGTTGTGACATGACCTGTCACTTTTTCTCAGTGACCGTGGCAGTTGCATGCTCCGGATAGTTATTTCCTCCTATCTCTTTGTAGGGGTGGCTCCACCTCTCGAGTAGTCCTTTCCATTATCAGAGGAAATTGTCTCTGATACCATATGTATCGTCTCGGACTGTCCCCGGTCTGTTATCGAGGAAAACTGGCCCTGACAACTTATTGGGTACGGGCCCAGATGAACCCGTTGTCAACCACCCAAAATGCTTAAGCTCAAGTTGTCAAGTAGTAATCCCCACTATTTATAACATACTCTCACACTTTGTGAATTTTAGATGTCAGATTATGTTTGAGGTTTGAGGTGTTACAGTAAAAATGTATGAGTTGGACTCTATGGGTGAAGAATGTGTGGTTTCGTGTTAAGTGGGCTTAGGTATGTATCTAAACGGCGACCAAACGTTCACGCCTAATTATAACATACCAAACTGATGCACCAACTACATTTGATTACTCGGATAAGTCCGTAAGTTTCATTTGTTATTTCAATGAAAAATCCCAACTCCAAATATCACAAATTTATTATGAGAGGTTTTTGCACGTGTTTTTCTAAACTTTATCAATAATATTTGTATCCATATCTATCTCTTAATTACGTTGCGATCACCAGAAGCCTTCTTATCTCTTGTGCTCCTA
The DNA here is from genome assembly GCA_037367405.1 of Ottelia alismoides. Lineage (NCBI taxonomy): Eukaryota > Viridiplantae > Streptophyta > Magnoliopsida > Alismatales > Hydrocharitaceae > Ottelia > Ottelia alismoides. The sequence continues at coordinate 54,538 of JAZKJV010003340.1, read as the reverse complement.
CCAATAAGATTCATTTGACAAAATGCTACAGATCTCGGTCAAGAAACTAAAATAAAATAAAATAAATTTACAATCAATACTCAGAAAATATTTGTTTTTGCGGTTTAATCTGCAGGGAGACAAGTGTCAATACTGAGATTTTCTAGGATATACAGTATAACTACATATATTAAAAGAGAGCTAGCATTAAAAGAGAGTTTAATGGTGCTGTCCCTTTCGCAATGGCTGCTCTCGCATCGTTTTTGGTGTTTTTTTTATTTTTTTGAAAAATATCGTTATGTATATTCATCCTTATATCCCTCCTATATGCCACTCGAATTTCGTCAGAGACAGAGACTCCTACGGCCTCCATCGATTTAAAAAATCTCGTTACTGTTAAAAAATGACGGTCTGGATGGAGGTCGTAGGAGTCTCTGTTTCTGACGAAATTCGAATGGCATATAGGAAGGATATATGGATGAATATACATTATAATATTTAAAAAAAACACCGAAAATGGCGGGCAGCCCCATTAAACTCGTTAAAAAAATCAAAGTATTATAAGAACCCATTTATATTCATCCCAAACTATTAGTTGCACAATTTACCGAAATGTTAAGACGTAGAAAGTTAGAGATTAAGATTGAGCATAATACCATCCCCAGAAGGACCAATCGGGAAATAGAATGTCGAGCGTGGAGGAATCCTTGCAGTAGCGGAAGAGAGGAGGCGGCGCCTCCTTCCCTCCGGCGGGAAACTCGGCCATCTTCACCACCGGCAGATCATCGCAGTCGAACATGAGGTCGAGATCAGGGAGACGCCCCGAGAACTTCCTCACGAATTGCACGAACCCCCACCAACTGAAGACGTCTCTTGTTTGGATGGACTTCGCGTAGGACTCCACGTACAGCCTTCCCTTGAGAAGCACCAGCCTGAAGTTGGCAGTCTTTCCCGCCCTCTCCACCATCCTTCTGGTGATCCCGGTCTTCTTCCAGGGACGTAGATCCTCGTGAATCCATCGGAAGTAGTCCGGACAAGAGGGCGGAGGGCCGGCAGCGATGGGAGGGAGATCCGGAGAGGAGGGAGGACGGCAACTGAGAGTTGTGTTGGTCATGGGACATGGGAATGGAGACCGTGGCAGTGCTCTCCCGTTGATCTTCTCGGAGAGAGGTGATCGGGTTGATGAGCTCGACCACGAGTCCATGAGATCTTCGAACACAGACTGCTGCATGTGCGATGAAATATCAGCGGCGGGGCCTTTTAGCTAATATCTAAACTTGCAATATTACATGGTTACTCCTCCAAATTTCGTATTTGCAAAAATATCAATGTAGGACTCCCGATCTTAAGAATACTCACCTGCTGTAACAGGGCTGTCCGATGGGATTCGGGATGGGCACCGACTAAGGATGCAAACGGTGGGATACGGATACGGATATGGGTATTATCGTATCTTTATTCATTTTTTAATACAAATACGGATACGGATATTGATGGATATTAAAATTATCTTTCCATATCCTTAAAAAACGGATACGGATATAAAACGGATACTGATCGCACACGAGTAATGTTAGAAATACTCTATATAATCGACTAAAGTATATAAGAATTTGATGGAAAATACATGATATTAATTTATTATATGTGTTTGTATCATAAAAATTATATAAATATGGTAAAAGGAGGTATATATTTATGTTATATAGGGTTAAAAATAAATTTATGACTATATTTATATACAAAAACGGATATACGGATATGGATGTTTGTGGATATCAAAATGATATCCATATCCGTATCCATTTTAAAATGGCTACGGATACGGATGTCAAAATTTATATAAAACGGATACGGTGGTGACGGATCGGATACGAATATATCCGTATCCGTTTGCATCCCTAGCACCGACCATGCCCTATCACACACAGCTGCCATCGGATGCTCATCAGACGGCCGCTGTGTCAGGGATGGCGCCCCAAAAGGACTAATGTTTTTAACTGAATTAAAAATTCAACCAGAATGAAAAGGTAATTAAACCGTATCAATCAGATGAAGACGTCATCATTTTTAAAAATTGGATGGAGTCGAATGAGTAGGAAAGAAATGGTTGAACTGGTTAATTGAATAGAAATAGATTAAAACATGTATAAGATAAATACTCAAATATAACTTAAATATATACAAATTACATAGCTAATGTTAATATCTTATAGTATTCATAAAATATATTTTTAATATGCAACATTAAATGTTATACATATGATGTGTACAATATTTAAACAATATGCTCAATAAAAAGATAATAGTTTAAGTTATACTTAAATTATATTTAATATAAGAAATTCTGGTGGAGTTATTCGTTAGAGGTTTGATGTGGGTTGGTCAAGGTCATGAGTCAACTTCCAACAGTGACTTTTATTTTGAATAAATTTCAAATAATCATGGTTTATTTTTTTTATTAAATCAGACTAAACCAAATTTAAAAAAGCTAATTAAATCAATTATTCGACTAGAAATTCATCTCGATCCGATTTTCAAAACATTGCTTGAAACAAAATGCACGGCTTAGCTCAAAACTTGGGGTGAAGCAAAATTGGCAATCTGTGGTTCCTCTTTGCTGTTTAATATGCTTTTTCCTAGCTTGGTCGTATGTATTTCTTTATAAATATATCTTTAGATAAACATGGATATATTTTTATGGGCATCGGTAAGAGTGTCAGAAAAATTTTCGATTTCGGTATTCGTTTATATTCGATTCGTTAAAAGTTCGATTCAGATTCAGTTTGAAAATAAATGAATTGAACCTGAGCATAGGTGTAGGCTCGATTAAATAAACGAACCGAACCTAAAAATCATATGTTTGCTCAGGTTCGATTCGTTAAAAGCTCGATAAACACACACAAAATACACATATTTACAAATCTTTATCTGCATACGTGGACCCTATTTTGATATAAATGGATTATGTCCCAGGATAAGTGAACTTTGTCGGAAGATATGTGAATATTTACTGGATAAGTATGTCTTATCTTGGTATAAACTATCTCAAAATAAATAGTGACATCGTGGTTACAACATCCATTATCTATGTGTGTAGTACTTTCCATTCTTTATTCTCAAATCAATAAAATAAATATCAACCTTATCCCGTATCTCGTATTATTCCTTATCATCATCTGAATGGATATAAAAATGTATTATAATTATACTTTTCAGAGAGATGAATCCTTATTAATCTATTTTTAAAAAAAAATGAAGAAGAGTTAGATAAAGGAAAGCACTTAACTAAAATTTATTCTAATTACAAACACATACACACATCGATTTCTTTTATTTTCACTCTGATATTCACTTAGATTTGATTTGATTAAATAGAGGTTCGATTTAGGTTCAGTTTGAAAATAAGAGAATCGAACCTCAACACAAGTTTAAGCTAGATTAAATAAACGAACTGAACATAAAAATGCAGGGTCACTCATGTTCGATCCCTTTACACCCTAGGCACCAGTGATTTTTCGCCTTTTGCATTATCAAACAAGCTATTTCTTTTAGATGAATATGCGTTGTGAGAGGTTGTCTATGGAATAGAAAATTTTACAAAGATATTTTTGTAAATGTGGAGGGTTTTGTATAAAATAGAATGCTTTATAAAAGAGTTCTTTCAAGTTTGTAGATAGGAAGAATATTGACATAAAATTGGAAGCTTACAAATGTAGTTGTATCAAAATCCCTTCTGATCTTATATAGTAGACAATATGTCATCTGATAAAATGTAAATCCATGGCATGAACAGTTCAGATTGTTTTCTTTCCTTTAAATTATACGATTTTTTTATAAAATATATTATGATAATATTATTAACAAGAAAACAAAATTAAAAATCATAAAACTCGAAAAATAGATATTTTATACCTAAAAATAAGTTTTAATTTATATTTTATATTATAAACATATTTTGGAAAAACATTCTTCTGCGATGTTTTAGATGAAATTATTTTGAGAAGGTTTTGTGTTTTGAGTTTTATTTTTTTAGGTCTCCTACTATATATTTTGTGTATTTATTCATTGGAAAAATCTCTCTTTCTTGTGATTGATCCACATGGGCCAACATGACATCCACTAAAAGACAAATAATTATGTTTTGAGTTTTATTTTTTAGGTCTCCTACTATATATTTTGTGTATTTATTCATTGGAAAAATCTCTCTTTCTTGTGATTGATCCACATGGGCCAACATGACATCCACTAAAAGACAAATAATTCAAAATACTCCTTTCCCATTGGGGGTTATCCCTCCATGTCAGCACACCCTCTTATTTTATGTAAATTTGACCACAAGTCAACTTTTCATCATCTCCTTCCCCTTCCTTGTCCATGCAACAACCCATCAACCACCTTAGACCTTCTTCCACCTCGGGCTTCCGCCATCAACCCTCATCAGTCGTGCCTTGCTACCACAACTTCCTCCTCGTGCAAACCACCTCTAATAGCCATCCTCTCTTACATCTTCTCGACCACCATAAAATGAATTCAACTCACATTTTTTGAATCGATCCACCAAGTTCTATAGCTAAGACCCAGCTTCCTTCTTTCTTGATCGGTGACAGCGAGTGAGAGGGTGAGTTGAAGCTACAGCAAGTCGTGCTTTGAGATTTGGGTGTAAACCGGTGGTGCGCAACTACCGTAACGGAGCTCCAAATCCATCAAGCTTTGTGGATCTCTGACCACTTGAAGCATAACGCTCACCACACTCTAGCAAGCACGACAACCCCTAGGCAACCCTCCTCTAGAACCTTTCTCATGTCGATAACTATAGATTTAGTGTTTTGTTCTAATTGTAATGTAATAGCCCATCACCTTCAACCTTCATCCATCCCCTTATCGCGCCTTGTACCCTCATCCCCACATACGCCTCACCTTCTCCGAGCCTCCTCACGTGACTTCACCAACTTCGGCCAAGTGTGGTAGCTGAAAGAGGTTCTCCTTCTCTCCCATTTTCATAGGGAGAACCCATTTGCCCCATAGATTTTGTATACATAATGCAAGAGGATCCCACGCTCGAGCTCTTACTTTTATTACAGTCCATTAAGTCTCTTTCCTATCGCACCCACAGTGTCGCACCGGCCAACGCCATGGTACCTTGCTCCTGGCAAAGCACCACCAATGTGGTTCACCATTCTGGCCATCGCAAATCCCAGAACAAAGAGAGGGATGCTAGAAGACATAGTTGGCGTCAAATTAGATCAATCACATCCTCTAGTGGTTGTTAAATTGAATCTAGGGGCATTTTGCATACAAACCCCTAGATTATCTTATTTTCCCGCAAGTGTCCTCGCTAATAGAAGTACACTAGCTCATGCCATGTGGATTAGTGGCAAATATTGCAACAACATCCTCACAGTTTTGAAAAATCACAAGAATTTTTGCAGCAGTTTTGTAACTTGTATCTGTGTTCTTTCATTTGCATCCATGTCTTTAAATATGAGTTAATCTTTCATTTGACCTCTGTTTGTGAAATTTTTTTGGTATAAAGATGTTCTAAATATCTACATTGCACTAAAATTTCAAGAGCTTTTGATGCACGAATAATTAACGGTGAATTTTTGAATTCAGTGTACTAGTTTGGCTTGTTTCGTTCATAACTCTTTCAGTACATATTATCTATTGCTTATTTTTTATATATTCTAGAAATTAATTAGAACAAACTTATGCCCAAGTTTCATCTGAGGATAATATGATTTGTGGCCTATGTAATTTCTGCAACATTTTGAGTGATTGATTTATTCCATGAGCATCTTTCATCTCTTTAAAAATCTAAAAATCTGTTCATATGCCCCTGATCTTTCTCTATATTTAGGATTTTGGTTGCATGTTTATTTTTTTGTTTAAATAGTCTAAAAATCAAAAATCATGATTTGAACCTTATTGTGGTCTTTTATTTTTAGCTTATTCATATCATCTCAGAAAAATATCAAAAAAAAAATATTGAAGCTTCCCCTCATCTAGATACATATAATATTCAAAGAACATTCAATGTTGTCTTGTTTAGAGTCAAAAAAATAAAAAAACCTCCAAAACTTGCAAAAATCCTTAGAAATTGACATATGTCAAAAATCTAAAAACAATGTTTTGTTTTCTTGAATATATGCTTATCCATCTAGGAAAAATAAAGACATAGTTGTAGGACTTCATTTTCTAGCATTTTTCTGAGTGTCATATTTGCCTTATTTTTCTAAGTATAGGATTAACTATTTTATTTTATTCCTAGTATTTTCTTATTCCTAATAATTATAAAATATTTAAATATATTTAAAAATACAAAAATTGCATTTTACATATTTTTATTTATTTTCCCTTATTTTTCTTGGGTTCATTAATTGCGTTTTACATTTTTTCTTCCTTTTCTCTCTCATGTACTTGCTTGTGATATTGTGATGCATATATATATATATATATCAGTGATTGTGTATTTTATATGTTTGTTTATTTATTTTCTTTTCTATTTGTAGGTGAATTAATCATTTGATATAAAAATCAATAAAAGAGAAAACTTCATAGTTAGTTCTTCTTGTGTTCGACTCGAGATTGCTTCATCTTGGTTATTAAAAAGAAGTTGAAATAAATTTATTTGCTAACTATCTTGAGCGGATACTACAACTTCACAGATTTAGAATACTGCTCATAACCATTATTAGCTGGCAACGGAAACTGAGATCTCTCCAAATCTAGGTCGGATCACCTACAAATCCTCATTACAGTGAGGTCAGAGTTATCACCTCCCTCTCTCTCTCTCTCTCAACTCACCGAAATCAGACGAAAATGACCAAAAGATGAGTTTTTACATGTGCTTAAACCCTTATATAGACGATGAATAAGGGACATGTTCAACCATCCTAGACATGATACGAGAAAAGGATGGAAAGTTGGGTAGTACAATGATGAGGTGTCATCACCGGTAAAGGAGATTAGTTCATTAAGCAGTTGGAGATGAAGGGAGAATATGAAGAAAAAGAAGACAAGTAGAGGAGAAAAGAGAGGAAGAAGAAGAAGAAGAAGAAGAAGAAAAGGGGGAGGAGAAGGTTGATCGGAGTCAACTTCTCTAGCAAGACCAATTAGAAAGCAGCATGTGGTTCTATCCATTATAAAATAAAAAAAATGAATTAGGATAAAAGAGGGGAAAGCCAAACTAAAAGATGTGTAAATATTTTGAAAGGGCTGCATGGGGTTGCCCCCGTTGGTTGCCCCGCCCCATTTTTCAATTTTTTATTTTTTTAAAAATATCACCTTGTATATTCATTCCCTATATCCCTCCTATATGTCATTTGAATTTCATCAGAAACGGAGACTCCTACGGCTTCCATTCAGATAGGATCGATTTAAAAAATCTTGCGACCGTTAAAAAAATGACGGTCTAGATGGAGGCTGTAGGAGTCTCTGTTTCAGACAAAATTCGAATGGCATATAGGAGGGATATAGGGATGAATATACATGGTGATATTTTTCCATAAAAAATAAAAAAATTTGCGAAAAATGGGGTGGGGGCAGCCATGTTGGATGCCCCCAGTTTTCCATTTTGAAATTACATTATAAATTACATAATAAAAATTATATTATTTTAAATAAATAAATATTATAAAAAATAATGTTAATAATTTAGTAAATAATTTAATATGAATTTTTATAAAATAAATAAATTAGTTTAATAATATAAATAAGAAATTATTGAATTTTTATACAATGTCTAAATAATTTTTAATAATTACTTTCATTACATATTTTATTATTTTTTTCAAATCATTTAAAATTTGTTTTAAAAATATTTTTATTATATGTTAATAATATATTTATGAAAGTAAATAATATGAATATGTATAATAGATGAGTGATTTACCTATATAATAAACAGATTTTTTATTTCTATATATTTTAAACTTTTTTATTTCTTATTTAAATGTTACATAAATATTATAATAATAAGGAAAATAATAATAATATAAATAAGAATAATATATAATGAATAAAAAATGTACAATTATATATATACTAGAGTACCCCCAAACAACTAACTCCACATCTTAACTAGAATTTTATTTAAAGAACTTTCATTTAAAAGATAAATTAAATTTTGATTATTATTAAAGTGAGTTTGGTCAATTTTGAGTAATATGTAGTAGATATTCATCTTTGAATTATCACTTTACATTTTTTTCATTTTGTTGTACCATGATATCTATACACTAAAAAATTTGTGTTATATTTTTATAATTTAATATATATTATTATAAACAAGATACTAGAAGAAAATATTTTAATTTGAGTGATCTTAATGATAAATAAAATGGTAGAAAATATTTAAAAGATATATTGTGTATACACACACAAAAAAATGATGCTCTTTATTTCTGGTATTTTTATAAGTTTGGATCATTATGTCCCACTAGACCAGGTCAATATTGATCCAGTCTCGGAGTTTTGGATCAGTCTGTACATATTTACATCGTTCTTTCTTTCCATTTTATTTTTACCAATTATTCTTTTATTTTGGGTGAAATAAGTGTTAAATACACAACATTAATAAATGGTGTTAATGTGTTAATTAATGAAAATTACTTTTTATTTACAAGTATTTTTACAAGGATTTTAGCCAAAATGGAAGAATAAAGATGATGAATCATGGATTCATCAAATACCCATAATAAAATCTCCACAGATGATAGTTCACCATCCATCTAGTTCTAAGATCATGTCACATTGGATCAACCCACAAAAATCCAAAATTACACCCCCAACCCTCATTCATGATTCGGTTGGTGTAGTCACCAGATACCTCTTATTGCACCCAAAATTTTACTTACTGCCATCCAAACTCATAACGTCACTCGTTGTCGGTAACCTGTGGAGATCTCCTTGGGTGGAGCATTGTTACTGCCCCCTCTACCGACTAAGTAAATTGAATCGTCTCTCAACTATTCCATTTCCCTGCCATGCCTTGAATGACCACATAGTCATTCGGATTTTGTCGCTTCTTCAGTCGATTTTGATTTGAATTGGGGAACTCATATCCCGATTGCCCCAAAACCCCCCAAATGACATCAAGTCCCCCTCGAGCATCTCGTCCAACTCCAGCCCCCTGTTTTAATTTCCCTCATGTTGGCATGTGAAGAGGCAATGTACCCATCCTCCCATTTGCCTCCACTACAAATCTCTTGACCACCTCACTTACATTTGCATGCATTTATCCCCTATGTCCTTAAACTTCCCCTCTGAGCCCAGATGTGGAATAAGTCCCTCACAATGAAAGGATTGTCTTCTCTATGTCCTTAGCCGCAAGGTCTATATCCAAACCCTCCATGTAGAATTCATTCACTTTATTCTCACATATTGAACTAAAAGCCTTAAAACATTCTTGCAACTATACTCCATGAAATAAGAACACCATTTTACCATCTAAAAACACATAAAAATTACCAAGAATAAAAAATAAAGAAAGAACTAGAAGTGGTTATATAAGTGCATGGATATAAAGTACTAACGAAGATAAAATGAATAAATAAGATACTACACATTATTTATGACCCAACCTTGGAGATCAAGTGAACATGGATTGTTTTATTAGATTAAAAATTTGAAAAATAAGGAAATCCCCGAAAACAGCCTCAAATAATATAAAACACATATCATAATACATGTAAATGACATATTACTAACTAATAAAAAACGATAATTATTTATTTCTAACTCATTTTGAATTAATATTTTTCATTGATTCTATAAAAATAACTATACAAAAATAGTGCTCTAGTTATATATTATCTATAATTTCAAAATTCATTTTTAAACTTCACCTTATAATAAATATTAATTAATAAATTATTACAAAAACGACAAATTTAAAGGGGTGAATTTTGTCCCTTTGAACCCTTGTACAATTCTCCCATATACATTGAATATATGCATATTTCTACATTTTTATTTCTATTCTTTCTATACCTTCTAATTAAAAATATATTACAAAAATAGAAAAATAATCCAAAAATACTAACATGCACACGTAACAATAAAAACTAATCCCTAATTTACAATATGCTTGTATTCACGAACTATCTCATGTACATGAACTCAATTCAAACTCTAGTCAGCTATAAAATTAACATATCTCTCTCTCTCACTCTAAAAAAATGGGGTTAAGTATGATTAATCTATAAATGGAATATGGGACCTTCTTCTATAAGGGCAACTATATTTGTAAACTTTTAATAAATATAAATTGAGCATTTAAATCCTTTTCGCTTGTTTTCAATTTTGTATATTAATCTTGACCATCTATTTTTATCTGGAAATATACAAAGTGGAAAACGTGGAAAAAAGCAAAAGGTACAAAAATATATAGTTTGTTCCTACATCAAATATACTTGCAAAAATTCATCATATATTTTATACCTTATGTATATAATAAAACAAAAAGGCAACAAAAATACATATATATGTCTAATATGTTAAATACTATAATAAAAATATAATTTATAAAATATTAATAAGAAAAAAATTGGGAAAAAAATATAAAAACCAGTTATAACATACTAAAAAATTGAACGTAAATTTCTAACTTGCATGTAGAACTGAATTTGGGAAGTGAATCACTCTATAAAATGTAGAACGGTTTGTTGACCAAGTGGCCAAGAACCGTCGCCGCCCGATCCGGGGGGGCGGCAGTTGCGGCGTGGCCGGGTCGCAAGGAGGACCGCAACCGCCGGGGCGTGGGGGAGGGGGCGGACTTGGCGAGGGGTGAACACGCCCCTATAAATCTACCTCACATGGGAGGAAGATTATCATCCAAGAACATCCTCGCCATAGGGAGCCCTCTCCCATCCCACCTCCATCTCTCCCTCTCTCTATATCTCTCTCGCTTTCTCGCACAAGAGGAACGGCGTACCTGGGATCGACCCCTTCACTGGTATCAGAGCAAGCCGATCTCGCTCCTCGCTATTTTTGTCGACGCTCGCGACGACTAGCATCAGCTTCCCAGTCACCGGGGACTCCATTGCCGCCGCCGCCCTCTTTCTTTCTTCTCAAGCAAACCCTAAAAGATCAACCAAAATGACAAGCAAAGTGAAGGGGTCGATCCCAGGTACGTCGTTCCTCTTGTGCGAGAAAGCGAGAGAGATATAGAGAGAGGGAGAGATGGAGGTGGGATGGGAGAGGGCTCCCTATGGCGAGGATGTTCTTGGATGATGATCTTCCTCCCATGTGAGGTAGATTTATAGGGGTGTGTTCACCCCTCGCCAAGTCCGCCCCCTCCCCCACGCCCCGGCGGTTGCGGTCCTCCTTGCGACCCGGCCACGCCGCAACTGCCGCCCCCCCCCCCCCCCCCCGGATCAGGCGGCGACGGTTCTTGGCCACTTGGTCAACAAACCGTTCTACATCTCCCACTTGACCAAAGTGGTCAAAACATATATACTCCCACTATCCGTGTAGTATATACAAGGAGATTTATCATGTGAGGATCATTATCTATGAAACCTCTTCCTTGACTCAAACATTCCTGAGTCCCATTAAACCAACATGTTTAATGTATGTTCCTGCTACTATTCCCTTAGTAAGGGAATCAGCCAACATGTCACTGGTAGGTATGTAGGTTACCGTGATTTCTTGCTTCGCCACTATATCTTGTATATAGTGATATTGGATCTCAATGTGTTTTCCTTTAGAACTATTAGCCCCACTATTGACCAAGCTTATCGCAGCTTGATTGTCACAATACATTTCAATTGGCCCTTCGACCAATTCGAGGCTTAGGTTCTCTAGAAAACGCCTGATCCATACAGCATGAGTGGTGGCCATGCTACATGCAATGTACTCAGCCTCCTGTGTATGTCGAGATACACATCCTTGTTTCTTGCTACCCCAAGAAACGGCTGCACCACCAAACATGAACAGATAACCTGATGTGGATTTTCTATCATCCACATCCCCTCCGAAATCAGCATCGGAGTATCCTACTACCTCAAGCGATTCTGCTTGATACACAAGTTTCAGATGTATTGTCCCTTTCAGATATCGAAGAATCCTCTTTACAGCTTCCCAATGTGCTGGACCGGGATTGCTTTGATATCTACTGACTAAGCTTACTGGATAAGCTAAATCAGGTCGAGTACACATCATTGCATACATTAAACTTCCTACCGCCTGTGCATATGGTACATCTAAAGGTTTCTGCCCCTTTCCGGGACACTGACTCTTACTGAGTCTTTTTCCCATCACAAGTGGTGTTGGAGCTGGAGTGCTATTCTGCATTCCAAATCTCCTTAATACAGTATGCAAATATCTTTCCTGACTAAGGCTCAATGTCCTTGAGTCCCTGTCTCTTGTTATTTGAATTCCAAGAACATAGGATGCTTCGCCCATGTCCTTCATCTCAAATTCATTGCTCAATTTCTGCTTGATTTCATTGAGCATTTGTATGTCATTACCTGCGAGCAGAATGTCATCTACGTACAATGACATGATTGCAAACCTGCTCCCACTCTTCATGACATACACACAGTTATCCAATTTATTTGAAACAAATCCAAATTGAATAACTTTCTCATGAAATTTGAGATACCATTGCCGTGAAGACTGCTTTAAGCCATATAATGACTTTCTTAACCTGTAAACCTTTTTCTCCTGACCTTCAACCTGAGATCCATCAGGTTGTCGCATATAAATCTCCTCCCTTAATTCTCCATTGAGGAAGGCCGTCTTCACATCCATTTGGAATAATTCCAAATCCATATATGCGACTATGGCTAAGATCATCCGAATGGATGCAAACTTAGCCACTGGAGAGTAGGTTTCCTGGAAATCTATTCCAGCTTGCTGAGTATAACCCTTGGCAACTAATCTGGCTTTGTATTTATCGACAGTACCGTCAACTCGATACTTTTTCTTGAATACCCACTTACATCCTATGGATTGCCTACCTTCTGGCAAATCACATAATTCCCAAACACCGTTTCTCTCTCGATTGAGTCCAACTCATCTCTCATGGCGGCCGACCATGATTTCGACTCAAATGAAGCCATAGCTTCATTAAAGGATATGGGATCTGTACAATCCGTGACATCCTCATCCACGGTGTAGCACGACGCCTCGCATCCATAGAAATGGTAATCTTCCATCCATGCGGGCCGTGTTCTGGGTCTCTTGTTGCCGATTATACTTGTGGGTTGTGTGGGTCCACCCACTTCCTCTAAAGGATCATCATGTTCTATAGGTCCATTTTCTACATTTGGATGATCGATATCATCCTCAAGTTCTTGTCTAATGCTCAAGTCGTCTTCATTGTCTTGTAAGACAATCAGAGGATCTGATTCCTCTACTTCATGCTCCTTTTCTTGATGAATTTCAAGAAAGGTTGCATCACGACTTTCGATCAGACCTTTACTTTCATGAAAGAACCTATATCCTTTAGAATTCTCACTATATCCAATAAACTTGCATTTTAATGTCCTGAAGTCTAGCTTGTCCCTAAGCTGACTTGGTACCAGAACATGTGCAACACATCCCCATTTACGGAGATGGCCCAATTCGGGCTTTCTGCCATTCCATATTTCATATGGCGTTGATTCTACGGACTTGGTGGGAATCCTATTCTGTATATAGTTCGCAGTCAACACTGCCTCTCCCCAGAATTTCTTTGAGAGTTCTGAGTGTGAAAGCATACACCTTACTGCATTCACCAAAGCTCGATTCTTTCTTTCTGCTACACCATTCTGCTGCGGTGTATATGGCATTGTAGTCTGCCTACGAATGCCTGCTTGAATGCAATAATCCTCAAATTCCTTTGAGGTATATTCCCCACCTCTATCTGTCCTAAGAGTCTTGATTGGTTTTCCCAATCTTGTCTCCACTTCCGTCTTATATCTCTTAAATGTTTCAAGTGCTTCCGACTTTCTTCCTAAGAGATAGACATAGGAGAACTTCGAATAGTCATCAATGAATGTTATAAAATATTCCTTATTTCTATGTGTGCTGACGCTCAGTGGTCCACATATGTCTGAATGGATCAAACTTAGTAACTCCGTTGACCGAATTCCGGTTGAGAAGGGTCTTCTCGTCATTTTACCGGTCAGACAGTGTTCGCAGGGCAATGTCCTTGCACCCGTGATCTTAGGCAATAAATTTGCCTTAATCATTTGATCCATCTTAGAATTTCCTGGATGACCCAGTCGCATGTGCCACAAGTCATAATCAGACAAATAACACAAGGAATAATCAGAAGAGACATTCATTGATTCACTAGAAGTTAATACAGGAAGACAAAACAAGTCATGCTCGGGCACAAACTTTCCCATCGCATAGACTTTCTTATTCTTGCCTATTGACACACGCTTATTATAAAACCTAACTTCAAAGTCTTTCTTGAGCAGCACTGGGACAGATATCAGGTTCCGACGTATCCCTGGGGCATATAATACATCATTCAGTAACATAATGCTATTCCCTAGGTCAAGTCTGTATGTCCCAACACCTTCCACGTCCAAGTAGGTGTTGTTCCCCATGAAGATCCTCTGTTCGCCTTTGCTCAGCTCCTTGAAGTCCACCAGGCCTTCCTTCGTCTTGGCGATGTGTCTGGTTGCTCCAGAGTCGATCCACCATCCATCACTGTCCGTGATGACAGAGTTGCATTCCACGACAGCCGCGAATTCCATTTTCTTTTTGCCTTTATTTTCAGGTACTTTAGAATTTCCCGGCTTCTTCTTATTGGGACAATTGACCTTGAAATGGCCATATTTGCCACAACCGTAGCAAGAGCCGCGTGGGTATTTCCCACTCTTTCCCTTGAAATTCGCTTTAGAGGGGCCTAGCCTTTTCTTCGCGTGCACGGCATTCGCTTCTTCTTCCTCCTCGACCTCAAAGATCTCAGCTTTCGATCTTTGTTTGGAGAGGTCCTGCTCAATTGCCAACTGTGCAGATAAGTCCATCACGGACTTAATGTTGCCATTCATCCTCAGAGATGTGGCAACCATGTCGAATGACGGAGGGAGACTTCCTAATATGGTTGCGATCTGCATCCTCTCCGGAATCGCGCAATCAGCAGCCGCAAGATCCTTGGCCATCACGATCATCTTATTCACGTGCTCGAGGACGCTTTCAGATTCCTTCATTCTACACGAGTTGTACTTGTGTAGAAGAAGCTGGACGCTCACCTCCGATTTGGAGTGGCATTTGTCCTTCACCGCGGTCCAAAGCTCGTAAGCTGATTCATAGTTCTCAAAGACCCGAATAAGGTTCAGATCCATATGGGTCAGCATAAAACTTCTAGCCCTATTATCTGTTTTCTCCCACTGTTCGCGGGACCTAATTTCATCCACAGTTGGATTTTCTGATAAAGTTGGGCCGGGTTTGTCTATGATGGTGTGTATGCTATCGTGTAGCAGGCCATAGTAGATCTTCCTACTCCATAATTCATAATTGGTACCGTAAGATACTCAATTTTCCCTACCTCAGTGGCAATAGTCTTGCTTGTCATTTTTGTTTGGTTGATCTAAAGAAATAGATTTAAATGATTGTGTAAGATAATGTAGTTTTGTAGAAATAAACAAAGAGAGTTTTTTTAAGAAAAACAAAAAAAAATATTTAGATACTTAATGAATAAAAAAACAGGAAGCTGAATGAGATTGTGTAATTTATAAAAGTAAACAGCAACAATAAAATGCAACTAATTTTAATCAATTAAGCAGATGATTAAAAAAAATTGATGAATTACTTACAAGCAACCGATTAAAGAAATTTTTTTAAGTGGTAAACCTGTGATTTAAAAAACCCTTTTTTAATTTAAACTTTGGTTTCTTAACTTCTTAATCAACATGCAAAAAAAAAAAACTTTATAGATTAAAAAACGTGAAACAGCTCTTCCCCTCCTTTTATTGTTATTAATAATTTTTTAAACAATATTTATACACACAAAAGAAAAGGGCACGACTGCCAAAAAAAACTTCCTCCGAATGAATATTTTTAAACACACGTACTACACTGAATAATTTCATGTTTTACACTTTTCATTTGAAATAATCTACAAACTCTTTTTCATTTTGAACATTTAAAAATTTTTGGATTTCGTGGACTTAGCATGTGTCTCCATCTCAGTGGCCTTCTTCAACCTCGTGTTACTTGTATAGCCAATGAACGCAAGGTTGATGTACCTTAATTTACCACAATTCTTGGCCACTGTTGTTTATTTTGATCATCCTCTAACCACCGCTTGATAACCAGTTCTCTCTCAATTGCTACCATTGCTTTGACCAACCATTGACTATAAAAACTTATAAAACCCTTGTCAAAGTCAATCGCCACTTTCGTCTCCTCTAAGGCCCTGTTTGGTGGGGAAATAAGGATAAGAATAAGCCCTTATTCTCCTCTTTCCTTATTCCTCCTTATCCACTCCCATATTCCCCTTCTCATATTCTCCTCTTCCTTTATTCCTCCTTATCCTCTCCTTATTTCCCTTCCCATCTTCCCTTATTCCTCCTTATCCACTAACTTATAACCCTTATTCCTTATCCTTTATGTACCAACAGAACGGGAGAATGGCATTTACCTACCCCTTGTTCCACCTTATTCCCCTTATTTTTATCCATCCAACCGAACAGGAATATTGCTTATTCCACCATATTCTCCACCCCTTATTCCTCCTTATTCCTGAACCGAACACCCCTAAAACTATGGAATTGAGCTTCACATTCAGTGACATTCTGACTGTGACACGGTCATTGAGGTAAAAACCTCAGTCTGTTTGGTTGCTGGGTGGGGTGGGTTGGGGTAACCTGATTGGAATAGTAGCTGTTTGGGATGTTATGAGGGTTGGAAAGGGTTGGAATAAGAAATGTAATGTGATGTCAATATGGTTTGTGATAAAATTCCATTGCATGAAAAGAAAAGGGTAAACCGAGTTACCCGGAGGTAACCCGATTACCAAACGAGCCCCAAGGGTAAAATGAGACATATGGACATCATGAACAAGTTCCTGTACCTATTAGTTGGCCCTGCAATATATTGGATTAGTGCATCGAGCTTTCCCTTCCCCAGTCAAGGGCGAGGCAATTATCAGAGTCCTTTAGCGACTCCTCCATAAGACAAACCTCCACTCCTGCAGGTGCTCAAAGCTTTACTTCTGCAAGTGCTCAAAGCTTCACAAGTATAACATAGTGCTTCTGAGCACCTTTGCAAGCCAAGAAGATGTCCAGCTGCACTGGACCAAGTTCTATTCATTTCCTCACTGACAAAGAACGCCCAAGTACCTCCATTTTTCCTCTCTCTCTCTCTCTCTCTCTCTCTCTCTCTCTCTCTCTCTTCTCTCTCTCTCTCTCTCTCTCTCTCTCTCTCTCTCTCTCTCTCTCTCTCTTGCAGAGCATGATGCTGTGATTTGCAAAACTACTAAATACATCGTGAAAGGGATTAAAGACCGTATAACTCATTGTATGTGATAGATAGGAAGAGGATCAAGATCTACATTCACCCCCTCACCTAGGCATTCAAGCCATCCTCAAGCTTCAAGGACATCATCAGATGCAAGAATACCACCATGTAGGATTGTATGACCACTCCATGCAAAGTTTTTAAGCTAGGGCTTTAGGAATTAGTCGGCTGTGCAACACAACCATCATCGACACTCTGTCTCCCCTCTATAGTCACTGGAGACTAATCGGGGAAGAAGCTCCAACATCGTGCCATGTATGTAATCTAGGGATGCAAATGGTCGGATACGGATATAAGTATTACCGTATCCTAATCCATTTTTTAATATGAATACGGTTGCGGATACAGATATTGACGGATATTAAAACTATCTTACTATATCCTTAAAAAACGGATACGGATGTAAAATGGATACTGATCGCACACGAGTAATGTTAGAAATACTCTATAGAATCGACTTAAATATATAAGAATTGGATGGAAAACATAGGATATTAATTTAGTAATGTGTTTGTATATAAAAATTATATAAATATGGCAAAAGGAGGTAGAGAATTATATTATATAGGGTTAAAAATAAATCTATGACTATATTTATATACGAAAACGGATATACGGATACGGATACGGATCTTTGCGGATATCAAAATGATATCCGTATCCGTATCCATTTTAAAATGGATATGGATACAGATGTCAAAATCTGTATAAAACGGATACGGTGACGAATCGGATACGGATATATCCGTAACCGTTTGCATCACTAGTGTAATCACATCCCTTCATTTGAAAAGAGATACAACAATTAAAGGAGAATCTCTTGATACTTTTTATTGCTCAATGAATATTTCTCACCAGAAGGCTACTATAAAGTAGTTCTAGTTTTTAACTATTGCATATATGCCCCCATTAATGGCCTTTTTTAACTTATTTCTGTTCTGTTTATTAACATTTAGTCCTTAGAGACATTGTCTTCTGTAATGCCTCTTCTCCTAAAGAAGATTATAAACATCTAACATCAACTTCTCATTATTGAAGGAGTTGCTGTTGCTAACATCTACTAGTTATTTATTCCAATTGGTAAGCAAACTAGAGAGACGTAATAGGGATTTTATCTCATTGTAGACTATGATTTTATCAAATAAAATAAATTGATGATAATGTTCAAATTATTTAGAAGTACAACAATCACATAGCTTCTGCCCGTTTATAGATTGAATATTCCCTTTTATCAATTGTGATCCACAAGGTAATGTATTTCTCTATCTTTATATGAATGAAGAGCTTTTTAACGGTGAGTCCCAGCACAGGATTTCACCCTCTTTCCTCTCGAAAAAAAGTTTATATATTGAATATCTTCTGCATCAATACACCATATTGTGCAAATGTTTTCTTATACCTATTTTTTAGGGTTTTGAAAAAGGTTGATCATTGTCGTTTCCCTTAAGATGTTTAACACCACATATGAAGTAAGGATGAGCTTTACCATTTCTATTTTTTAAAAAAATTTAAGATCTCACCCTCCTCTTTCATATTTGCAAGTTTCTCACCATCTATGGATGCCTCTCTTTTTCGAATTTTTGATCTATGCAGAAGTTGTTCAAAAAAAGTACAGATCATATTCGAATCAATGTATTTATACATTAATAATATTAGAGAAAAACCTTATCCACAAGGTACCGAGAAAAAGGGCAATGCCTCACTCTTGTGCTTTGGGATGCTTCCCTCTTCATATCTGTTTTTTTATCGTCTCTTCTAATTAACACAGAATTTGAAGAACATGGAAGAACATGGAAGACCGGGACTTGTGTAATAATTTGATTTCTCATAAGAAGAGTGGTGAATTTAGTTGTTGTATATGTAGTAGTTTGGGGATAGAAAATGTACACCAAGTGCTAAATGAAATGGATCATAATGCGAGAAGGAGCTCACAGGATCAAGCCAGCTAGTCTGAAATAGCACGATGCCGGCGACGAGGAGGATCAGGCCAAGGGAGAACAAGACTGGTCTGATCATCGCCTTCTTCCCCATTGTCAGCATTGCTAAACAGAATGTGGCTGCTCTTCGTCGACGAGGATCAGATTGCATGATCTCCTCAGGATGCCGCGAGAACATGGTCATCTTCTACCGTCCGGTTACGAGATTGATCGCGCTCCATCTCTGCCATGAACTCAAAAAGATACAAAACTGCATTATGACCTGAAACTCCTTCTTCCTTATATATTATATCCGCCCTAGTTTGAATCCAGATTCAAGCTTATGCTCAATAGGGATTTCTAATTGAGAGACCTAATAAATATTTACTATTAAACTCTACAGTAACGTCTAACGTGTATCCTCCTGTGTTTATTAATATATGTGGCTTTTGTTCGTGCTTGTGCGCGCACGTTTGCCATTGTATGAGCAAGGAGAGCAGAGGACTGTTGTAAAATCATCGGCCGCTCGATTTGCTCGATCTTGATCGAGTGGTTTGCACGAATTCTTACGATAAGCAGCAAGATGTATCATTGTGTTAACCTAAGTAATTTATATCACATACTCTAAAATTACTGCTTACCATATGGATAAGACAATAATACAATATTGAGTACCTATTACATTTCAGATTGTTTATGTATAAAAATTGTTTTTACCGTTTTGCCCCCTTTTAGATTTTACAATATCATTTATACCTTTTCTTTTTTACAGTATCAATTATTCTTCTACCTTCTTGCATCGTTATCACGTGTGTCCTTCCTTTAATTTTTCCTATTAGTAAAATAAATCAAATCATAATTTATACAAACTGAAGTCCGATTTATTGAATTTTTTTATAGTTTGTACCTCTACAATTGTCAAAAAAATTGCACTTATACCCTTCTTTTTTTCTTTCCAATTACACTTGTACCCCTGAGATAATGTATGCTGTGAACGGAATGGATGGAACCTGACTCTGGGAGACAGGGGGCTGCTACTTGTCCAGGAAGGAAGGACATGGTTGTTAATTGCCAAGAAAATTAGAACACAACTGATATTGCAAAAAGGGGATATAACTGATATTATAGAATCTAAAAAGGGAATGCCGCAATTAGGGGTGTCAGAAAATTCTCAAGTTCGATATTCGCTCAGGTTCGGCTCGCTAAAAGTTCGATTCAGGTTCGGTTCGGAAATAAACGAACTGAATCTGAACATAAGTTTAAGTTCGATTAAATAAACGAACCGAACCTAAAAATCACAGGTTCGCTCAGGATCGATTCATTAAAAGCTTGATAAACACACACATATACATATTTACAAATCATTATCAGTAGAAGTGGACCTTATTTTAAGATAAGTGTATTTTGTCTAAGGATAAGTGACATTTGTCTAGAGATAATTGAATATTTACGTGATAATAGGTTTATCTTAGTAAAAACTATTCAAAAATAAATAGTCACATTATGGTTACAACATCCATCATCTATGTGTCGAGTACTTTTCCCTTTTTTTCTTCAAATCAAAAGAACAAGTATAAACATTTCTTGTCGGATATCTCCACATTATTCTTATTCCTTATCCCCATCTGAACATATATAAACATATATTATAATTATATTTTTTTTCAAAGAGACGAATCCTTTATTAGTCTATTTTTTTAAAAGATGAAGATGAGTTAGATAAAGAAAGACTAAATGAATATTTATTGTAATTGCAGACACATATATATTTCAATTTCTCTTCTCTTCACCCCCTCTTACTAGAGAATTCTTAAGTTCGATATTCGCTTAGGTTCGATTCGTTTAAAAAGAGGTTCGATTCGGATTCGGTTCGAAAATAAACGAACCGAACCTGAACACAAGTTTAGGCTCGATTAAATAAAAGAACCGAACCTAAAAAATATAGGTTCGCTCTAGTTCGGTCCGGTTTACACCCCTAGCCGCAATACTGTGTTTGTAAAAGAAATTCCATGTAAAAAAACAATTTTAAGGAAAAAAACTAAAAGCTTGCTGTCTTATTAGCCTAACCAAGATATTATTTGATGCCCTTTCACTATTTCGAACTTGCAAAAAGGTAAAGCATATGCTTAATCATTTTGATCAAAGATACTCTTTGGGTCTGTTTGATTACTAGGATGGGACGGGTTGAGGTATCCTCATGTGAATGGTAGTTGTTACGATGATGGTGAGTATTGAAGAGGAGTTGGAACAAAGAATGTGATGTGATGTCATAATGATTCGTGATGGAATTCTAACCCATAAATGCACGGAGATAAAGCGGGTTATCCTGAATCCGGGGGCAATATCAAATCCTTCAACGTTTAATGTTAGCATGCTCGTTGTGATTAAAAATACTGCTTGTTCACCAATTATTGGAAAATGCAACGTGCTTGGTTGAAGCCCTCGGGAGCATGGGATGGGAATTTTAAATATGAATATTATAGCTTGTGGTTGTGGCCATGTTGAGGCCACAATGCATGCAAACCAGGTGTTTATCTAGAAAGATCTGTGAATTAATTTAAAAAAAAGAGGTAGTGCTCAGCGCAGCTTGAACTGTGTGATTCCTTTGGAAACTTCTTTTTCCTTGTGGAATATATATACACATACATGTATGTTATGTATTTTGTGTATAAAGCTTTGAGAAACTTTTGATCATCATTTCAATATCCCGACAACTTAATGAGTTTTTATATATACCAAAGAAACTTATTGAAATTCGATTTTATATATTAACCGATAAATAATTATTTAAGTAAAGTTTAAATAGAAAAAAAATAAGAAAATATGTAGTATTTGGATTAAAGTGATACACAGTAGTTCAATTGAGTTGTAAATATATGCCAATTCATATACAATAATATCCATACCGATGATGGTTAGATTTTAAGAATGTGTATAGAAACATAGAAAATTACAATAATTAAAAGATCTAAAGTGATCTCAGATTTATTGGCAAAGGTATAATTTATTCCTATATTAATTAAAGGTGACATAAGTTTGGAGAATTTAGTCATCATATTTGGGACATATACTTTGTTAATTGAATAGGTTGAACATTTATATGTTTCATTTTCACCTCTTAAATTATTATAAATAGTTGTATGACAAAAAAACATTTTCCCACATTAAGTATGGTCGTCTACATTGATTCTTTACCTTCACTATAATAAAATTGAGTTATACTGGTGTTTTTCCAAAATTTGTTACTAAATTAACCATTGTTAAATATATAACGACGATATTATTTGTTGCGAAATGAGTTTTTGTACTTGAAATTAGCGACGAATAGTATATCTGTCACTATACCATTAGCAACAGTCCACGTAACGATGCTTATCCATTGCTATTTTTCAAATTTTTAATTAATCGTCGCTAAATTTTGAACTAAAAAATAGTGATAGTTGATATTGTGAAAATTAGCAACGGATAAATGTCTCTATGTGGACCATTGCTAATGATATGGCGACAGATACACTATTCTTCGTTAATTTCACGTACGAAAGCTCATTTCGTAATGAATAATATCAACATTATATATTTAACAACAACTAATTTAGTGACAGATTTTTTAAAAAGCGCCATTGTGTCTGAATTTTGTTGTAGTGTCCAATCAAATCTATCTTGGGTCGATCTCGAACTTAGATCCAAAAACTAAGATACCTTCCTATAGTCTCATTCCAACACTTCTTAGGCCTTTCCCGCCCTCTCTTAGCCGGCTCAACATCCCAATACTCGCATCTCGTAACTGGTGCATCATCTGACCTTCTTTGCAAATGGTCAAATCACCTCAAGCGATTTTCTCGCATCTTATCCTCAATCGAAGCTACAACAACTTCTTTCTGATTGCATCATTCCGTATCCGATCTTATCTATGTGTCCATACATTCATCTTAGTATTACAAATATCTATATATTAAAAAAATTGAAAAACAATCCCATGGATTGAATATAATACAAACAAAATATTGTACAAAATTTAGTATATTGTATACAAATGAAAGTCGCACATTATGCAAATCTCATTAGAAGCTATGGAATGTACTAGACGACATTGTTACAGTTAATGGAAAGAAAAAGGATTATGCTATAGTTTCTTGTCATGACCTTTCAATTAGGTGGCTTTTAAGGGGCATGAAATGTTTCTTGATAGTTTTGCGGAGCATATAAGAGGTGAAGGAATAATTAATCTTATGGATATATTAATATTATAAATCGTATTTTCTTATTATTTTCTCATAATTTTGATGACATCGAACCTTACGAACAGATTAAATTATATTTTGATTATGAGATTACTAAAGTTAGACAATTATCGATCAAAAACGTAATAACTCTATAAAATTCCAAACTTACGATTTCTTACGCCATTGTATTATAATGATATACCTCAAATTCTAATAATCAAGCACTTTCAATTCATGAAAGTAAAGACATGGTATGTCATTGATCTCTTCTCATCGATAACTCCAGCATAGTCTGAATATAAATATACAACAACCAACATTATAAATCATTTCCATATATGAGGTCGGATCTTCCTCTCATATATTCGAAAAATCTGCTAGATTGCCTATCAATGCTCCTTTCTTTGATTACTCATGAACTTGCGAACAATTCTTCATGAGCATTATGTGATCTTATGCACATCATTGCATAAATAAGACTCGAAACTACACTAGCATAGGCATTTCATTACATGTACTCCTCTACAATATAAAATGAGATGCAAAAGATACTGAAAGATGAATATTTACAATAGAGGGAGAACTCAAGATTTCTATTGTGGATATGTCATATATTAGCACAATCTTTTCATTGTACTTTTGAGATAAGTAGAGTTTTCATTTGGTGGGAAGATTCTTGACAATTTCAATACTTAAGATCTTCTTTATACATTAATATTTAAAAAACACTATGTTCACTAATTTGTTTTTTTGTAATACAAGTAAAGGTTATATTTCGGAACTAATATATTAGTTCCAACATCAAATTCAAGGAGGCAACTAAACTAAATCGAACTATATATCGATAGAGTGCATGTTAGAATACTCAGGCATAGAAGTGTCCAATTATTAGATGTCAAGTACGTCTTGTCCCTTTTTCAAAGGTTTATGTTTGTCTTAAATTTAGTAATACCATTATTTTTGTATTTTATGCTTTTAAACTTTTTTATTTCTATTTTATTTTAAATACGTATGTTCTTGATTTATTTCTTTTTTTATTAACATTTTAAATATATTTTTTATAATATTTTTATTTTTTATTTTATAAAATATAGGTAAGGTGGTAAAAAAATATTTTAGGAATTATCTCTTTGAAAAGGTAATTTTTAAGAGGTTTTATATTTGTATTTTTATTTTTGTTTAGTTTTATAAAAATCAATTAGGTTGATTTTTTTGGGATTTTTACCTCATGAACCTGGGAATATTTGTAAATTACCTTCTCGATCTTGTAAACATCATTATTATCCCCTCGATCCTATAAACTTGTCAACTCTTACCCTGCAGACCCTGGCGTTAACTTCCATCCTTCTACTCGTTAAAGTTAACCAGATTCCATTAAAAAGAGATGTATATTCCCCTCTTTGTTGAACAAGTTTACAAACAGATGACATCCTTCCCTCTTCCCCCCTCACCCTCCTCTCACATCTCGTTCCCCTCCACCTCCTCGGCCATTCACAACACCACCCCCTCTCCCCACCGTCGTCTGATCTCTACCCTCTCCCTAGAGGGTCGCCCACACTCCTTGCATGTTGCTTAAAGGTGTGCCCTCCTCACGATGTACCGCCCACAGGTCACCCACCCTTGCCATGTGTTGCTTAGAGGTTGTCCCTTGTACCTTGTGTACCGCCCAATGGCCCTCCCCTCCTAATCCCTATGCATCGCCCAAAGGCTTCCCACCCTACCTACATCGCCTTCCTTTTCGCTTCTTGATCACTATGAGGACATAGTTCATGCTAAGTATAGGGGGTTGTATCTACTATGTATCTACTTAAGCCATAACTCATACTTGTTTATTTTCAAATAATATGCATTCGAAAAAGAAAATGGGTAAGGTAAATAATAAAACAGATTAATGATAACCTTAGTAATTATCTTTAATAAAATTACTTTAAAAATATTATGCAAATGATTAGGAAAACGGTTTGGAAATGTTTGAAAAATCTTTTGACGATTGTTTGAAAAAAATCTTTGTAAGGTGTATGCAAACCTTTGTAAAAATGTATGTCAAAATAAAATTTCAAAATGTTCGCAAAAATATTTTCAAATAAGTTTTTGAAAACCCTACACACACTATTGTAAATTCTTTTCCAAAATTCTTTTGTAAATGTTTCTAAAGTCACTAACCCCATCAAGATGCCAAAAATGAAATTTTTAAAACCCATAAAAAGTTCAAAATCAGAAAAATAGTTTCACAAAAATATCTTGCATAGCATTTGCATTTTTTAAAGTAATACTGACAATTGAATTATTCCAAATAAAACCTAAAGAATGGAGCATTGGTTTGGACCTTAACACACTTAATTTCACAGGAACCAGAGTTAAGATTTTTTATATCACTGTGACTTAATTCTTTGAGTCCGCTAGACTGTGTTCACATGCCTTATTGTCCAGCTTAAGTAGAATATATCAAGACACACACATGACCCTTGTCGATAATGGTTTCACTTGGACAGATGCACTTTACACATAGCTCAACTCAGATGAGGGGGTGAAGGGCAGTGTTTTGATGTTGGTGAAGCACATGTATGGAAACATACATCACTCCAATAGGTGCTTAAGAATCTAACAAACTAATACTCAAATGTTGAAGCGACCAGTCAAAATCGGCATTGATTCAACACTTAATCCACACAACGAATAAAGCAATCAATAGGTCGGTGATTCAAAAATTATTATAACTCTACAATAGATGTATAGTGACAAGCAGTAGATTGTTGAACACAGGAAGTGCACGTGATAGATGGAGGACTCTGAAATCAATTAATGCTAATCAATTTCAATCCCAAGTTTCTTTCTCTTTATCTTTTTATTTTGTTATATTTTGTTAGTTTTAATTATATTTAAACTTTATGGATTTTAACTTTTATATATTTTTATGTTTTAAATTTTGTAATTTGGGTTTTCTTTTAATATTTTTTATTTTAAATTTCCTTTTGTATTTAGGATATAATTAGTATGTATATCTACATATGATAATATGTGTATTATAAATACTATATAGGATATATATATATATATATAATAATAAATATACAAAAGTTCAAAAATATAAATAATAACAATCCTCTTTATTTTTAGGGTTTTAAAATATATTTAGGGTCATAAATAATAATAATAGTAATAATGATGATATATAAGTAATATTATTTATACATACTATACAGGGTTTTATATTTATAAATATAGCTATATATATTTGAAAACTAAAACATAAATGTTTTTATATTTTTCTTGTTTTTCTCTATTTTCAATAATTTTTGGATTTTTTTTAGAATTTTTAGGTGTCTTTAATTGATTAAATATAGCAAAACAAGGAATATAATTATAGGTTGGATTATTTTTGAGATTTTAAATTAGATAATAAACTCAAAAATTCCCAAACTATTTTTAAGTGTGATATAAATAAAAATAAGAGATATAAATAAATATTTTTTTGATATTTATGTAATTTGTACTAATTTTTATAAGGCTTTAGGGTTTTTAAAAATTTTAAGAATTTTTCGTAACATTTTATAGAAATAAAAATTTAGAAAATGAAACATGCATAAATAAATACATAGAAATTTTTCAGAATGTTTCAAAACATTTTATAATTTTTATGCATGTTCAAATGCAAAAAAAGGAAAAAATGCAATGTTTTTGTATTTCATAAATTTGAAAATAACTTTAATTACGTTAAGAAAAATATGTGTGATATATTATGGGTCCAAGAACTTAAGAAAATTTCCTATAATTTTTAGATGTAATATGATATTTTATAATAATTAAAATGTAACAACAAAATTAAATCTACAGTACAAGGACCTAAATGTAATTTTCTTAATGTTTCCAAGCATTTAATAACATATTATATAAGTTCAGGGGCATGCATAAAATTTTTCCGAAGTTTAAAACATTATCCTTATTAGTAGGGGTATAAATCAAATACACAAAACTTTAGGACTCAATATGCAAATTTACCAGAAAGTATTACATTAATATTCAAAGTTAGTCATAAAAGAAATATGATAACCCATAAGGGTATCCACACAAAATACCCATCCCCCTTACACGCACATGCATGTGAGGTGATGTGTATTGAACTTAAGTGTAAATAAGAGGGAGCTAGGGGTTCTAAATGTAAATTTTAGAGAAATATTTGAACTACAAGTGGATGTTTATAGACTAAAAAGAAAATACAAAAAAGGAGGGGCTAAGGTGCAAAGTACTCGTCGAAGGTGTGCTGATGGACGGTGGATCTCGATCCACTTGAATGAATCAATGGCTCTAGGCGCTCAATACCCCTTCACGATTGAAGGGGCTGGATCAGATCCTGTATCTAATCTGACGGTGGTCCGATGGCGCGATCCAATGGTGTGGACGTAACGTGGAGCTCGACGAGGATCCAATGACTACTGCTATCCATGAAGAACAATGGAGAGCAACCGTCCAATCCTCTGGCTTCGATTCACAAAATCTCTGGCCTCTTATCTCCTCTCTCGTTGTTGATGTACTCATTTGGCTCCAGAAGATGCTCCAAAGATGGTGACATATTCAAATGATTCCAGGACCCGATGGGGTTCTGGAGTCTCGTGGAGACATGAGAGACCTTGAGAGCATCGCATGGGCTTGATTGACTTCCAGACGAAGCTGTTGGCATCGCAAACTACACAAAAAAACTCGAAGGACAATGGCAAATGTGTAGGCACCTTTATTGGGTGATGTAGAGTCGAAATGAGATGAGATGGGGTCTCTCTAGTGATGGGTGACGGAGGGACAGCGGGTGGATACGTCTTACTTGTTCGCCATTCTTTGGGCCATTTGGTGTGGTAGGAATGATGTCATTTTTAGGGGACAAAATTTCTATTCTGAAAATATGATTGCGCACTGCAGGGCACTTTTTAGCGCTTGGAGTTCTATGTTGTAATGTAAGGTTTGACAAGCCCTTGTATCTGTAAGTTCTCTTACCATATATATATATACATTTTTATGCGTGGTGGATCCCAGATTGGGAGTCCACCCCTTCTCTTTTCAAAAAAAAAAAAAAATGGGTGACGGAGGGAGAGCTATGAACTCGATATGAGTGGATCGAGGTGATCTGGATGGCTACGAGTATGTAGAGCGTGTAGGGGAAGAAGCTGGTTATGAAAGGGGGTGGAACACGGTGTCAACGAAGTGAAACGATGGCCGGGGTACTAGCTCCGACGTACTTTACTTCTACGAGTCTACACTAGAAATGACTGGAAAGACATGAAATATACTTACGGAAATGAAACGCAACAACGAAAATTACCTAGGAATGTAAGTAAATGGTGTGACTTGGCCGGAAAGCCAAGGGGCAGAACTGCATAGAGTGGAGCTTCGGTGATGATAGAACCTCCTCCTATACACCTCCTCCTCGTTGTGTATTGCGAAGTGACACTCACTGTCACTGAGGGCAAACGTCTTTGGTCGAAACCAAGGGGTTAGACATATCAAAAGAGGAACAAAAATTCATAAGCGGTGAAGGACAGAGTTATATACAAGAGACAGGGCGACCTTCTTCGCTTAGGGTTTTTATGCAGCCCGAAGGTTGACTCAAGAAAATCATGGATCCACATGACAGAGCGTTGGGAGATGAAGAAGATTACAGAAGGAATCGAAGTGATCAGTGGCTTGATTCGAGCCCCAAAATTAAGCGAAAGAGGGAAAGAACGCAATACAGACTGGTCCAAGAGAGGAGGCGGGGTAGTTGACAGGGGTCAGCAATCCCTGCCTCTTTATTGGTCCATGTCACGTGCTATGCAACAAAATAGGGGAGAATAAAAAGAGAATTCGAAAAGAAATTGTAAATGAGTTTTCTTTAACATGAAATTCGATCCTTATTTTATGTATTATTTTATCATGATTTTTATTAATTTTTAAAACAACATTCATTAGGTCTTTATATTTATGTATTTATTTATAGGTATAATCACATATATATATATATATTGAATATTGTTTACAAGTTTATTGCACGTTGAGGGGTCAAAAGTCAACTTTTGCATCTTAACTCCAAATTGAATAAAGCCATCTTAATTAAATAAATAGTTTAATTTTATGAACAATAAAATTGAGTTTGGTTACTTTTGGTCAGTATAGAGAGGATACCGGTCTGTAAAGTTTTCTTTAGGGCTTTTATTCGGTGTGTCCCGAGCACACTGTGCATTATTTTTTAATGAAATAAATTAATGTATTATTTACGGACAATAGTTAGTGTGTTAATCTGAACAAATTAATTGTATTTACATGTACTTAACTAGGTATTTAAATATAAAATATAGGGATAAATGTGAATGAATGAATATTCATCAGACATAAATGTCATCTTCATTATCTAGAGGATATGGATACAAATATAGTTATATATATTGCTGATATGGTATTGTGTGTGTGTGTCTATATTACCGAATTTATGTGTGTATACTACATAAACCTATGTCAGCATTTGAGTATGCATAAACATAAATCTAAATATGTTAAAAGCTTATAAAGATATATTATATTTTTGGAGAGACATTTCAAATAAAAAATAGCAAAGTCTTCTTCAGTAATAAGTAGGGTCAGCTAAATGGATTCTTGCTCAAATCCATGTTTAAAGATTCAACTATTTGTTACATCGGTTGCCAACTACCTAACGTAATCCACAAGGGGATTTTTCGACCCCACATGGAGTCATTTTCAAATACATAAAAATATAACTTTATGTTATTTAGTCATCTATTATACAATTTATTTAATTTATCATATCAAATTTTTCCATGATACGGTATATGTAGTTTATCTGATTTTGACTTAATCAATTAATAATTTCAACTTTACAACATATTTTGTCTAAGTATGTGTTAGGAGGTATTTATTTTCTATGTAAAAAGTAGTATCCGTCTGTTAAATATTGATATCTCAATCATAGTTATATATTGTCATATGTATCCATGTATAAGGATATGGTTTATGATTTACAATCCACAAGAAATATGCTTCTTTATGTGTATCCAGATTTTAAAATGAATAAGGATGTCATAACACTAATATCTATATTTGTATTTGTATGTTCACGTGGCTAAACATATCTAAACAAGGACGTTGCAAAAGTACATGGCTAAGGATATCACATTTGTAAAGTGTAGGAGTAGGATATAACTAATAGTGTTTACTCCTTGACAACTTGGTCTTAACCATTTTTTATGGTGGTTAAATGGTTCAATTGGGTCTAAACCTAATAAATTATCAATGTCAATTTTCCTTGATAAAGGATCAGGTCCCAAGCCCAGGTAAATTGAAGAGGGTCACGTATTAGGTAGCCGATAGCCAGCGCAAGGGAGACAAATTCCTAAATAGTGTTCTTTTCAAAACACTATGTAGGAATTTGTATCGAAACAGTTAGGATATTTTCAACATGGATTCATGCAAATATTTAGATGTCGTTGGGCCTCCCCTACTAGTGACGTATTGCAATTTCCGCATGCAATGAGAAGTTGACAACGATCACTGCATCAATGCCTGGATGTATGATTCAAAATTTGCAAGGATTCTTGCATGAGGAACACATGCAAATAAATAATCTAGTTATAGTCGTAGCTATACAGTCTAAAATTTATGAGGGTTCTCGCATGATGGACATATGCGAGTAAAGAAGTTAGTCCAAAAGAGGTTGCAAAGGAAGTTGTGGACAGCTAGTTGGAATATTGTCACTTTGATTGGAAAATCAATGGGGACAGTATGTAGGATGGAAAGAATGAAGATTCGGTTATCATGCCTCCAAGAGATAAAATGGGTTGGAGAGAAAGCAAGAGACATAGAGAAGGCATGCTTTAAACTTTGGTATTCATGAAAAGATAAGGGCATAAATGATGTTGGAGTGATTGTTCATAAGGATTTAAATGATTGTGTGGTTGAGGTGCAAAGATATGAGATTTGGATTATTTTCTAAAAGTGATGCTCGAAGAATATATTCTAAATATCATCTCTATTTATGCATCATAAATTTATTTAGATGAAAGGATTAAACAAGATTTTTAGAAGGATTTGGATAAGATTATGCAATAAATCCCATAAAGAGAGATGATGTGCCTAGGTGGAGATCTTAATGGACATGTGGGAAAGGATGTTTTAGTGTATGCTAGTGTTGATGGAGGACATGGCTCCGACGATAGAAATGAAGTTCATTTTGGATTATGTAATGGCTTATGATCTTTTCATAGCAAACACCCTCTTCAAGAAGAGGAGGATCATTTAACTATTTATAAGAATGGGTCAACTAGAACACGGATAGATTACTTTATGTTGAGATCAATTGTGTTACAAAGACTGCAAAGTAATCCCATGAGAGAGTTTGACCACCCACATCGTTTGTTAGTCATGGATGTGTAAATAAAAGGGTTGGTGAAGAAAAGGCCAAGATCACTAGAATTAGATGGCGGAATCTTCAATTGAAGAAATCAAGCTTCAAGGAGAAGGTTTTAGAAAACTTATTTTGGAATTGTAATGGAAGTGCAAACGAGATGTGGGAGGTGGCAGCATCTTGTATACGAAGGATATACAAAGATATGCTAGGCAAGCCAAATGGAGGAGTTCTAGGCTAGAAGGAAGCTTGGAGGTGGAGTAGTGAAAGAGAAGCTCAAAACTAAAAGACCACGCTTTAAAGATACGTATAAGGATAGAATAGATGAAACGGTCACAAGATACAAAATAACGAATAAGGAAGCAAAGAAGTCTCTAAGAGAAGCTAAGTCAAAAGCTTGTGAAGTTTTTTACAAAAATGTCGACTCTAAAGAGGGCCAGGAGAATATATTTATGTTGGCTAAAGCATAGAAAAGAAAGACTAAAGACCTTTCTCTAGTGAGATGCACTAAGTATGTGAAAGGTCACGTGCATGTTACTCAGAAGAATATGGAGACTAAATGGAAACAAAACTTCCATAAGTTTTTCATTAGGGAAGGAGGTCTCTGTCAAAGATTTTCCGGTTCAAGAGATATCACTTTGGGAAATCTTACCAGTAGTGAAAGCTACTTGAATTGTGCAAGCTACATACGAATACAAAGGAAGGAATTGGAGGAGGCTTTGAAGGTTATGAGACCTGGGAAAGGTGTAGGACCTAATTGCATTCCTATAAAAAGTTTCAAAGTTTTAGGTGAGCATGGTTTGACTTAGCTTAAAAATTTATTCAATGTTATTTGGCGAAGCAAGACAATGCCTGAAGATTGGAGGAGAAGCATCACGGTGCCTCTTTATAAGAACAAATGAGACATTCAAAATTGTTTAAATTACAGAAGTATCAAGCTGATGAATCAGACTATGAAAATTTGAGAACGTATGATCGAAAGAAGGTTGAGGCAAGATTCCAAAGTAAAAGAAAACCAAATCGGATTCAAGCCCAGTCGTTCAACTATTAAAGTCATCCACTTGATGAGAACAATGTAGATTTATAAAGATAAAAAGAAGAACCTCCATTTGATTTTTATTGATGCGCAGAAGGCTTGTGATTCCGTCCCATGGAAGATATTGTGGAGAATTTTTTAGAAGAGATAAGTGCATGTCCTATACATTAACCTCATAAAAGATATGCATGATAGGGCTTCATCTTGTGTAAGGATACTGTTAGGTAAGACTGACTATTTTTTACATCAACATTGGTCTGCATCAATGTTCAACCTTGAGTCCATTCCTTTTTACTTTGATTATGGATGAGTTGACAAGTCACATTCAGGATGAGATGCCTTGGTAGATGTTATTTGCTGATGATATTATTTTGATTGATGAGACTAGAGATGGAGTAAATGAGAAGCTTGAGGTATGGAGACATGCGTTGGAGACTAAATGGTTTCATATAAGTATGGTTAAAATTGAATATGCATAGTGCACTTTTGGTGGAAGCAATGGTGAAGGAATCGAGGTGAAGATTGGTGAAGAGAACATTTAGAAGAGGGATTCTATTAGATACTTGGGATCTATTTTGTAACATAATGGGGAAATTGATGGAGATATTACTAATAGAATAAATGTAGGTTGGCTAAAGTGGAGAGGAGCCGCTACTATTCTCGGTGATAAGAAAGTTCCTTTGAAAATCAAAGGAAAGTTTTACAAAGAATACGTGATACCTGCTACGCTTTATGGATCTAAATGTTGGCATGTGAATCATAGACATATGCAGAGAATGATAGTAGTAGAAATGAAAATACTAAGGTGGATGTGTGGACACACATGTAAAGATCAGATTCAAAATGATGCCATCAGAAGGAAAGTTGGTGTAGCTCCGATCAAGGATAAGATGTGAGGCTATTGCTTAACCTAGTTTGGTCATTTGCAAAGGAAGTTAGATGATGCACAAGTGAGAAGATGTGAGTTTTGGGATGTTAAGCTGGTTAAGAGAGGGCGAAGAAGACCCAGTAAGTGTTGGAATGATACTATGCGAAGAGATCTTAGTTTTCTAGATATAAGCCCAATAATAACCCAAGAAAGATCTGAATATAGGCAAAGAAACCATGTAGTCGACCCTTCTTAATGTGGGAAAAGGAGTTGTTGTTGTTGTTGAAGGGCTCGGATCTGATTGAAAGCGCCCGCTATCTCTAATGATTCAAAAGGATGCAACATATTAGATATGGATATCGATGTAAGTCTTAAACTATTTTGATCAGTCTTCCAAATATAAATATAGATGTGAATAGATATACTAATGTGGAAGAAGTATTATTGTATCCTTGATAATAACACGGGTATGAAATGGATATGGATCAGATACATATAATGGTAGGAACATTATATATATATTCGCTTAGATTTACCTGTATTGGATGACTCACACATGATTATATTTATATCCATATTCATATTATTTTACATCAATAGATTTGACAATTAAATTATTCATTATCGTATACCAACTTATAGTAATATCGTTTCCATATTTATAACAACGAATAGTAATCATTGTAGTGTTATCGTTTTTCTCGTAACTCACAATAAATATCATATATGTTGCTAAAGATTCTTAGAGTGACAAGTATATATTGAACTTTTTTTTGGAATTTGCATTAATAATTGACTCTCTAATGTCCGAATAAGTATATATTGACTTTCTAATATCCGAACAAATAAATCCATGGAGTCGATAAAAACAAGCTATGAATTTCAAGAATGATTAATGGAATTTATTAAAAAAGTTATAATTATCGATTGTATGCTTTTGTTGATCATTTGTATATTATATAGTAAATATACTTTTGATAGAGACGATATTTGAACTAGTAGTTGTAACTATCAGGTACTCATTGAAACGAAAGAAGTACCCATTTAGGATATGAAAACTGTCGAAATTGATCATATGGACCCATGATACAATAATGATGGATCAAGACAGTCACAATCAGATGGATCAAGTGCACATCCCGACTTGAGGTGGTTCCATCAGGAGCTCCTGAGCTCCTGTAGTCAAGAAAGAGACATACCAGTATGGGTGCCAGGCTCCCCACCAGAGGTGGTGGGAGCACTGATCAAAAGATGTGGTGGACATGGGTGGGGGTGGTAGATGAGGAAAGAAGAAGGCGGCATGAAGACGGAGAAAGATGCAAGCCAAAAAATATGATGCAATTTTACAGCTGAATTATAACAACTTTTGCCATATTTTTAGTCCTTTTAACAATACATTTAACCATTTTAGTTGTGGAGGTTTAGAACAACATTTAATAATTTTAGTTGTGGAGGATTAGAAAAGGAATACAAATGTATATAGATATTGTAAAGATCGTTGTATATTATAATTATGAAATAGGCAGGTGTGGACGTATCAACACTAAATTTGGAACATGGATAGCCATATCGCGATATATCGTCGATATATCGGCGATATATCGGTATCGACAGGTCACCGATATATCGCCGATATGGATATATCGGGTATCGACAGGAGAAAAATGCCTAATGGATACCGGGTTTCGGCGATATGCGTCGATATATCGGCGATATATCGATATCGACATTGTATCAATATGTTGCCGATATCGATATGTCCTTCCATGATTTGGAAGCAACATAAACTTGAAAATACCTTAAAACTTTATGTTACACAGTTGTCTATTTGCATTTATTAACCATATATCTAATGCCTTATAGTGATGTTTCAGCTGACACTTCCTGACATCAGTTCTGATTGTTGCTCTCCTCACTCATCTAGGGATGAAAATAGATACGGATATATCCGAATATCCGCTTATCATATTCGAAAAATTACCAAATATATATGTATCTAAATATTAATCGAATATGGATATTGTTGACATAATTGTATATATTATTATCTATTTCTCATTTCTATTTTCATTATGTACCTCTCATGTAATTAACCTAGGGCTTTTCTCTTATATAAGAGAGCCCTAGGGTCTCATCTAATTTATTTACTTCTTTTCTCCTAACATGGTGTCAGAGCAATAGTCCTATATTAGGGTTCCCGTATCCCACCAACCCTAACCACACACCCCCTGCTCATCGCCGCCGATACACAGCCCTGCACCCTTGCCCCACACCTACAGTCGTGCACAACCCCGCACCCCCATGCGTGCAGCACAGCCGTCGAGGGTCTCTCCTTGCCGCCGAGGGGCTGCCACACAACAGCCCGCCAACCAGTGGTAGTCGTCGTGACTGGATTGGCACTCCCAATGTCGGTTCAAACCCATCTTCGAGTTCTTGCTGCAGTTTGGTCATTTCTGCAGGCTGATACGATCTGATTTTGTTCGAATTTCGTGATTTTTTGCGTATAAATCATGTCTTCCGACTCTAGACCAAAACAAAAGGTGATGAGGAAGGTTGTATGAGTCTATAGGTACAACCAATCCTCCATATGATTGTATGGACTCATTCAAATCAATCTACCTCCTCAGTTTGTTCCAGGTTTCGGCGTATTTCTTACAATGTCAGAGAATAATGATGACATTTTTCCATCGTATGGTGTCTTCAAGGGCCCGGCTCCCATCGCGAAGATGGATTGGACCCACTACGAGTTGTGGTCCATGCAATTTCGCACCCTTATGTAGTGTCATAACAAGGAGCACATTCTGACATATTCAAAACCGACGGACAAGATGGGGGCTAATGCTTCTTGGAAGCAAGACGATGCCTATGCTCACATTTGGTTCCTAGGGACACTCATCACGAAGATTACCAACGATATTGTTAATCAACACACAGCAAAGTATATGTGGGACATCTTAGCAAACACATATGGACAGGCAAAGAATGAGAGCAAGATTCTTCAACTGTAGTATGATATTTTTTCGACCAAGCAGAACGGTTGACCACTTCATGCCCACTTGTCACATCTTAGAGGCTTGTTTGAGTTGTTGCATAGCTTCATACCTATTACTACCAACACTGAGCAGCAGCAAGCATATCGGAATGCCACTATGACATGAGTTTTTCTGTCATCTCTTGACTATGAATACGATGCAACACGTGCTCAACTCTTGGAGGAGGCCTACAAGAGACTGAGTGGGATCATTACTTCATCTACTACTATGGCCCAAACTCCCTCTCCTATGGAAATTTCTCATGACAGAGGGGGATTTCACAGTTTCACAAGTGTGGACCTCATGGTGGAGGAGGACGTCAGTGTGGCCCATGTTCACATTGCCACCGTCCTAATCATTCTGAGGAGAAACATTATCTGAAGCATGGATATCCTATGTCTTCCTGTATTGTTGAGCAGACCAAGCCTACTTCTTTCCCATCACATGATGCGTGTTTTAATGATATTGTTTCCAGACTGTAAGAGATGATGCTCCTACCACTTCAGTTGTAGGTTCTTCTGGTGTAGCAGCTACTGCTAGAACTTCATCGAGTTCATCAAGTATTGCTTATGTACTTACCAGTTGTAGCAGTTCATATTTGATTGATTTTATTATGGACTCTAGAGCATCACATCATATGTGTAACGATCGGACACAGTTCAGTACTTTCTCTCTCTCCTGGTAGATTCGTGGTGATTGCTAATGGGGTTCATCGACCCATTTTTGGTCAGGGGAAGATTGTTCAAGCTCCTTCTATGCATCTACAGAATGTCTTATATGCTCTAGCATTTCATATGAATATTTTGCCTATTAACCAAATTACATAAGATTTATATTGTTATGTAATATTTGATCGCTCTTCTCTTGTGTCAGGACATACTCACGGGTAGGTGATTCGATGTGGCCGTAAGTAGAGAGGATTATATAAGCTTGTCCAACCATCGTGTGTTGGGGCTGCTACTATTTATTCATGACATGTTTCTCCTTTCATGTAGTATCTTCGATTTGGACACCTTCCTCTACAGAAGTTATGTCATGTTCTACCTCAGATCTTTTCTTGTGTTGCCTTGGATTGTGAGGCATGTTAGCTTGGGAATTACCATCGTTATTCTTTTCTGAGTCGTCAGAGTTGACATAGTAGTCAATCGTTTGAGTTGTTTCATTTTGATATATGGGGTCCTAGCCATGTTTCCGATCATCGGGGATACCGTTTTTATATGGTTGTTGTGGATGGCTTTTCTAGATTATCTTGGGTGTTCTTGTTGAAACATAAGTCAGAAGCGGGTGCTATCATTAAATCTTTCTTATTGAAGTTAAGAATATCTTTTATGCTAATGTGAGATTTGTTTGTACTAATAATGCCTTGGAGTTTTCCACCTTACATCTATCTGATTTTCTCTGATCTCTTGGTATTTTTCATCAGACCTCTTGTGCTTATACTTCACAATAGAATGGTGTTACTGAATGCAAACATTGTCATCTTCTGGATGTCACGAGGACTCCTTTGATTCAGAGTTGAGCTCTTCATTTGTTCTAGGGTGATGTTGTTCTCACTGCTTGCTACATGAAAAACCGCACGCCATCCATTATTCTTGGAGAAAAGGTTCCCTTCTTGATTGTGTTTCCTGAGAAGGACATATTCTCCCTTACTCCCAGGGATTTTGGGTATGTTGCTTTTGTTTACAATTTCACTCCTGATCGTGACAAACTCTCACATAAATTGTCAAATGTGTCTTTTTTGGTTTTTCTCGTACCCAGAAATGTATAGATGTTTTGATCTTATAGGAAGAAATATTATGTTAGTGCTAATGTCGCATTTAGTCTAACGCTGATTCTGGTGAGGATGTTTGTGTTCCTCCACCTCCGTTATCTCCACCATCTGCACCCCATGTTGAGTCTCAGTCATCTCCACCTCCACCACCTCCACCTCTGTCTACCCTGACGTAGTTCCTACCATAGTTTTACATTCGCATGTATTTTACTCACCCCTTTGCTCTTGTGCCTTCCTCATCATCAAGCATGCCTTAGATATATAATGAACACATTGTTTCTATTTATGGCATTAGAGATTTGAATGTTCCACAGGATGAGTTGATACTAGATAATAGAGAGGTTGATGACATGGATGTACTTATTGCCTTGAGGAAGCCACATTGCCATTGTGCCACTTATCCTCTAGTTGTGCATGTTCTAATTGACCATCATTCAGTGGAGTACATGAGGTTTGTTGTGGGACTCTCTGTTGTTACTATCCCACGAATATATTAGGAGTCCATACAGGATAGAAGGTGGCGACATGCCATGGAGGAGGAGATGGCCTCTTTGCAGTCGTGTGGTACCTGGAGCATTGTTCTTGCTCCTCCAGATGCCTCTGTTGTGGGATGAAAATGGATCTTTACGGTGAAGAAATGGGCAGATGGCAGTGTGGATTACTACAAGGAAAGGCTTGTGGCACGTGGGTTCATCCCAACTTATGGGTTGGATATCAGTATATCTTCTCTCAAGTGACCAGACACTCGACACTTTGCATTCTTCTATTAATTGATGTTTCATGAGACTGGTCTCTTTACCAACTTGATGTGAAGAATGCATTTATATATGTTGATCTACGGGAGGTATATACGCAACAGCCATCAGGGTTTGCTACTAAGGAAGGATCTCAGAAGGTGTGTAGGCTCCACAAGGCAAGTTACGACCTGAAGCAGAGTCCAAGAGCTTGGTATCAGAATCTATCAGAGTTGATAGAGAAACAGAGGTTTGTGTGGTCTACTGTGGATCACTCAATTTTTTGTTCAGAGGACACAGAGCGGTAATGTTGTTATTCTTGTCTATGTTGATGATATTATTGTCACAGGAGATGATGAGTAGGGCATTCAGACTACCAAAGAGTTCTTAGGTCAGTAGTTTGTGACTAAGGACCTTGACAATCTTCGATACTTCCTTAAATTAGAGTTTGCTAAGAACCAGCTGGTCTTGTGATGACCTAGAGGAAGTTTGTGACAGATCTTCTTTTAGAGACAAGTATGATAGGGTGCGAGTCTGCTACTACCCCTATGGATCCAAGTATGAGATTATATGATGACGACATTGAGGAGGTAGATAGGATGATATTTAGAGAGCTTGTTGGAAAGCTCCTATATATGTTGCCATCACAAGGCGAAATATATCTTTTGATGTGAGCAAGGTTAGTCAGTTCATGGAGCATCCCAGAAAGGTTCATATGGATGCAGTCTATAAGATCTTGAGATATTTGAAGACTTCACTTGGTTCTGGTCTTATATTCAGAAGAGGTACATCTCTTGAGGTGACAGCTTGTCCAGATGCAGATTATGCAGGTTGCCCTAAAATAGAAAGTCTACTTCCGGCTTTGTTATTTTCATTGGGAGCTCTCTCGTATCATGGAAAAGCAACAAGCAGGCAATGGTTGCTAGATCTAGTGCATAATCTGAGTACAAGGCCATGGCACAAGGAAGTACAGAGATGATATAGGTTAGATCTGTTTTGACTGACCTTGATGTTGAGGTTCCTCTTCTCATGCAGCTTTTATGTGGCAATCAAGCAGCTCTATTTATTGCCAATAATCCTGCATTTCATGAACAGACCAAGAATATAGAGGTGGATTGTCATTATACTAGAGACATGATCCAGAAAGGTCTCATATCTACCTCCCATATTTCTAGTAGAGATCAAACTGCTGATATTTTCACCAAGGCTCTTGCTAGAGGTCCGTTTCAAATGTGTTGTTCAGAACTGAGCATGATAGACATGTTGCTCCAGCTTGAAATGGAGTGTTGAGATTTTGTATCTCTTATTATCTATTTCTCATTTTTATTTTCTTTATATACCTCTCATGTAAAAACCCAAGGCTTTTCTCCTATCTAAGAGAGCCCTAAGGTCTCGTCTAATTCAATGACTTCTTTCCTTCTAACAGATATTGCTTGTAAAAATTTCCCCGATATGGTTTTCGTAATCGCTTGGATATTCGAATCGAGATATCCAAATACAATATTTAATAATATTTTATATATTAGTTAATACAGAATAAGCTAAAACCTTGTGTTATTGTATTAGTATTATGAGAGATGGGGCTGTCACACCCCATTTTTGGCTATTTTCTTATTTTTTTGAAAAACACCGTCATATATTTTTATCAATATATCCTTCTAATATGTCATTCTAATTTCGCCAGAAACAGATACTCATATACCCTCCATCTAGAACAAGTAATTTTAATGATCTTAGAATGATTGTAATCGACATGTTCTACATTAAGAGCATAGGAGTCCATGTTTCTGAGAAAATTGGAATAAAATATTAGAGGGCTATAGCGATGAAAATATATGGCGATATTTTTCAAAAAAAATTAACCAAAAATGGGACAAATGTATCACCATTTTTCTCTAGTATTATATATTATATAATATATAATATATTAATGATATTAACAAACCTCTGTTTATTTGAAGTTGGGCACGAACAAAAGTTACAAAACTCTACAAAACTCTATCCACCTTTTTGCTTCGAGTCAAGAATGCTTGTCACCTCTAAGCTCTCTTTTGATGCAATTTATTTGTACTTCAATGCCATTTTAAAATCATTATGGACTTTTGATAAAAATTTAATTCATATTTGTATGCGAACTTTATTCAATCCATATTCGGATTCCATGTTTATTGTATTCATATATGGATTCATTCTTTATTCAATTTGTATTTATATTAGCTTTTTATTGGATCCATATTTAGATCCGTTGTTTATTCGATCTGTATTTAGATGCGCTCTTTATTCGATTCATATTCAGATTCAATAAACATCCGATTCGAATTCATATCCCATATTTTTAAGGATACAATTTCCTTAGTTCATATCTGAATCATATAAGCACCATGTTTCTATTGATAGACATGAAGAGAATATGGATATGGAAGTAGGCATATCTGATTCGTATCCAATATATTGTTTTCCTCCCTACACTCACCCCTATCAC
Organism: Ottelia alismoides; assembly: GCA_037367405.1. Taxonomy (NCBI): domain Eukaryota; kingdom Viridiplantae; phylum Streptophyta; class Magnoliopsida; order Alismatales; family Hydrocharitaceae; genus Ottelia; species Ottelia alismoides. The sequence goes on along the minus strand of JAZKJV010003340.1, from coordinate 12,651 downwards.
CTTTTGTGTCTTTCTGTCTTTGCTGATTTTGCTTCGTGTTTGTATGGATCATCACTTCTGATTCTAGAGTCTTCAACTGTTCAAAAAAGTTGTTCAAAAAAGTAGCTTTGAATTGTGTTTTTCCTATCATTGAAGGCCCTTCTATTTTTCTCTGAGTTAAGAAAAATAGAAACAAAAATGGAACAAACACACGAAAATAAGGGGAAAAGTCTATCTTAATGGACAGAACATGATATTGGAATTGGGTTCCATACAAGGATTATGAACTCCCAACTCACGTGCAAGTTGCTCCTTATTGGTTTATGTTACATTTCTGGCCATTCCATGAGGTTCCCACTTATTATAATTTAATGATGGACAAATATCTAATAACCACATAAAATAAAATATGTAATCACAAGATCGCATATGATTGAATGCAATACACAGTCACAAATGAAGACTACGTCCCATTCTTATCGTCCTCCTTGGCCTCCAGTTCCCAGCTCTGCACCTGCTTCATGGTTTTGTCCTTCTCTTTCAGTAATCGTCTCAATTCATGAGAATCAAACGGCGGAGGCAACGAGCACGGAGAAGAAGATCGAGACACATTAACCATAGATTCCATCATGAACTTCTTCCTGAGGCCCGTTGCACGGCAAGCCATGGACTCCAGGCAAATCTCAACTGCTTTTGCCGGTATGGAAGGCTTGAATTTCATGAGCTTAGAGTACTCGTTTAACAAGTGAAACATGTAATCGTAGACATAATCCATTGTCAACTTCTCCGCAATGAATGTGCTCGCTTCCTTTCCAATGGCATGTGCCTAACAGATACAGAGAGGTCTGCTTTTAGTCTTTAGCTTACTGATATTTGATAAGTTCATGGCAATGTTGTTTTGTTTTTAAAAAAAGTTCTTTTAAATTTCAACGGCATCATTCATAAGTTACCTCTAACTAGCAAATGTTCATCAAATACTGCAAAAGAAATGCTGTGTAATAAATAAAGAGAGAGCTACTCTATCCATTGATAAGGAGTATCAATCTTTTGAATTGTGCATAAAACACAAGTCATCCAACTCATTGACATAGAATCAAATTGGAAGTAATCTTTTTTCGTTGCAAGCCAGTTAAAAATATATTTCGGAGTAACATGAGTAAGTCAGTCCCAAACCAAAAGGATATCACCGGTGGACAAGCTCAACTGAAAATAGGGAAAGGGAAGTATCAACCAGCACAGGGAGTTCTAAGCTTAAAATAGGCCAAAAAATTTCGGTTCAAAAAGTCGTAGCAGCTTAAAAACGCAGGGAAAGAGACAACAGCGGGGAGAGTGGAATCCAACTAGTGAGGCACCAACGAGAAGGGAAAAAGTCCTCGTCAAATCTCAAGAAGCTTCAGCAAGTGCAATTAGCCAGAATCTACCGGCAGAAAGGTATTAACATTGTTTAGAAGAGGAAGCATACGAGAATCCAAAAAATATATATTGCATCTCTCCTAGTGAAACCTGAGAAGGTGAAAAACCACATCAAAAACATTTTTTTCAATGGCTTGTTTAAGTGGGCCAAAGTGTCTAATTTAGTTTTCAAGACTTACAAATGGTTAATGCAAAGACTTACAAATTGCTATATTGAAAAGCACAAACGTTGTTTTTAACCATATATAAATATGTCTATACCTTCTTTTACCATATTTGTATAATTATTACGATATAAACACATTTAGTAAATTTATATCATGTGTTTTCCATTCAATTCGTATATATTTAAGTCGATTCTATAGAGTATTTGTAACGTCCCGGGCTTAGGTCCCCGGTCCGTTATCGAGGAAAACTGGCCCTGACAACTTGTTGGGTTCGGGCCCAGATGGACCCGTTGACAACCACCCAAAATGCTTAAGCCCAAGTTGCCAAGTAGTAGTCCCCACCACTTATATACCACACCCACACTTTGTGAGTTTTCCATGTGGTACTATGTTGGGGGTTTAGGGTGTTACAACCTCCCCCACTTATATTCGCAACGTCCTCGTTGCGACATGGCCCATCACTTATTCCCAGTGATAGTGGCGGTTGCACGCTCCGGGTAGCCATTTCCTCCAACCTCTTTGTAGGGGCGGCTCCACCTCTCGGGTAGCCCTTTCCACTATCAGAGAGAATTTGGCTCTGATACCAATTGTAACGTCCCAGGTTTAGGTTCCCGGTCCGTTATTGGAGCATTACTGGCCCTGACAACCTCTTGGGATCGGGCCCAAACGAACCAGATTAACCACCCCCAAAATGCTCAAGCCGGGTTGTTCGGTAGTAAGCTCCTCACTATTTATCCCACCCGGAAATTTTTGTGTTCCACGATGTGGGACCTTTTGTTTGGGGGGTGTTACGACCTCCCCCACTTATATTCGCAACGTCCTCGTTGCGACATGCTCATCACTTCTTCCCAGTGACAGTGGCGGCTTCACGCTCCGGGTAGCCATTTCCTCCAACATCTTTGTAGGGGCGGCTCCACCTCTCAGGTAGCCCTTTCCACTGTCAGAGGGCGTTCGGCTCTGATACCATTTGTAACGTCCCGGGCTTAGGTCTCCGGTCCGTTAACGAAGCATTATTGGCCTTGACAACCTCTTGGGATGAGGCCCATGCGGACCCGATTAAGCACCCCCAAAATGCTCAAGCCGGGTTGTTCGGTAGTAGGCTCCTCACTATTTATCCCACCCGGAACTTTCGTGTTCCACGGTATGGGACATTCTTTTTGGGGTTTTTACAACCTCCCCCACTTATATTCGCAACGTCCTCGTTGCGACATGGCACATTACTTATTCCCAGTGACAGTGGCGGCTGCACGCTCCGGGTAGCCATTTCCTCCAACCTCTTTGTAGGGGCGGCTCCACCTCTCGGGTAGCCCTTTCCACTGTCAGAGGGTGTTCGGCTCTGATACCATTTGTAACGTCCCGGGCTTAGGTCCCCGGTCCGTTATCGAGGAAAACTGGCCCTGACAACTTGTTGGGTTCGGGCCCAGATGGACCCGTTGACAACCACCCAAAATGCTTAAGCCCAAGTTGCCAAGTAGTAGTCCCCACCACTTATATACCACACCCACACTTTGTGAGTTTTCCATGTGGGGGAGGTTGTAACACCCCCCAAAAATGGAAAAAAAGTCTCATACCGTGGAACACGAAGTTTCCGGGTGGGATAAATAGTGACGAGCTTACTACCAAACAACCCGGCTTGAGCATTTTGGGGTGGTTAATCGGATCCGTATGGGTTCGATCCCAAGAGGTTGTCAGGGCCAGTAATGCTCCGTTAACGGACCAGGGACTTAAGCCCGGGACGTTACAAATGGTATCAGAGCCGAACGCCCTCTGACAGTGGAAAGGGCTACCCGAGAGGTGGAGCCGCCCCTACAAAGAGGTTGGAGGAAATGGCTACCCGGAGCGTGAAGCCGCCACTGTCACTGGGAAGAAGTAATGTACCATGTCGCAACGAGGACGTTGCGAATATAAGTGGGGGAGGTTGTAACACCCCCCAAAAATAAAAAGTTCCACACCGTGGAAACAAGAAGTTTCCGGGTGGGATAAATAGTGACGAGATTACTACTTGACAACCCGGCTTAAGCATTTTGAGGGTGGTTAATCGGGTCCGTATGGGCCCGATCCCAAGAGGTTATTAGGGCCAGTAATATTCCGTTACACCGTGGAATATGTCTAACATTACTCATGCCATCAATATCTGTTTTACATTTGTATCTGTTTTTTAAGGATATGGTAAGATAGTTTTAATATCCGTCAATATCTGTATCCGCATCCGCATTCATATTCAAAAACGGATAAAGATACGGTAATACCTATATCCGTATCTGTATCCGTCCGTTTGCATCCCTAGTGACTGTAGACCTCCTACGTACACGAGGCACACGTCAATGAAGAACACTTGAAATCCAACTCCAACAACCACAACTTTTAAAATCTGGAAAATAATACCATACCCTCTCCCTCAACTCCCAAAACAGAAGGGTGAGATATAATTTGGGATGTGATGTAACCTTCACCAAGGAGAGGTAGAACTGGATGAGCATACCCGAGGACATCATGAACCTATCCAGTCATGACCTTGACAAAAAGCTCCTCCAAGTGAACCAGTGATTCAAGAGATCCATTACCTTAAATGTATTTCGCTAATTAAAATCAAGATGTCCTTTGATCGCACCATCATTTAGGTGAAAGTACAATAGAAATCCCCATCCACTAGCCATAACCAACATATGGACCTTCTACGAGCCTTTTGCAACTCTAGCCAAAGCTCATCATGCTCCTCAGTTGTAGCCATTGACATACACCAACGAGAGTGCCATATGCCACATCCTAAACTATCATCAAAGCATTGCTATTAAGATCCTTCTTATTTTTGACAGCACCACCTCAAATATTTCACCATTTCACTTGGGCAGCTCACTCCCTAATCTTCCCATTGCATCAACCAATTCAAAAGTACAAGATTTTGGGACCTCCAATACTCCTCCAGGATAGGTTCTCTAAACAATATTCATATCCCTACTCACACATAATTTTTAGTGACTATCACTGTTGTAAAGATCAAATTCAGAATGATGCAATCTAAAGAAAAGTTAGCTTAGCTCCGATCGAGGATAAGATGCAAGAAAATTAATTAAGGTGGCTTGGTCATTTGCAAAGGATGATAATTGATGCACCGGTGAGGAGATGCGAGTTTTGGGATGTTGAGTCGGCTAATAGGGGGTGAGGAAAGCTCAAGAAGTGTTGGAATGAGACTATATGAAGGGATCTTAGTTTTTTGAATCTAAGCCCAAGAAGACCTGAGATAAATTTGAACTAAGGCAAAGAATCCATGTAGCCACCCTTACTCAATGTGGGAAATGACTTTGTTGTTGGTGTAACACTATTGTAATATTCAATCGAATGAACAAAATATCCAGATTGAATATGCATTTCAGGGAGTCACCGAATAGAATATAGCAATTTGGTCAATATCGGCCCAAGTATTCGGGAATTAAACCAAATATTTGGCTCAACTATGGCATCAAACTGTTGATATTTAAATGTTTCTATTTATCCTAGGATCACTATAAATGTTAAAACTTCATGTATGTAACTTGTTAACAAATACCTTTATATTTGATTCATATTGATTGATGATCATAAATGTATAAATATAAAAACTTTTATATTTAAAATAATTAAAAACATGCATAATTAAATAATTCTGAATATTTTCCCGGCAGTGACCCCTCTGATTGAATACCAAATAATGACTTTTGCAACACTAGTCACTACGAACCTTTTTCTTAATCTCAAATAACGTAAATGTTCCAAGCAAGACACTTTATTGATATAATCATGTCATCTCCCCCATTTTGTGTACTCTAAGGATATCTACAACCTACAACATGATTATTACTCGAGTATGGACCTTGAATAATTGATAAAATGCATTTCGTCAATTAAAATTGAGAAGTTCTTCGATCCGACATCCCTCACCCACCATTATTTACATGAAAGTATAATTGAAAACCCAACCCATCACGCAGGATCAAGAGATTAACAGTATACGAGCCTTTAACAACTCTAGCCAAAGCTCACCAAGCTCCCCATCTATCGTCCAAACCATACACCTATAAGGTTGCCATATGACAGTCAGTGTTCAGGAAAATGGTTACGCAGGCTGCATGTGCTTAAGCGCTGGATGACCGAACTGATTTCCTTGATCGATGCATTATGCACTCCTTGTTGTAATTTACCAAAATGGGAAAATGAACTTGTATTTCTCATTGAATAGCTATCACTCATTGAATAGCTATCACTTATATAGAAGGGAGGCTAGGATTCCTGAAACAATTACAACTTACCACTAGACTATGAAATTAAGTTCGTATAACAAAATATACTCGAATACTCTCTCTCAAGCTGGAGCATAAATGTCCATCATGCTCAGCTTGGAGATATATCTGGTGAATACAGACTGAGTGAGAGGCTCAGTGAAAACATCTATTGTTTGTTCTTCTGAAATAACCAACTCCGTCTTATCCCTTGAATAATGGCAGTCTGCCTCCACATGTTTGGTTCAATCATGGCAGGTAGGATTATTTGCAATGAACATTATAGTAGAATTGTTACAACGCATCATCATAAGACTCGAATCTAGTAAGTATAAATCCTTCAGAACTGACTTGATCCACATTACTTCAATGGTGACGGAGGACATTACTCTGTATTCATATTTTGCACCAGATTTGGCAACTATTGCTTGCTTTATGCCTCTTTGTGTGACTAAGTTACCACCAAGATAGGTGTTATAACCAGTAGTAGACTTTCTGCCATTAGACGCCATGCATAGTCAGCATTAGAATAGGCCAAAATATCAAGTGTCTTTCTAATAGGCATTTTTTTAATGAAGATTTCAAGTATCTCAAAATCATCAACAGTACCTCCCAGTGCATTTAGCATGGTTTTGCCATAACTGACATGCCTGGCTAACGGCAAACGAGATAGCAGGCCTCATAACGATAACATATATGAGTGTTCCTGCCAGACACATGTATTGTTTTGCATAAGCATGCACAAGTAAGTCTTCATACTTTCCTACACTGGGATCCATAGGAATAGATGCTAGCTTAGCACCTGGCATTCATGTTTCATGCAGAAGATATATATAACACATTTATATATGAGAGAATCAAGCCATCAATATTTCTTGTGACTTCGATGCTCAATAATAATGAAGTTCTCCTAAGTCTTTGGTGAAAAAATGCCCCGCAATGAACCTTTTAGTATATGTTATGCCACTTGTATCATCCCCAGTTAGAATTATGTCATCAACAAATACCAGCATAACAATCGCCCCTCTGTTTTCTAGACGAATAGAGAATGATCTACAGTAGAGCAAATAAAACCAACCTTGTACACAATGTCAAACTGCCTCTCTGTATTATTGACGAATAGAGAACGTGTTGGACATGTGAGCCCCGGACGAACCATTATTACAATAAATGTTATTGTAATATATAAGTTTATCAATAAAAGTTATTGATGTTTCACTCCCTTTCTGAAATTAAATGAATGAATGCACTATAAGGTCCCTCTATACAATTAAGGTTATGTACCATGGTCATCTTTATAATCATATAGTTATTGATTCATTAAATGAATCATAGAGGCTGGTGTTTGGATGAATATCTAAAGAGTTAGATAGAGGACTCATCAAGCACCGTCAAATGATTATTAAGAGATGATCTCCAGCCTGAGTAGGAGATGGCAATACTTTCTCACATAGGCTGATATCTGACCGACCTCTTAATGCAGGTCCTCTGCATGGGAATAGTGATTCGGAGGTGTCAGATTAGTTAGGTCAAAGGAGTGACTTAATGAGATCGAGATAACCTAAGTCCTATGTTGAATACTGTCACAGCATAGGCACACATCATCTGACCGGAGAAGGATGTGTTACTATATGTTTGAGTGTGTACATTTACAGACCAATAGGTTGATGACCTAACCAAGGTCTATACACCGGCGCGCTGGTGTGCATGTAAGGGCATATGAGTAATACGATCTCTCAAAGGGATCATACATGTTCACTTATGAACCGGAAGATATGAGCTCACTCATGAGGTATTGGGACCGATCAAATTCCAAGCATGGTCGTCGTGCTTTGGAAGCATGACAAGAATTTGAAGATATGATATAAGCTTTGGGAAAGCATGTGATCGATACCAGTTCCCAATGACCAAGATTGAGAAATTTGGTGATCAAACCCAGAAGAAGACAGTGTAAAATTGATCTACATCTTCAGGTTGATCATAGGTCTTCCAGTATGCAGGATGTACAGGTATTGGGAATACCTGAGGGTGATGTGATCATAAACGGTTGTATAACCATGACGCTTCCATTCCGAGGAGTGATGAAACAGGTTTGGATTTTAGTGGCTCCTCTCAGTAGAGGGGCAATCTAATCTTGGTGCAAGTGTTGGACATTGGTCTGAATGAGATTCAGATCCAATGACAAGATTAGATTTGCGGTCTTAATTTAATCAAGCATCTGTGGGAGGTCCGTGAGAACTGGATTTGAGATAAGATCTCAACATCCAAGTCACTATACGTGGAACAATACAATCGTCGTGTCCATATCTCCAAGTATCTGCGAAGAAAGCACATTATTCTTGAAGGAGTTCAAGAATAATTCATTTGATGAATTATGTATCCAAGCAACAAGATGTTGATAATTAAATGGGATTTAATTATCAAGAATAATATGAATGGGATTCATATTGTAAGAATGATTATCCAAGATAATTAAATGGGATTTAATTATCAAGGAAATGCAGATTGTGGATAGTACTATCCATAATATCTGTGCATATATTATAAATATGATTTATAATATATTAGAGAGAGAGCACCTTTGTAAATAGCATTTGTTAATTGTTAATGTGAATTGGATTCACATTAAGCAGATAATTGGAAATGTAATATACAATTTAGTTTGGGATGTGAATATGATTCATATATTTTCAATGGCATGATTGAAATATTCACTAATTAATTGGCAATTAATTTAGTGGATAATTTTGCAATAAATATACACTGATTAATTTAGAATTAATTTAGTGGATAATGTTGCAAATAAATAAGAGATAATGATATGAATTAAAAAGGAAGATAATCCACCTAATTACGTGAGGTGGCGTCACCCATGATTTGGTCATGGGTGACGCCCCATGCGATTTAAGTGGATAATTATCTTTTTCATTATCATCTCATTATCTTATGATTATTGATTTATTTATTGAATTAAATTATGTTGATGATAATGCAACATATATTTAATTTAATATAAATTAATATATTGTTTTTTGAACAACAATGATCATGGCCATTGATTAAATACACATATTAATCTAACCATTGATTTTGTGTAGGCCATGGATTGTAATCCATGGACTCCCAAACTAGTATATAAAGAGGGCAACCCTAGCCCTTTGAGATACAATATTCTACACGCGTACTCTCTCTCTCATTTCCCATTCTCGCCATCTCTCTCTCTAAGGTGGTCGTCCACCTTGTGCTTGAGAGAATAGCAATCGTCTCTATGCCATTGTGTATTCACTTCGATTGCTCGTGGATCTCCATCGTCGGATTTCGTTGGACGAAATCAGGAGATTCAAGGCTTGGATCTTCATCGAGGATTGCGGGAGGAACGCGTCTCATCATCGCGCCCGCAAGTGCCATCTTCGTAGATCGGACTTGAGTCAGGAGGATCTCTTGCTTTAGAGATCTGGTGATCGCAACCATGCTTCAAGAGGTATTTCTAATACTTTATGGTTTGATGAAACGATCCAAGAAATGTTCTTGTGATCATGTGGTTTCATCTCATGATTAAAAAATTTTGAATTCCGCTGCATCTGGCGACTAGTGCAACTACTCGCCTCGATCGCATGGATCGTCACGCTTCCGTGATGTGCTTAAGGATTCCTTGTATCCTTCGAGTGGTATCAGAGCTTTAGGTCAGAAAAGGTTTTGGATACGATCCGTAAACCTAGGATAACTTGGGTTTGAAAGGGTTGCGAAAATTTTACTGCATTTCAATTTTCGCACCTCTGTTTAATTGTTTTTTCGGTACTGTTTAAATTGTTTAAACACAAAATTTTCAATTGGATTTTGTTCCCCATTAAATAAGGAAACCATAGGATCTAAGTTTATGTAATTTAGATTTCATTTGCTCAAGATATGGCCCTTTGAATAAACATGTATTTACTGTTACGGGAACTGTGAAACTAAACATGATTAATGAGTTAATTACTGTTTTGATGCGCCTCAAAATGCGTGAAATATCATTTGAGTTCTATCATAAATCAAATTAGCAATCTTAGAAAATTGATTTTGCGTAATTTGGATTTAAATTGATTAAGATATGTTGATTTTAGTGAGTAGGGGTCACTGCTGAAAATTGACAAACTTGATCATGAACTATGTGATAGTCATTCAAATAAGTTGATGAAAATTAATTGTTAATTTTATCTCTTCGGAGACATCTGATAAAATTGGAATGATACAAAGAAGATTAGCATGGCCCCTGCGCAAGGATGACACGCATAAATCGAGAAATGGTCCAAATTTTTTGAAGAAGTGGGAGCGTTTGATGGAGCGCTGGTGGAGAGCGAAGGCGAAAGAGGGTGGAGCGTCCGAGGGTCCTGGAAAAAAGATGGAGAGTTCGACGAGTGCGGCTGGAGGGGTTGGTGATGTTTGGGGAGGTGTGAAGGGGAAGGGGGCGGTGCTCGGGGACGTTGATGGTTCTCCTGTTCGGGCGGCGCTACGTGATCGTGCTGAAGACGGCGAGGAGCGGGAGGAGCTGGTTGGTGAGTGGGTGCAGGTCTCTCACAAGAAGCCTGGGAAGCGGTGCTTCAGGTGCGGCGAGCGTAGTCATGTTGCTTCGGACTGCGAGCTTCCCGCAAGATGTTACGGTTGTGGGAAGGTTGGGCACCGGAAAGCTTCTTGTTGGGTCGGTTCTGGTCGTGGCAACTCTTCTTCCCGTTTGGCAGGTCTCTCGGTGAGGTGTGGGGATGCGGAGGTCTCACAGGAGACATGGTCGGCGCCCTTCGAAGGGAGGGGGATGCGGTCTTTTGCGCAAGTGGTGGAAGGTTCTCGCGTTATCTCGTGTTCGGCGGACGTTGGAAAGGGCGAGGTGGGCTGCGTTGTTATCTTTGTAGGTTTGAAGGACGAGGGGAGGGTAGATTCGCTTGAAGGTGTTTTGCATGGGAAGGGTTTGCAAGGGGGAGAAGAGAGCATAGCGGTTGTGGGGGTTGCTCTTCGGAAAGGCATCGCTTGGGACGATGTGAGAACCCATCTGCATGGCTTCCTGGGTCCTTACTTTGCTGGTGACTTTCTGGCATTGGATGCTTCTCGGTGTTGTGTTCGTGGCCTCTCCCCGGATCAATGGGAAAGGCTTATTTGGAGTGGTGCTGCTGAGGACGTTTTTTGGAGGGTTTTGCGCTTTGCAGATGGTGCCGGGTCGAATGTCTAGGTATGTGTTGCGGAGGTGCAAGGAGTTCCATTCCTCTCTAGGAATGTTCACTGCCTTAGCAGAGCTCTCTGGCGGTGGGGGGAAGTTCTTGCGGTCGTGGAGGATGGTCTCAAGCCGAGCTCGAACTGGAGGGTCACGTGTGTCCTAATGGAGTGCAGCAAGGGGCTACTTGACGACGCGGTTGGCAAGGTCTTCTTCGAATCTTTGATGGTTGGTCGTTTCCGTTTTTGGGTGGAGCTGTCTTTCATCGAGTCGCCTGCTCTGCCGGCGGTGGCGCTTTCTCCGGAGCCCCTTGTCGTCGGCCCGGAGGTCCCGAGGGTGGTGATGTCGCCTCGTCTTCTGGCCGCCAGATGGCGCTGCATGGGGGTCCTTCTGAAGCATCGCCCTTATTGATGGACTCCGCTCGTCCTTTCGGGGTGCAATCTCGGGTGTCATGTTTTTCTTTTGCAAGAGACGGTTTGCATGATGGGGTGGCGCCCGAGGTTGATTCGCTCTTCAATTTTCGTTCGTGGCAGTCTGAGCGTGCTCTCCAAATTTGCTATACGGGTCCGATATCGGGTCAGGCGGCATTAGATTTAGGCGGGCATTTTGGTTTCACATCCTGGAGAAGGGAGGGAGTGATCCGTGATTCGATTATCTTTTCTACGGCGGATCCGGGTATGTCCCGCAGGATGCATCTTGAGGAGCTGGCTACCTGTTCGGCTTTGAATCCATTTTCCGGTTGTGATCTAGCATTTTTGGGGACTTCTGACTTCTCATGGGGAGATTCGAACCCGATTGATGCGTCGTCTAGCAGGCCCTCCTTGAACCCTCTTCTCTTAAGCGAGGGCGACTCTTCTGTGGTGATCTCCTCTCCGGGGACTCTTCCAGACGTGGTCATTGCAAGTGATGTGAGGAGCCTTCATGACAGGAGGTCGGGGAAAAGATATCGGAGGCGAAACAGATCTCGGGCGGGGTCCCCGTTGATGCATACCTGCGCGACTTTGATGGAGTCCGTGGCTGAGGCGGCTAGACTCACTCACATTGGGGGTCATCCGCATTTGTCTTGATGAAGATTCTCTCTTGGAACGTTAGGGGGCTAGGGGAGGCCGATAAGCAAAGGACTTTGGGCTCCAGATTCTCTGAATGGGGTTGTGATATTGTTTTCATTCAAGAAACGAAGTTGAGAGGGCTTGATTATGTCCTATAGCGTTCTTTTGGTGCGGGTGCTCTAGATGAGTTTAGGGCGATGGATGCGGATGGGGCGGTGGGGGGTTTGTTTATTGCGTGGAGATCGGCGGCTTTCTCGTTCAGCTCTGTGCTTGTGGGGGGCATGTGTTATCTGTATTGCTGGTTCGGGATGACACTGCCTTGCCCATCGCTTTCTCGTGTATATACGGCCCCTGTTGCCACATTAAAAGGAGGGAGCTGTGGGATGATCTACGTGTTACGGGCAATGCGTTTGAGGGGATTCCTTGGATCATTGGTGGAGATTTTAATGTTACACTCCATTCGTCAGATCGTCCCTGATCTAGGGGTGGACAGGACCTGGGCTCCCTAGATTTTGCTGAGGTGGTGGGCCCGCTGGCTTTAAGAGGTTCTGGTGGCGGATGATACTATTTACACATGGAGGAATAATAACTCCCGTTCTCGGATA
>JAZKJV010003339.1:0-237939 GCA_037367405.1 Ottelia alismoides | reverse complement strand
TACCAGCTCGCCGGTGTATAGACCTTGATTAGGTCATCAACCTATTGGTTTGCCAAATGTACATGCTCAGACATATAGTAACATATCTGTCTCTGGTCAGAGGATGTTTGCCTGTGCTGTGACAGTATTCATCATAGGTCTTTGGTTATCTCGATCTCGTTAAGTCAACTCATTGACTCAACTAATCTGATACCTCCGAATCAATATTCCTATGCAGAGGACCTGCATCAAGAGGTCGATCAGATATCAGTCTAATGAGATGGGATTGCCATCTCCCACTCAGACTGGAGATCACTACTTGTTAATCATTCATGATGCTTGATGAGTCCTCTATCTAACTCCTTAGATATTCATCCAAGCATCAGCCTCTATTATTCAATCATTGAATCAACAGCTGTATGATTATCAAGTTGGCCATGGTACATAACCCTTATTGTACAGAGGGACCTTATAGTGCATTCATTCATTCAATATCAGAAAGGGAGTGAAACAAAAAATTAATAACTTTAATTGATAAATCATTTATTAAAATAACATTTATTGTAGGAATGGTTCGCTTCGGGCTCACATTGCTAACAATCTCCCACTAACCCTCAGAACCATTCAGGAACAAGCCTTAAACTCATACTCATTACATGCTGGTCAAAAACCTTCTGTGTCAGAGGTTTGGTAAGAGGATCAGCAACGTTGTCGGCGGAGGCCACCTTGGTGATGATGATGTCACCACGCTTTTGAATCTCCCGAATGATGTGGTATTTCCTTTCTACGTGCTTGCTCTTCTGATGCCATCTGGGTTCCTTCGCCTGGGCAATGGCTCCCGTGTTATCACAGAGTAGCGGGATGGGAGTATCAGAGGAAACTACGCCAAGCTCCTGAACGAACTTGCGCAACCACACCGTCTCCTTTGCAGCATCCGATGCGGCAATGTATTTGGCTTCTGTTGTTGAATCTACTGTAGTGTCCTGCTTCTTGCTTCTCCAGCTCACAGCACCACTGTTCAACAGGAACACAAATCCTGATGTCGACTTTCGATCATCAATATCCGATTGGAAGTCAGAATCTGTATATCCCAAGACTTGGAGATCACCATATCCATAGACCAAGATGTAATCTTGCGTTCGTCTTAGATATTTGAATATGTTCTTTACTGCATTCCAGTGTTGTTCTCCATAGCAGGATTGGTAACGGCTTACCACTCCCATTGCATGGCAGATATCTGGCCTAGTACACATCATGACATACATTAAGCTTCCTACGGCTGATGCATAAGGACATCCAGCCATGGCCTTCTTTTCCTCAACAGTTTGAGGAGCCATTCCTTTAGACAGGTGGATACCATGTCTCAAGGGTAAGAATCCTTTCTTGGAACTATCCATACGGAATCGTTCAAGAGTCTTCTTAATGTATCCTTGCTGTGACAATCCCAATATCCTCTTCTCTCGGTTTCTGAACAGCTTCAGACCCAAGATGTAAGAGGCTTCTCCAAGATCTTTCATCTCAAAGGTATGGGACAGCCAAATCTTCACAGTGGTCATCATCCCAGTATCATTCCCAATGATAAGGATGTCATCTACATAAAGCACGATGAACACAATGGCGCTCCCACTAAGCTTCTTGTACACACAAGGTTCATCAGGATTCTGCACAAAATCATAACTCTTTATGGTTTCGTCAAATCTGATGTTCCAGCTACGAGAAGCTTGCTTGAGCCCATAGATGGATTTCTTCAGCTTGCATACTTTGCCATCCTCAGTTATGAAGCCCTGGGGCTGCTCCATGTAGATATCCTCCTCGAGGTATCCATTGAGGAAAGCCGTCTTGACGTCCATCTGCCAGATGTCGTAGTCAAGATATGCAGCTATAGCTAGCAATGCCCTGATGGATTTAAGCATAGCCACAGGAGAGAACGTCTCATCGTAGTCGATGCCTTCTCTCTGTGTGTAGCCCTTGGCTACGAGCCGTGCCTTGAAAGTCTCTACTTTCCCATCAGGTCCCCTCTTTCTCTTGAAGATCCATTTGCACCCAATGGGTTTCACCCCCTTAGGTGGATCCTCTAGGGTCCATACACCATTCTTATGCATGGAGTCAATTTCTGACTTCATTGCTAGCATCCATCTATCCATGTCATGATCCGCGAGTGCTTCATCAAATGAAGTAGGATCATTGTCAGTTTCACTTGACACATGTAATCCATACCTTTCAGGTGGTGCAACCACCCTCGAACTCTTTCGAAGAGGTATAGGTGTTTCATCTTTATTTATTTCTTCAGTTTCTGGTTCAGGAAGCTCAGAGTCCTCAGGGGACTCAATGAGTTCCTCTACTTCACTTTTGTCTTGACCTTTAAGGAAATCATCCTCCAGAAATTTCACATCTCTAGAGACAAAAACCTTTTGGGTCTCAGGGTCATAAAGTTGGTATCCAATACCATCTTTAACATACCCAATGAAGTAGCACTCACGAGAGCAAGATTCTAGCTTACTTGCATCCACATTCTTTGCATGGACCAAGCAACCCCAAACCCTCAAGTGATTAACACTAGGTTTGGTTCCATACCATAGCTCATGAGGAGTCTTAGGTACAGATTTGCTAGGAATCTTATTTAGGATATATATTGCAGTCTCTACTGCATATCCCCAGAAACTAAGTGGTAATTGTGCTTTGCTCATCATTGAACAAACCATATCCATGATGGTTCTGTTACGTCTTTCAGCAACACCATTAAGTTGGGGAGTTACAGGAGGAGTGAGATTGGAAATAATTCCATTCTCTTTAAGGTATTCCTTAAATTCATCTGATAGGTACTCGCCACCTCGATCAGATCAAATTCGTTTAATCTTCCTATTGGTTTGGTTCTCAACCAAAACCTTGAACTCTTTGAACTTTTCAAAGGTTTCAGACTTATGACGTAATAGGAAGATAAACCCGTATCTCGAATGGTCATCAATAAATGTCAAATAATATCATATCCATTTCGAGTCGCGGTACTGAAGGGACCGCATACATCAGTATGTATTAGGTCAATAATACCTTCACATCTTGTAACCTTGTTACGGAAAGGCATCCTAGTTATTTTACCTCGAATACAATGTTTACAGGTAGGTAAAGGCTGACCCTGTAGAAAATCCAAAGGTCCATCCTTTATCAATCTTTTGATCCTATCAACAGATAAATGACCAAGCCTTTGATGCCAAATCATGTTTGAATGATTTATATTACTCCTGGATCTTTTAGGGTTTTTATTAGTGGTTGTAACATACATGACATGCTCATTAATGCACAATTCATAGAGTCCTACAGAAGTCAAAATACCCTCTGCAATATATTTATCATAATGATTTATGACTAATTTATTACAAAATAGGAATGAATATCCACTTCTAACTAGCTTAGATACAGATATCAAATTCCTTCTGACTTCAGGTACATAAAGACACTCTTTAAGTACTAGGACTCTTCCACTAGATAATGATAGTCGGCAGGTCCCGACGGCGACTACTGCAACACTTGCATCAGATCCCATCAGGATGACTATCTCCCCTTCTTCAAGCTGTCTAGTTTCCTGAAACAAATGCAACAAATTGCATACATGAACATAAGCACCAGAATCAACTACCCAACTTCCTTCTCGTCCAACGAGAAAGCTGGTTTCAATGATAAAAGTAGATTTCATACCTGCTTGGGCTTTACCTTTGTCGATCGACTCCAGGTAATCCAGGCAATTACGCCTCCAGTGCCCCAGAATCTTGCAGTGGTGACAGACGTCGGTTTTCTTCGACGCCATTAAAGTGGATGCATTGGAAGATGAGGCAACACTTTGTCCCTTCTTCTTTCTCTTCTGGGCCGGGCCCTTCCGAGAACCTTGCTTCCGACCGCGCTTCCCTTTGACCTGTGCAACCATTGCAGTGCCAGTGGGACCATCTTTCTTCATTACATCTTCTGCAGATTTTAATGCAGCAAGAAGCCCAACATTTTTCAGTTCCAGCTTATTCATGTAGAATGACACCACAAAGTTATTGAAAGATTTGGACAATGACATCAGAATGAAATCAGATTGCATGTCTGCATCCATCGTCGCCCCCAGAGTCTCCAGCTCTGACAAGTACCCAAACATTTTGAGTACATGCTCGCGGACCGAGGTCCCTTCCTGCATCTTGCAGCGAACGAGTTCTTTCATAACATTGTACCACTGGGTGCGGTTAATGTCACCAAATATATCCTTTAGATTCTGCATGATATCCTGGCAAGTACTCATCTCTACATGTTGCTTCTGAAGAACATTGGAGAGAGAATCCAAGATATAGCACCTAGCCAAGATATGATCTTCATCATACTTGTCATTATATGCTTTGTCTTCCTTAGATTTAGGGTTTTCAAGTTTGTTTTCAGAGAGCACATAGCTGATGCGCTCTGCCGAAAGCACAAGCTCCAAATTACGGATCCAATCCGAGTAATTCGGTCCGGTCAATTGATTGACCTCCAGAAGCCTGCTCAGTGGGTTCATGGACTTCATTTTCTGAAATTGAGAATGCACTATATTAGAACATATAATCATATATTCAATTTTATTTTATTTGATTAAGGCATTTTAAATCAAATTAGTCTTGCTATGTCAACTATGAAAGTTTATTCCCTTATTCACTTTCAAAGTAGGAGATATACTTACCAATATATCTCAAGCAAGAACTGAGATCTCCTCTTTATCATTGTCATATCCCAATAATATGAGAACCTATGACTCCGATAAAGAGAAGCGGGAACACATTCCGCCTTGCAAATCCAACTTGCATTTCCCAATTCGGTCTTTAATACCCGAGCCCACCACCCCTAAGGTGATGTTGACTCGTCATTAATTGAACCAACCATCAACAGGAATACAACTCGCTATGCGCAATCCAATATCGCCCCAATAATATGAGGACCCGATATTGGGGTCACTAAGCATACGTCCTTACTCTTTCGAGAAGCGACGAGCCCGATCCAAACGGATCATATGTGGGAGCTGTCACTTCGGACAGGCGTCTCCCACATATAATATTTGGCGACAAAACCCTTCGCCTTGACGGGAGACCATGGATGTCACTTATGTGATCCTCCATCTCTTATTCAAATTTTAATTAATTACTATGAATCACATTCATATAATTAATTCTTCCAAGGGAATTATTAACTCTAATCATATTAGAGTATTTTCAATTGGATATAATTAACTTAATCATATTAAATTAATTATCAATCCAATTCAATCAATCAAACTTTAATTTTATGCTTGAATATATATATGATATTATTCTCAAAGTACGTATTAATTCGTATTTTAATAATTAGAAAAATACATTATAGTCCCTCGGACATTATCCCGGCCCTACCCGCTGTCATGACCAGTACCGACGGGAGTGGGGCAGACCACATACGTTGCAACCCGCTGACCCAGCGATCCCCGACTAGACACCATATCCGTCTCGGGAAAGGATAATGCCAAATTGATTATTTTGTACTTGAGATGATCATCGGTTCTTCAACCGAAATTATATCATATAGTAATCAAAACAATTTTGATTTTAAGGAAATTTGCTAGGCAAATTCCCAAGTCCTATTCAAGCAAGAAGTTTGATGATTGTAATTCCAATTATGGTTTAGATCAAATCTAATCAACTAATTGGTTGGGGCCAAGTCAATTAGACAAATAATCATGTTTCAATATTTCACAAATATTTTTCAAGATTATTTCACGAAATTAACAATTAATTTCACTAATTGACAATCACTTGGTTCTAGATTAGGAAAACAATTTCAGCAGTGACCCCTACTTACTAAAATTAGCATATCTCAATCATATTAAATCCAAATTAAGCAAAGTCAACTTCTAAAGTTTGCTAATTTGATTTAGGACAGAACCTAAGATGTTTCACGCATTTCGAGGCAAGTCCAAACAGTAATTAACATTTTAATCACGTTCAGATTCACAGTTCTCGCAACAGTGTATACATGTTTATTAAAACGACCATATCTCGAGCATACAAAATCCGATTTACGCAAACTCAGATCCTATGGATTCCTTATTTAATGGGGAACATAATCCAAATATAAAATTCGTGTTTAAACAATTTAAACAGTGCCGAATTTATTTACTAAACAGATCAGCGAAATCAAATGCGATGAAAACTTTCGCGACCTTAGCGAACCCAAGTCGTCCTTGGTTAACGAATCGCTATTCGAAAACGTAGACCTAAGGCTCTGATACCACTTGAAGGATATGGAGAGATCCTCAAGCGCATCACGGAAGCGTGAGCGTCGTATCGGATACGACGAAAAATGACTAGTCGCACTAGTTGTTCGGTGCAGCGGAATTTAAAAAAATTTATTCGATGAAACCACATGATCCAAGAACCATTCTCGGATCGTTTCATCTATAACCACAACAAGTATAATGCAATACCTCTTGAAGCGTGGTTGATCGAGTCTCTAAGAGAAGAGACCTCCTGTCTCAAGTCCGATCGTCGGAGAGATCGCTTGTGAGAGCGGGGATGAACCGCGTAGTCCTCGCAATCCAAGAAGTTGATCCAAGCGCGGTTGCTCCTGATCTCGTCGCACGAGATCGAATGTCTCCTTCGTGGGTGAAGCGCTCGAAGTAGACGAAGAACCGCAGAGCGTCGAAGCGGTAGCACGAGGGTGCGGGCGACGACGATTCTCTCCACCAAGGTGGACGGCCACCAAGAAGAAGGGGGAGAGAGGGCTGTCGAGTATGAGAGAAAGAGAGAGAGAGTTTTGCTACAATAGCATGTGTAAAGAGAGAGCCAAGAATGCCTCTCTATTTATAGGGTTTTGGGATCCATGGATCTCAATCCATGTGTCATATAAAATCAATGGTTGAGATTGATTTATGACAATCCAATGGTCAAGATTGTTGTTGGTAAAAGCCAACAACTTGTGATTTAATTTTGATTAAATATATTTGATAAATCAAATAAATATAATACCAAATTAAACCACACAAATAGAGAGAGATAAAATAAGGGAGATACACCTTCCTCTTTGGAAGGGGGGGACGGCCACCAATTCCCTCAAGGAATTGGTGCCGCCCCCTCCTTTCCAAAAGGGGAGGGCAATCTCCTTGATTTTCTCTCCATCTAATTTCCAACAACAATTTGTTGGTATTTTAATTCACCAAAATAATTCTCAATTAATTTTGGGAATATTGCAATCTTGACATTGGAATATTGTGAATCAAATTCACAACCCAAAACAAAATGTAATTTACATTTTCAATTAATTAAACAATGTGCATCCAATACACATTAATAATTAATCTACTAATATAAATTATATTTAACTCTCTCTAATACATTATAAATCACATTTATAATATATTATGAATAATTGGATATTGCTATCCACATTATTCTTATCCATAATAATTAAACCACATTTAATTATATTGGATAATATCTCATAGATCATGATAATTAAATCACATTTAATTATTAACTTCTCTTTGCTTAGATCTCATGGAATTGTTCTTAAACCATTTAAGAACAATGCTATTTCTCCTCAGATACTTGGAGATAAGGACAGGGCGATTGTATTGTTCCACGTATAGTGACTTGGATATTGAGATCACATCTCAAATCCAGATCCCATTGACCTCTCATAGATGCTTGATTAAATCAAGACCGTAAACCTAATCTTCTCATTGCATCTGAATCTCATTCAGATCAATGTCCAGTTCATGGACTAAGATTAGGTCACTTCTCTAATGAGAGGAGTCACTAAAATCCAGACTTGTTTCATCACTCCCTCGGAATGGAAGCGTCATGGTTATACAATCGTTTATGATCAAATCACCCTTTAGGTATTCCTAATACCTGCACATCCTGCATACTGGAAGACTCATGATCATCGTGAAGATAAAGATCACTTTTACACTGTCATCTTCATAGTCTGATCATTAAGTTTCTCAATCTTGGTCCTTGGGATATGGTACAGATCACATGCTTTCACAAAGCATATATCTTACCTTCAAATTTATATCATGCTTCTATAGCATGATGACCATGCATGGAATTTGGTCAATCCCAATACCTCATGAGTGAGCTCATGTCTCCCGGTTCATAAGTGAACCTGTATGGTCCCTTTGAGAGATCATATTACTCATATGCCCTTACATGCATACCAGCTCGCCGGTGTATAGACCTTGATTAGGTCATCAACCTATTGGTCTGCCAAATGTACATGCTCAGACATACAGTAACATATCTGTCTCTGGTCAGAGGACGTTTGCCTGTGATGTGACAATATTCATCATAGGTCTTTGGTTATCTCGATCTCGTTAAGTCAACTCATTGACTCAACTAATCTGATACCTCCGAATCAATATTCCTATTCAGAGGACCTGCATCAAGAGGTCGATCAGATATCAGTCTAATGAGATGGGATTGCCATCTCCCACTCAGACTGGAGATCACTACTTGTTAATCATTCATGATGCTTGATGAGTCCTCTATCTAACTCCTTAGATATTCATCCAAGCATCAGCCTCTATTATTCAATCATTGAATCAACAGCTGTATGATTATCAAGTTGGCCATGGTACATAACCCTTATTGTACAGAGGGACCTTATAGTGCATTCATTCATTCAATATCAGAAAGGGAGTGAAACAAAAAATCAATAACTTTTATTGATAAATCATTTATTACAATAACATTTATTGTAGGAATGGTTCACCTCGGGCTCACATTGCTAACATGGTTCACATGCCGAACCATGCTCCCCTCTTTGTAAAGGAAGTCCACTGCGAGCAGAATCTCGTGCTTTACAAGGGACCAATGCCGCTTGAAGAAAGCGACGTTGAAATCGTCCGGTCCCGGGGCCTTGGACGAGGGGATGGTGGAAAGAGATCTCCATATTTCCATCCTCAACGAATGGCCTGACCAGCCATTACTTAGCTTCCTCTGTAAGAAATCTCTTATGGGGTGAGAGGGCACCACTGACAGTGGTATATCTATTACTACCGAGCAAGTCTTTGAAATAGAATAAAGCCAGTTCATTGACCTTGGTAGGATGATCAATGAGTTGGTCATTAGGGCCAAGGAGACGATCGATAGAATTCCATGACACCTGCTTCTTTGCATTAAGGTGGAAGAATTTTGTCTTGCGATCGCCGAGCTTAAGCCATTCCTCCCTACTCTTTTGCATCCAAGCAGATTCAAGATCTGCATCCAGGGCTTCCATGTGGGACTTCACATCCTTCTCAAGTGCCGCAAGAGTAGGATCAAGCGGGGAGTCACAGATGGCATTATTAATGTAGTGAAGGAAACTCCGCGTAAGATCAACCTCGCGGAAGACATTCGCCTCGGTTGCCGCCCAACCCTTAAGCGCCAACTTCACATTTTTTATCCTCCGAGCGAGGCGAAAGAGAGGTTATGCTGAACGGGGACATTTCAGCCTTTACATAAGGCTTCAAGGTAGCCATGTCACTGGGCCCAGTATTCAAAATACTTGAAATGCACCGGTTTCTGGTGGGGGAAGGAAACCCACATGAAGAAGGTGGTGTTCACTCCAGGGAGACCGATATATAAGCTAATTCACATCAGGGAGACTGGAGATCCAATGATCATTGACGAGAGCACGATCGAGCCTCGCTGTGACCATAGAAGTGCCAACCGAGCAGTTTGACCAAGACCATGGGCTGCCCCAGGAATCAACGTCACTTAGTCCATAAGAGCTTATGCAATCGTTGAAGTCATCCATATGTGCTCTGAACCGGGGGCGGCCACCCCTTTTTTCTAATGCGGAACGAACAACATTGAAGTCCCCTAGTACAATCCACGGCCTCCCTTGGGAGTGATCATCTTGCGAAAGGAAGTTCCAGAGTTCCCTCCGCAAGGCAGGGGAGTTATCGCCATAGACCACAATTAGGATGAGATTAAGCCCACCTTTATTAAGGCAGTTAAGAGTTATAACCCGAGGGGACGCCTATCAGGTGGAGCACATCCAGGAAGAAGATTTCCACAAAAAATAAATCCGGCTGCTTAAGTGGGTGGCCAGGGTGTGGGGGAACAGTGCTGACCTGTATTCATCCCTGTTGCGTCGAATTTATGTGCACAATGGTGCTACACCGGATTCGTGCGACAGGGGTGTGAGTCCTTCATCCCTTGTGGAAGGGCATTTTGGTGGTGGCGCCAAGATTTCAGGAGTTGTTCAGGCCGGTGCCGGGGAGCGGGGAGATCTTTGCCTTTTGGAGGGACGACTGGACGGGTGAGGGAAGACTTTGTGACCGATTCCCGCGTTTGTTTGCTTTGGCTGCGGATCCGGAGGCGTGCATGACCAATTGCTGGACGAATGGGAATTGGATACGACTTTTTCGATCCAACTTCTTCGACCAGAGTTTGGATGAATTTCTCAGCTTGATTGAGTCGCTTAGGGAGGTAAGGGGCCTGTCCCAGCAATGGGACTGATGGATCTGGCGCGAGGGCAGCTTCTTGGTGAGAAAGGCGTACGCTATAATTTGCATACCTCCGTCTGCGTTGTTAGTTGATATTTCAAGGGACCGCGCCTTCTTTTGGGGACTCGACCTACCTGAGAGGATCGGTTTTTTCCTTTGGCTTTTTAGGAGGAAGAGGTTGATAACGCGAGATCGGTGCTCCAGGTTGCTGGGATCGGTGTCCGACACATGCCTCCTGTGTGGATTGAAGATTGAATCGATAGGCCACCTCTTCTTCAGGTGCACTGTTACGGGGACGGTGTGGGCTAATTCTGACATGGAATGGATCACTGCGGACAATGTGACCTCCTTCTGTGGATGTCTGGTGGCGGTCAAGGGCCGTCCGCGTAGGGAGTTGCTTCACCCAATAGCCATGGTGTGGGCGCTTTGGCTGGTTAGGAATGCGCTGGTCTTATCTGGACAGAGGTACTATAAAGAAAATGTATACGTACATGTGTTTGTGGTTACTGGATTCATGGCTCTAACTGGGCTTCTCCTTGTTTCTTTTTTCGTTCTCTTTGTAACCTCTTGTTATCTTTTTAATAAATCTCTGGGGTGAACACCATTGAGTGTATCCCCTTTGTTTGGCTTCAAAAAAAACTAAATCCGGCCCAGAGAAGTGTTGTTGTGCACCATTTCCCACCCAACGAGGATAAGTTTTGCGAACCTCGCCCGAGATTCCGGACGGATTTTTGTTTCGACGAGGCAAATAAATTCCGCATCATTTACTTTAATTTCCCTGAGGAGTCTACGCATTCTGCGAGGCTTGTTGAGCCCCTTGGTGTTACACACTGTGATAGACTATTTTACCTTGATGGAAGGACACTGGATGCGAATTTTGTAAGGATATAAAGGTACAAGTGTTGTTGCAAAAACGTAGAGATATAATTGTAATTGTAAAATCTCGAAAGAATAAAAGTGCAGAAAATAAAAAACGTATCGAGTATATCCCACAATATTTTACCTATCGGGATTTTTCACCATAACCCTTAAAATATTGTCTGATTACACCACAACCTCCGTAATATTTAATCTATTTATTTTGAACTTTTTGCAATTGTGCACCTCTTAGATTCCTCAATATGGTATACCCTTTCCTTTTTTACAATATTAGTAGTGCCCCTATTTTCTTGGGCAATTAACAGTTGCACCCCTCAGGTTAAATTTACCATTAGTGAGATAGAGTGATAAACCAAACCATGGTTTATATAACAAATGCCTGATTTAGTAAACTTTTCTTACAATCGTGCTCTAATTTCAAAAAATTACATATGTACCCTCTTTTTTTTCTTTTTGCACTTATGACCCTGAAATAATGTCTGTTTGGAAAGGGAATGTGCGGAAATTAACCCGAGAGGTGTAACCAGTAAATTCTCAAGAAAGTAGGGGTACAACTAACATTGAAAAAAAGGAAAGAGCATAAATGCTATTGCAGGATCTAAGAGGGATAAATTGTAAAAAACCATTCTATTTAACACATTCGTCCTTGTGGAATAGTTGTGATGCAAGAATTATTATTATTATTTTTTTACTAGTAGGATTCAAACCCTGGTCCTTTAAAGTGGGAGCCACTGCTTCTACCACCATACCATTAGAGGGGTTCTGTGATGCAAGAGTTACTAAAGCAGTTGCGATATATTACAAAGATTACAGGGGTTGTGGTGTAATTACCCCCTAACCCAAATAATCTTCCCTAAAATCTTGTCCAATTACCCCATACAAATAATCCTGTTAATTACTCCATGATCGAAATATTATTACTCTATTTAGAGCATAAGCTCAAGTTTAAAGATTGTGTTGCGCGAGTTGGAGAGCTTACAAAAAATAGTGTAAACTACCAGGATCGAAGTGTAATTACAATAATTACAAGAGTTTTTATCATTTGTTCCCCTCTTAACTTCTGTAATATCAGTTATGTCTCACCTTTTTTATGCTAACAGTTGTGGCCGTGACTTCTTACGAAAGTTACAATTCTACCTTTTTGTAATATCAATTATATCCTTACTAGACATTAACGGAAGGGTAGGACTGTAAATCTTGTACGAAGTCAGTGGCACAACTGACATTACAAAAAAGAAAGGGGCATAACTTATTGCAAAAGTTAAGAAGGATAAAAGTGATAAAAATCATAATTATAATAGTCATATTGCCTAATCGGATAAAGATTTAGGGGTCATGTTGTAAAAATCCCTAAATAAAAAGTAACCAACATGAAGTGGGAAGGGGGTTCTCTTTCTCCGTATTAAATGCTTTATACTTTTTCTTTTGTTACTTTTGTGAACTTTATATAAATACCTTCCATTCAAATTTAATTCGAGTTGCATCCTTTATACAATATTATATAAACTTTTGACTCTTTTTTCGAAAAAACCTGTAAAACTAATCACAAGTTATTGTCTTAAATAGAGATAATACCGACATTATGCTCATCAATAAACTTACTGAGAGATGAAATAAAACCAAAGTCAGAAGTTGAATTGATCATCAGAAGTAGGTCAAAAATTAAGATTTATTCTGGAATTTATCATTATGTACATGACAAATCATGAATTAGTAACTGCATCAAATCTCCGAAAAGTATCAATTGTTGCGAACTTTCTGTAATGGTAAGTGGTTAAGTTTACTTATTTGGATAGGGACAAGTAGCGAGCTAAGGCACTCAATGAACACTGAATGTTGAATATATTGATTTCTACAACAAATTATTGAAAGCCATCCATGTCCAACCATGATCTGCTTCTATCATCATGTCATTTTCACGAGGGTTTGGAAATCCATTCATGTCCTGATTGCATCAAATAATGATGTTTTTAATGACAATATGGATTTCGGATACCGTCATTACGTTTTTTTATGTTAGGTAAACCTTAATTTTGATCGAACTAGACTTGTTGTCAATCACCCAAAATGTTTAAGCTAAATTGTCAAATAGTAATTTCTCACTCTTAGACTCACTCTCACACTTCGTGAATATTTTACATGAGACTATTTATGGTGTTACAATATAAAAATATTTCCTTCATAGAAAAATGATTCGAAATACGCAACAATTCTTTCGACAGAGGTAGGATTTTCAGTTATGAAGGATGGATTTTCCCGTGTCAAGCTACTAAAAATGGATTCGATTCACTCCTGAGTGGGAAAACAACATGGAATGCTACCTCCATTCCGATCATCCTTCGAAGATCGAAAGGAGGAGGTTGTTTGCGACAATGAGTCACTCTCTTCATAATGAATTACATCCGATAAGAATGTCCATACAATGATAGGAATATACATCTCATGGCAAACTATGTTTCCCGTGATAAGAAAGTATTGTCACTTGATAACTTAATGTCAAGGTTGCTAATCCACCGATAAAATGATGCATCTCATGGTACAGATCGGATCGTCTGCTGTAATCCTACTTACAGTACAACAACAGACGTACTGTAATTTCTTTTTTTTTCTTTTACGATTTTGAATCCAAAATCCAACCTTGTAAATTGAATATTAGGTTAATGCTATACAATGCTCCAAATTTCGCGTTAATCAGAGGTTATTTGCTATTTTATCTTAATATTCCAAGATTCAGGTCCTTTTTGAATTGAATTTAATTTGCTTAAATATTGCCACAATCTTAGATTATTAAGACAAAATAGCAAATAACCTCCGATTAACGTGAAATTTGGAGGAAGTGTAGAGCATTAATCCAAATTCAATCTAGATTCTATAAGGTTGGATTTTGGTTTCGAAATTGAAAAAAAGAACAAAAAAAAAAGAAATTACAGCAGATCTGTTGTAACTGGAATTACAGCAGACGATCTGCTCTGTCTCGTGATAACGAACGTCTGAAATCACCATGCAAGACAAATATTTGCAGAGTACTGTGTGATGCCTATGATAATACAGGGGGCTGTTGACAATTCCAGCAAACCACAAACGCAAAACACAAATATTTGCCGAACTAACGTCTTCCGATGGATGCCATTGCCAAGCATTCAATGAACACCCATGCCGTACCAAGCATGGCAGTGCATTCCTTGCGTTTAAAGCTTTCCTCGTTATGGATTCGTACTCGACCTCACTGTACGGGGCTTTAATTTGAACATGAAGTTTATACGAGGAGAATACATGTAGATCTCTCGCAAGTTGACAACTTCTTTTATTTTTCCTATGTTCCGCTCAGCAGACAGAGAACTATAGCTCACATTCAATAAATCCGTGCAACCGTCCTTCCCGGTCAGCTCTCTTTCTAATCCTTTTCCATCGATTTCTCCCCCTCCCTAATCCCTTTGCCCATTTGGTTTGGCCTTGACGTGGTGCCACAAACGTCTACGATCCAGAGAGGGAGAGAGAGAGAGAAGAAAGTGGTCACTGGTCAGTGGGCTCTTCAAATTGCTGTAATTTTTTTTCTTTAACGAGGTTTTGGGAATGTGGTCCTCTCCATCTCTCCTCTTTCTCTCTCCACCACGAAGATGAAAGAACCCATTTATCTCCGGCAGCATTATAAAGATTGCCTGCCCCCTATCAAGACAAACCCCACTATATCTTGTCATTTTGAGTGTCCTCTGTTTGATCATGGCAACCCTAATGTTCCCACCCCCTCCCCCTCCTCCCCCTCCCCCCGACAACCCTAACCCTAACCCTAATGCGGCGGCTTCCTCTGAACCCACCCCATCACCACCCCATCCCCACCCCCTCCCTCACCCCCCTGCCGCCATCCCCTCTTGGCGAGACGTCTGCAATATCTCCAAACCCCTGGCTCCTGGCCCGCGTCGAATGGCTTCTCCCCCCCCAACCCTCCTGGAAGGAGAACAAGTCGCGTTTGTCTCGGCCGATGAAGCCGCAGCCCTTGACAAAGTCTGGAGTAACACCCTTGTCTTCTACGTCATGGGGAAAAACCTTATCGCAAACTCCTGGAGGCTTTCATCCTGAAGGTCTGGAAGCCGCTGGGAGGTCACCAGCTCTTTACCAAGCCGAATGGTTTCTTCTACTTGAAGCTCTCCTCCGAAGAAGAATGCTCCCGAATCCTTTCGCGCGGTCCCTGGCTCTTCCAGGGTCGGTTTATGGTCATCGACAATGGTCTGCGGGCGGCGGCCTTGAACGGGACCTCCCTCTCCGAGATCCCCCTCTGGGTCCGCTTTCATGGGCTCAGCCTCGGCCATTCCTCTGCGATCATCCTCAACAAACTCGCCAGCCTCCTGGGAACACCGCTCTTCATGGATGCGGACACTGCTTCGGGTTCCTGCCAGGGTTTCGCCAGGTGCTGCATCTCGATCCATGCGATAAGGTTATTCCCCCTTCCCTCCCCCTTGTTTTCTTCTCTGGTCAACGTCAAATGGTTGGTGTTGAACTGGAATGGACCCCCCCTCGCTGCTCGGCTTGTGTTCGTTTGGACACCACACGGCTAACTGCCCCTCCCTTGTGGCCGACAACATTGGCTCTCCCGCTCCAGAGATCCCTCCTGCATCGACTGCTGAGCTTCATTCCTCGGACTCTAATGAACCGCCCGTGGAGCCACCTCCGGCCCCTCCTTTCAACCCCCCTGCAGATGAGCGTGCCCCTCCTGAGACTCCTAACGTGGACTCCGTCCCCCTCCTGCAAGACTTAGCTTCTGATGTGAGTCACGCCCAGAAGATCCCAAAGAGATCACAGGGGGTGAATAAAAGGCCCTTCCCCGTTGGCTCCAAAGCGTTTCTCCACAAGCAAATTATGGCTCCAAAGAAACTCTTGCCTCGTCCTGCTGCTACAAAAGGGTTTTGGAATTTAGACTTAAATTCCCCCAAGATGACCCTCATGAATCACCTGATGATGCTCCGCAGGCCAGCTCTCATTCGGCGGACTCTATCCCCATCATGGTCTCAGTACCGAACCCCTTGTGGACATCGGTCAGTCACAGGAAGAAAAACTTTCAAAGCCAACTCCTGCTCGCAACGCCCACTGCGGCCACACCTCGCCCCAAATGACTGCCTGATGTCGGTGGTTGTTTGTAATACTCGTGGGCTTAATAAGCCACGGAAGCTGAAATCAATCCTCAGGGCTGCGTACTCTAAAAATGCCGAACTTATTGGCTTAATTGAAACTAAGATTCGTCCGGAGTCGAGGGAATCCTTCGCCAAGCGTATCCCGAATGGATGGTCCTTTATTCACAATAATACTCCTTTGGGACGTATATATTTCCTTTGGAAAAACGACTGCTGGGCCTGCACTCCCCTGGGTATCCACCCTCAAGCAATCGCCATGGCTTGCAACAACCGTGGTGGTTTCTCCTTCTGCATCTCGGTTGTCTACGGTGACAACTGCCCGTAGAGAGTTATGGGACTTCTTGAAGCTTCCCGACAGCTTCTCCTCATGCCCCTGGCTGGTCATCGGCGACTTCAATGTTATTCGCTTCGCTTCGGAAAAGAGAGGGGGACGTACCCCTCCTCGCAGCCAATGAATGACTTTAACTCCTGCATCGACAACCTGGTCTCATGGACCTCCACTCAACGGGCAACCTTTGGTCTTGGAGTAATTCCTCCTTGGGCCCCGCTAGGATCATTTCCAGATTGGACCGGGCCTCTTAGTAAATACTAATTGGCTCTCTTGCTGCCCATCCGCAAAGCTTGACTACATCCCCATTGCGCAAAGTGACCATCATCTCCTTCACATCGCTTTGGCGACTAGATGCTCTCGCCCGAAGCCCTTTCGGATATTTGACTATTGGTCCTCTCGCCCCGGCTATCAGGAGCTTGTCTCGTCGGCCTGGGCATCATCCACTGCTGGAAACCCTCTTTTCCGTCTTGCTTTCAAGCTCAAGGCGGTCAAACGGGCTCTCAAATCTTGGGCCTCCTCTATGGGAGATGTTCGTGCGGACTATCGCCAAGCGGAGTCTTTCCTCGCCTCGGTTTCTAATGCATTATCTCTTGATCCCATGGACCCTATCCTCGTCAAGCTTGACTTGGATGTCAGGGATCACCTTGAATCGCTGGACCTTGATTCAGAATCGGCTTGGAAGCAAAAAAGTCGCATTAATTGGCTAAAATTGGGAGACCGGAATACTGCGTTCTTCCACCTCTCGGCAAACTCTAGGGTGGCATCCAATCGTATCTCCTCGCTGTTGGACTCGGATGGCAACCTGATGGACTGTCCTAGCGCTCTGGGGCGCTCGGCCTTGGAACACTTTCAATCCCTTCTAGCTCCTGCTAGACCTGCTCGGGAGCTCGACCCTCCCCCAACGCCCTCGCGTATTCTTTCTACTGATGCCAGGGACTGGCTCATAAGGCCTTTCGCGAAAGATGAAATCTGGCGGGCTGTTCGCTCCATCCCATCCTCGAGCGCTCCGGGCCCGGATGGCTTTAATGCGGCCTTTTACAAGCGCCATTGGTCCCTTATCAAAGAGGATGTCTTTGCGGCTATCGAGTTCCTTCATGGCGGGGGTGCTATGCTCCGTCAATTAAACCACACTTTCCTCACCTTGGTGCCAAAGACTCAATCTCCATCTTCTATTGGGGATTATCGCCCAATCTCCTGTTGCAATGTTGCTTACAAAATTTTTGCACGTCTAATGGCTTCAAGGCTTGCTGAGGTCCTCCCTCACATTATTTCGCCGAATCAATCTGCCTTCATAAAAGGACGTTCCATTTCTGACAACTTCAGATTGGCTCAAGAAGTTCTTACGGGCTTTGACCGTAGGAAAAGCTCAAATAAAGCATGCTTTAAGGTCGATATCTCCAAAGCTTTCGACTCCATTGAACACGGTTTCATTTTCTCGGCCCTTAGAAACCTGGGCTTCGGTGATACCTGGATCAGATGGATTGAGAATTGCATCTCAACGACGTCTTACTCGGTATTGATCAATGGCTCCCCTTGGGGATTCTTCCGCGGTACCAGGGGCCTCCGCCAAGGTGACCCTCTAAGCCCCCTATTGTTCGTGATCGCCATGGAATCCCTTACGTGCTTGGCTAATTCGGCTGCCGCTTCTGGGAGGCTCAAGCTCATTGGCCGGGGGCGGTGTGCGGCCCCATCCCACCTCATATATGCAGATGACCTCCTCTTCTTCTCCAAGGGGTGCATTAACTCCCTCCTTACGATCAAGGACATCCTTTGCTCGTTCGAAGCTATCTCGGGCTTGGCTCTTAACGCAAGGAAGAGTTGGATCATTAGGCCTACCTCCTTTGTTGATAATTTTGCTGACACTCTCAGATTGGGCGTTCTTCGCAAATCCCTGCCCTCTGTTTACTTAGGCCTGCCGCTCGTTTCTTCCAGTGGTCGCTGCTGTGTCTTCAGGGGTTTACTTGATCGTGTCCGGGCCTTGCTTGAAGGCTGGAAAACCAAGGCCCTCTCTTTCTCCGGCCGCGCTCAACTCCTCAATTCAGTGATCAAGGGGATTGTGCTTTATTGGTCTGCTAGCACCTGCCTGCCTGCAACAATTACTAAAAAGATTGACCAAATGTGTGCAAACTTCTTCTGGGGTCGGCAGCAGCATGCGATTGCTTGGAGAACTTTATGCCTCCCCAAAATGGAGGGGGGTCTCGGTCTTCCCTCTACTATGCTTCTTCGGGATGCCATGCTGGCTTGCTGGACTTGGAGATACCTCTCCTCTGATTCAATTTGGGCTGCTTACTTACGGGCCAGGTACTCCGTCCCCGAACACTTCTGGAGCATCTCCACCCCTTCCTCGGCTTCTAAGGTTTGGAAAGCTATCTTGGTTTTCAGGCCGCGGATCCGCGCGGCTATCTCTGGGCAGGCCCCCCCTTTTAGGTGGATTCCTCAATCTCATTGTTTCTCCTTTTCGGCTGCTTTAGACTTCCTTCGCCCCCGTGCTGAGCCCCCCTCCTGGGCTCCCATTGTCTGGTCGAAGGGTTGCCCGCCAAGATTCTCCTTTACCCTATTCAGGGGGTACGGGAGCGCTTGCCTACCACTGATCGACTCGCCTCCTGGGGTGCCTGCCCCCATTCTATGTGTTACCTCTGTGGTATGGAATTGGAATCCCATAGCCACCTCTTTTTTGGCTGTGATTTTGTGACTTCTGTTTTATCCTCCTCTTGCTTTGAGCTGGACCTTCCTTTACCCCCTCTGACCTCCTTGCGGAATTCTTTGCAATGGATTTCTTCGCACCCAAGCAAGGCTGTCCGTCGAAAGTTTGGCCCCCTTCTTGCATCTGTGATTTGGTGTATTTGGCAGGAACGCAACAGGAGATGGACCGGGCTGCAGCCTTCCCCCGTTACTTCTGTCAGCCGTCAAGTTTCACAATTACTCAGAATTTTATTCTGTTAGCACCAGCTGGACTATACGCCTGTCTTCTTCCGGGCTAATTTCATAACCTCTAGTTCCCCAATTTTGTGCTCTTCTATTGTAATCCCCATTGGGGTTTTTGGACTATACTTGTATATCGTTTTTTGAGTGATATCAATACAAATTACTTACTCATCAAAAAAAAAAAAAGATTGCCTGCCCCTCTGGAGTCCAGCGATCCGGACCAAACCCATTCTGGATGAGAGGGAAAGATCCGATCTTGCTGTGAATACGAGGAGTGGATGGTTCTCGGCACTGAGCTGGTCACTTCTGCACTTCACCCACGAAGTACAGTACCTAAGAGGTCCTTTGTTTTGTTCTCACTAAGATCCATGGCCGCTTCTGTTGGGGATATGTAGTGGGCTCCTTTCTGGGCAGGTGGATCCTGCAAAGACCCGTTTTTTTAAGCTTTTATGCTTGGATTTCTCCCTAAGAGGGGTTTTGGGGGTGAAAGAGGAATTGGGTTGCTTGGGGATGCCCATTTTTGTAGCTGTTTGAGGAGTTCTTGAAACAATGAGAGACGTGGATGCTGAGGAGAACAAGAAAAGCAAGGTTTTTTCCCCTACTTTGATGCAATTTTTTAGTGCAATGGCGATCCACTGATTTGCATTTTCATGCCCACTTTTTTTTGGGTTTAATGTCAGAAGATCTCCTGGTCTAAGAAGCTGGTCAGGAAATGGTTCAATGTGAAGAACAGGCCGAAGGGAGCAGGTGGCTTTTTTGTTACAAATTTTAATTAGACTTAGGCGTTTTGTTCTATCTGCATCTTGACATGTAATCATCGACTTTATTTTGTTGAATTTGAACTTATCCTTCACTGGATTTTTATATCTGTAATCTGCAAATTTGTTGGTTTTGCAGTAGGGTTAATTGTTCCAGTTTTTGGTATTCTCAGGTGATAGTAAAGAGGCACTAAACAACAACTCAGTAGATAAAAAATCCACTTCCCTGAAAAGCAACTCAGGATACTCAGCAAAAAATGGTAAGAATTTGAAAACTTTGGCAACCGTGTCTCATTTGAATGCTTATATATGCATCGTGTTCCCTTGTTTACTGTGTTGTGTTTTAGAGAGAACATCCAAGTGGATCCATGGGGGAGTATGCCAAAGAAATATTGATTCAAATGCGCCAAGATATATAGATATTCAGGAATACAAGTATTTCCTTATAATCACTCAAAACCTACTCCACATCTTCTCCTTTCCCAAGTTGATGAGCAAGTGGTCCTTATTAATTGATATCTTTGGTCAACTAGGATCTTTGTTGCCACATGGAATGTGGGTGGCAAATCTCCCCCAAGTTATTTGAGTATGGAAGACTGGCTCCACACATCCCCCCCTGCTGACATTTACGTTCTTGGGTGAGTTCTCCTTGAATGGTTCAAATTTCAAATGCATTTTTCTCATAATCATCATTTCAGTTTTCAAGAAATTGTTCCACTTAATGCTGGAAATATCCTTGTTGCGGAGGACAACGGCCCGGCTAAGAAGTGGGTGGCGTTGATCAGCAAAACTCTGAACAATCTTCCCGGGGCTGCAGGTGACTACCATGCACCATCCCCACCTTGTGATCCGATCGCAGAGCTCAGTGCAGATTTTGAAGGGTCATTGGCAAGGCAGAAGGCGTCTTCGTTGTTCGCACGTCGTTCCTTCCACTCGTTTAGCCAGAGCAACAGAATGGATGGTGGGATCTTGCTACCTAGACCGAGCTTTGGACGCCGGTTCAGCGTCTCCGATCAAGTGATTCTCGGTAGCAGGCCGAGTGATTGTGATGGTAGTTGCAAATGGGCTGGCTCGTCCGATGATGAGAACATAGATGGTGATTCCCCAAGTTCCACTTTCTCCCTTGGGTCCTATGGAAATCTTATGTCGTCTTCTATGGAAGACAGAGTTGGCTCACTTGGACCCACGAGGTATCTCTCCTCTTTTTCAACTTTAATTATTTTTACTTGTGATCTTAGTGCTCTTACTTTGAAAAGTATTCATTAAAAACAAAGTATTAATCTGTATCCATTTGCTGCAGCAATAGATACTGTTTGGTTGCAAGCAAGCAAATGGTTGGGGTATTTCTTACAGTCTGGGTGCGGAACGAAATCAAATGTGGCATAAAAGACATAAAGGTGTCCTGCGTTGGAAGAGGTTTGATGGGATATCTTGGGAACAAGGTATTTATAAAATTGCCTCCCTATTGTTTGATTCACATGATCATAAAAAAACCACCAGATTTCGAAGAACTTTTATCCTCGAGACTGCTTACTGGAAAAAAGATCTTTTGGATGGTTTCAGGGTTCTATATCGATCAGCATGACATTGCACCAGACGACTTTCTGTTTCATCTGTAGTCATTTGTCATCTGGCCAGAAAGCAGGCGATGAACTGCGTAGGAATGCTGATGTCATGGAGATCTTGAGAAAAACTAGATTCCCAAAGGTCAATGGACAAGGTGCCATGAAGTCGCCTTCGACAATCCTTGAGCATGAGTATGTAACTAATATATGGGTATATTTATATGAACATTATGATTTGATCTTTTTCCTCCTATTGAGTGTTGTGAGTTGTCTCATCTACAGCCGGGTAATATGGCTAGGAGATTTGAATTACAGGATAGCTCTATCATATCGCATTGCCAAGGCATTGCTTGAAATGCATAACTGGAAAGCATTGCTGGAAAATGATCAGGTTCTTTTCTTCCCATCACACGCCTTGTTCACGTAATATTATGCTTGTTTTCATCATGTACATAACAATTGCTGCCTGCCCTCTGTTTTTGTTTAAGCATATTTCATCATGCCCTTGAATGTCGCTTTCAAATGGAGATGTTTCAAAAAAAAAGAAGAAATCTTATGTATTGCAATATCTATTTGTAACAGTTGAGGATCGAGCAAAGATGTGGTCGTGTGTTTGATGGCTGGCATGAAGGAAGGATATATTTTGCACCTACATACAAATATTCCAACAATTCTGACAGGTATGCTGGAGATGACATGAATACAAAAGAGAAGAGGCGAACACCAGCATGGTATGCTATCTTTCTGGCATGCTCTTTGCCTTCCTTAGTAGAAACTTTCTTGTCGAGATCATGACAATCAAAGTATTTTGCTTATATGTATAGGTGTGATCGAATACTGTGGTACGGTGTAGGACTTAATCAGTTAGCCTATGTTCGTGGAGAGTCCAGGTTCTCGGATCACAGACCTGTCTGCAGTGTTTTCTCAGCAATGGTGGAGTATGAGTGCAGTCGTAGGAGAGGATTGAATTGTTCTAGTTCCAGAATCGCGGTAGAAGAATTGCTACCTTGTGCACAAGGGGTACATCGAGCTTGGCTTTGTTTGATGGGCATGTACAAATTGGATCAAAAGCTGAGGTGCCATGTGCTTTTCAAAATTAGACATGGAAAATTAGATGTTACTACGATTCTCTGAGCTCGCAGCCCTTCTATTTCTGTCTTTGCGAATAGCGGAGAGGCTTCCTGGAGGAAAGGTACTAAACTTGACACAACGTTGCATGGATGTATACTATTAAAAAAAAATTCTAGCCCAGTTCAAGCTGGTTTATTAAACAATTACTTCATATCTTCTCTAATCAACTAAAATTATTGGAAGTGTTTTTGTTTCCAAGCAATCAGATGACTAAATTTGTTGTATCCTATTGGATCTCACAGGAGACTTCAACCTTGTCAGCAGAGAGAAACTGTTCAAGGGTCTGAGTGTCTGATGACATGAACAAACAGGTGATTAATCAAATCATGCTTTTTATCCGACCAGATCTGACTGCCACTTCTATAATCACACAATTTGGAAATTTATTTTTGAAAATGCCAATGATGCATCTTTAACTCCCCTCGTCAGACATACATCCACATATTTTTATATGATCTTATATACATCTCATGTTCTAACAAAGCTCTATTTAACAAATCTCACTTAGTAACTCGATTATGATATTGGTTTATCTTAGAGACTAGACTTATTATACTTTCCTGGTGAATTGTAGTCAACAAACAATAAATAGGATTCTCTTGCTCTAAATTTTTAAATGTTTGATTATTCTTGTTCATTCCTTTGCTTTACCTTGCAGTAATCCAGTTTTAAATATCCCAGGATAATGACTTTCCCTGCTTCGCAACCTTTCTAGCCACCTGCATCACTGCATGCAAGACTCAACATGGAACTGACACGCTTACATCCATAAAAAAACGCAGCTTGATACCTGGTGATGAATTATAAATTAGCGAGTCAGGAAGGGTATTCTACCGGGAGGAAATATTTATTGGTGGGTGCCAGTTGCATGCAACATGGTTATCTTGGTATATGTTGATGATTCCAGCAGATCAAGAGAAGTTGATCGTGGTGTGATTTCTGTGGTTTAGTTTACACAGTATTTAATGCATGTTTGATGGTAAAGAAAGAATAAATGTGTCGCAGATGCAGAAGAGATTCATCAGGAGAAGTACATTCTAGTGGTGCATCATCTGGTGTGTGTGCAAACAGAATGTAAGAGCTTCTCATACAAAGTTCTCAAATACATTTTATGTAAAGGCAGTGGAGAATTATTTAATCTGACTCAACCTTATATGTGGTACATATCAGTTTGTATATGGAATATTAGATCGGATATAAATCAAACTCCTTGAATTTTGTTCGACAAACATGCTGCTATGCTTTAATCACTTGAAGATCGATTGGGTCCTTCGAGCTGTATTTGTAAACAGTCTTCGGCGACCAAACTGCCAATATATAGGATGACTTCTGTTAGAAAATCGGAAGCGGAAGCGTAACATGGAAAAGATAATAAATAAGAACCCAGCGGGATTTTAACGTGGAACCCTACTCCGTGAGGAGCGGGATGAAACCACGGGAGAAGCCCTCAAAGGGGCATATGCTTCATTGCTTTTTCTCAATGGATACAGGAGGTCTGGGGCTCCTTATATAGCCTCTTCAGAGCCTCCAAGTCCCACCACTAGACGATGTGGGACTAAACACTGGA
Source organism: Ottelia alismoides (assembly GCA_037367405.1). Taxonomy (NCBI): domain Eukaryota; kingdom Viridiplantae; phylum Streptophyta; class Magnoliopsida; order Alismatales; family Hydrocharitaceae; genus Ottelia; species Ottelia alismoides. The sequence goes on along the minus strand of JAZKJV010003339.1, from coordinate 213,213 downwards.
TGGGGTAAATGGATCTCCTACAGGATCCATTTACCTTGTTACAACTCAATGGCCGCACAACCAAATACTCTAACACTCCCCCTCAAGCTGGAGCATGCAATGCTCAGCTTGGACGAACAGAAAGATACTCAACTCAACGCTACAGGGCACTACGGACAATATCAACCCAACACGCACATTGCTGCAGTCGAGGACGTTGCTTCTCATGCCGTGCAGGTGAGGAGGACGAACGGGGTGGAGTGTGAGTGAACTGAAGACTTGGAATCTGACCGTCGAGTCTGAACTTGCGCCTGAAGTCTCCTCGTCGGAGAACTGGGTCTCTCCCATCTGGCTCAGAGAATGATGCACTGCTCTGGTGTACCTATGATACCACATGAAAACCCTTGCCAACATATGGCATAGGGAATGGTCCTCTATTCTGGAGTCCCTATGGCTCACATGAAAACTCTGGCCTGACAACTAGAAGAATGATGGGGACCTCTGACAATGATGGCAACATATGCTCATCTGAAAATGACCGCACACTCGTGCGTGTCTGAAACTGGAGACTCGGAAGACAATCGTCGAGTATGAAACCGAACTGTAGAGTCTGATCAACTGGCTGGTCTGGAGACTGGCATCTGAATCTGGAATCTGGAATACAAGACCTGTGACTCTATATATATACTCCCCCTTTCTCCCATACTTGTCGGAACATGAACATCGACGAAGTTGGGAGAAGATAAGATAAATAGGGGACAAAACATCACTTGCGGCTTTTCTTCATTTTTTTTAAGCCGTAATTTTTTTAACATTTTATAAAAGCCGTTTCAACCCCCTTTTTTTGGCTTTTGATCTTTTTTTTTGCAATTTGCGTACGGCTTTTTCTTTCAAATGTACGCGCCTTTTTCGCCTTTTTTTTGAAATTTTGCGTACGGTTTTTTTTCTTGTACGCAGCCCCCTTTTTTTGTGAAACACAAATTATTTTTTGTATGCCCTTTCCAGCCAACTGTTGGGCCTATTAAATAATTTTTTTTAAAGCCTGCGAGGGTTCCCACGTTGGGAACCCCTTGTTTTCTTGTCACGCCCGCCGCCCCTTTTTAGGGCTCTACTTCCGCTCTTTTTCTTCTTAAATAAAAGATGCCTCCCCTCCCCTTTAGGTTTACAGGAACCCATTACAATCAGAAGAATAAACGCCGCCCCGAGGGGGCACCTTCCAGATCTGGGTGCGCCGCTGCGCCCACGGAGGCGGAGCGCGAGAGCGAGATGCGCGGGGTGGGGAGGGGGGGCTGCTTCGATCTGCGCCGCCATCTACAGGCCCTGGAGGAGGAGATCAAAACGACTCACGCGCGGGAGGCTGAGGCTCGCGCGAGAACATAGCGCCTGGGGGATCGTGCCTGCTGCCTGGGGGTTCGTGCGTGCAAGGAGATGCGCGCAGGGACTCGCGTGGGGAGATGCGCGCCGGGCCCTGTGAGGAGATGCGCGCCTGGCTATTCTTGCGCGGCCTGGAGTCTTTTGTGGGCTGGAGTCGAGGGAGAAAAATAAACATGCGCCATCGCGCCGTGGGGCTGGAGGAGGGTGTCGCGGAGGGTTCTGGAGGAGCGCGCGCCTGGGAAGGGGGGTCTCTGTTTGGAGCAGAGGGCTCCGCTTGGGGTTTTCCCCACTTCAGCGGTGAAGAACCAGAGGCCATGCCGCAGGAGAAGCCTTGACGGTTGCTGAATGATCTCTCAATCAAAACATGACTGTACCTGGAGCCACTAGGGCTCCATCTTGAGCCTTCTGGAAACTGGAGGATGCCCTAGCAATGATCTCTGGTCTCTGGACAATATATCTAGAGTTTCAAACATGAAACCCTAGCAATGATAGCATGATGCTGAATGACGCAGAACTTGAATAAACTTATATCATAAAAAAAACTGGCTCTCAAAAATTACATAAAACAAACTCAAGAACAAATCTCCGAGAATCGAACCCGCTCTGATACCATGTTAGAAAATCGGAAGCGGAAGCGTAACATGGAAAAGATAATAAATAAGAACCCAGCGGGATTTTAACGTGGAACCCTACTCCGTGAGGAGCGGGATGAAACCACGGGAGAAGCCCTCAAAGGGGCATATGCTTCATTGCTTTTTCTCAATGGATACAGGAGGTCTGAGGCTCCTTATATAGCCTCTTCAGAGCCTTCAAGTCCCACCACTGGACGATGTGGGACTAAACACTGGATGGGGTAAATGGATCTCCTACAGGATCCATTTACCCTGTTACAACTCAATGGGCGCACAACCAAATACTCTAACAACTTCTGAATGTCAATGTGAACCTGTTTTTAAGAAATATCATGTAGAAAAAGATGGGGGTAGGGGGGATCTTGAAAGTTGACATGGTATGTGCCTCCTTATTTTGTGCTTGGATGTTAATTGATGTCGTACTTTATACTACGACACCTCAACATATTCCCACATCGAATACTCAAGTGGTTTATAAGTGGTGGGGATTGCTACTTGACAATTTGGCTTAACCATTTTGAGTGGTTGTCAACGAGTCTATTTGGGCTTGAATCCAACAAGTTGTTAAGATCAATTTTCCCGATAACTGTCTAGGGACATATGCTAGGACGTTACAAATGGTATCCGAATGGGTTTCATTTTGTTGATATGCCTTGGATCCTAACCATCTAATTCAAGTTGAAGAACCACATATGCAACCTTCATGTCGTACCATATCCCAACAAGACGGGGGTCTCGGTGCTCGATTGGGGGGGGGATTGTAGGGAGGGTTTATAAGGGGGAGCAAGTGCGCTCCCCCTCCCCATGCAGGGACATGGAGGTAGATCTCTTGACGATTTTTTTATGAACGGTTCTATTTGTATTCGGGTATAAGGATTCGTTTGTTTCGGGGATCAGTATGCATGGGAGTACTATATAAACCCTAGGCTCTCAATATCCTATATCCTCTGTACTTTTATTCTTTCCGCATAATGAAAATTGAGCGCCGCCATCCAAGGATGTAACCATGTTACGAGTGAACCTTGTAAAGTTGTATGTCTTTGTGCTTACTTGATTGATCTCGTTTGTACGTGCTTCCATGATTCACAACATATTTGATAGTGGAAATGACTATATGAGGGAACCTAAGTTTGGAGCGTGTAGCTGTCGCTATCATTGGGAATAAGTGAAAGGTTATATCAGAATGGGATGTTGCGAATATATGGGGTTGTAACATTTCAATCCAAATATAGTCCCACATCGGAAACTCAAAAAGCGTGAGTGTGTTGTAATAATAGGGAATTACTATTTTACAATTTAGGCTTAAGCTTTTTAAGCCTGGAACATTACAAATGGCAACATAGCCAATAATTTTCCTCTGATGATGAAAAAGGTTGTTCGAGAGGTGGTGTCACTCCTACAAAGAGATAGAAGGAAAATGCTACATAAAGTGTGCAACTACCACTATTACTAAAAAAAAGTAATGGACCATATCGTAACGATGATGTCGCAAATATAAATGGAGGGAGTTGTAACATCCCAAAATAGTCTCGCATCGGATACTCATGAAGCGTGATAGTGGTTGTAAGCGGTAAATATTATTACTTGGCAACTTGATTTAAACATTTTGGGTGGCTGACAGCATGTCTATTTGGGGTTCAAACCCAACAAGTTGTCAATGTCATTTTTCTTGATAACGGTCCAGATATTTAAGCTCGAGACGTTACAAATGGTATCAGAGAGGGTTCCTTCTGATAGTGGAAAGGGATACCCGAAGAAACCTAATCCCTGAGTGTATAACCACCACTATCATTCAAAATAAGTGAAGGGTCAAATCGCAACGAGGACGATGCGAATATAAATTGGAGAGGTTGCAACAGTACTTCAACCCAAACATAGTCTCACATCGGAGACTCAGAAAGCATGAGAGTGGGTTATACGAGTGGAGGGCTACTACTTTACAACTTAGAGTTAAGAATTTCGGGTAGTTGTGAACATGTTCGATTGGAATCAAGTCCAACAAGTTGTCAATGCTAATTTTCCTCGACAACAATTCAAGGACTTAAGTCCAAAATGTTACATGATAGGAAAGCACAACACTTAGACTGGAGATAGCGACAATATAAAGCAAAAAACTTGTAGTGACTTGATTCATATTTAGATTAAACCCGATTGATATTTCTTGTTTGTTTTAAGTTGCTTCTGTTACACATGGCAGCAGAACATTATTCACTAAAGAAAAAGAGGATGGAAGATTATTAAACAACAATCAATACTCTAACTCTATGTTCATGGCAATACATTGATTAGGAACAAACTCCTTGCTAAATAGATTCTACATAATAAAAAAATAGAAACTTCTAGAATAAAATCCAACCATAGAGAAGTCACTCATCTATTCATGGGAAATTTAAATGTCGAAAATTTCAAATGTGAGTAAAAATACTACAACTTATTGGTAGTTTGTCTTTCTATTCTTGATCAAAACTTTAGTAAAAGTCAATACAGCAAACCATGATAAAAAGCGCGTGCACCCTCAGCGCGCGCACATCTTGCTGGGGGTGCAGGATAGTACCCTCGATCCAAAACAAAATTCTATTTGGGTATTTGTAAAGGCATTGGTATATAAACTCCGCAGGGATATGGTTCTTTGTATACTCTGTATTCTATCTTCAGCTTATATGATGAAAAGATCGCCGCCGCCCGAGGATAAAACACAATTAATATTCAATCTTGTAAATTTGTGTGCACGTGATTTGCTTGTTAGATCTATGCTTGTTTGCGTCCGCCATTCGCAGCAATGATTAAGAAATTAAAAGAGAATTCTGTCACTGTGAATTAATCTTATGCACATTAACTTTTTAAATTATTTGCAATCAATTACCATGTTAATCTTTAGAAGCAAAGACAATAATAAACATTTAGGTAATGCTTAAAAGGAGAGAAAGAAGATTCCGGTTGAAACAAAATCTAGCAGTGGTGGCACCATAATAAAAAGGATAAAATGAGGTTGCCTCGTGGGTAGTTAACTTGGCTTTATATCCCATTTTTCCGTTTTTTTTTAAAATACTTCCGTTGATTTTCATAACAATATTTGTATATTATGTCATTCAAGTTTTGTACGGAACAGAGACTCCTGTAGCCTCCATTCAGACGAGGATAATTTCAACAGTTCTGTGATCGTTAAAAATGACTGTGTAGATCAAGGCTGTAGGAATCTCTGTTTCGCAAAAAACTTGAATGACATAATATAAGGATGTAATGGTGAAAATTTACTCATTTATTTTTTTTCAAAAATGTAAAAAAATATATAAAAATGAGATGGATGGGGAACCAAATTAGCTCCCCACGGCCACACCCATTTTTCCCTAATAAAAAAATAGGCACAACATTATCAATAGATAAAGAAGAATAATACAAGATAAAGGGAATGGTAACCTGATTGGATAGATTCCTATAAAAATATTCCAAAAGGAGACTATTCATGCAACCTTCTCACTCACATGGGAGCACTTTCACACGAGAGACGGAGATAACAAAGGGTCTATAACCTCCCCTTTTGAAATGGGAAAAAATGGCCACCCTATTTTTCGCAAAAGTTTTTTATTTTTTTGGAAAAATATCACCATGTTTATTCATCCATATATCCATCCTATATGCCATTCGATTTCGTCAGAAACAGAGACTCCTACGACCTTCAATCCAGGCGTCATTTTTTAACGGTCGCAAGATTTTTTAAAATCGACCATGTCTAGATGGAGGTCGTAGAAGTCTCTGTTTCTGACGAAATTCGAATGACATATAAGAGGGATATATGGATGAATATACATGACGATATTTTTCAAAAAAAATAAAAAAAATTAGCCAAAAAATGGGACATGGCAGCCATGTTGGTGGACCTCATGAGGCAGCCCCATCAACCCCGAAATGAAATGGAGATTATAAATTTCGGAGAGCGGTATGCATTGGTGTTGGTTTCTTTCTGGGACGCCACGTAGATGCCTAATTAGATAATTTTCAGTTTCACCCATCATGAACTGATGATTATTCTTTGGTCTCTACATAGGAAAATCCCATGCATCTAAAATATGCAGATGACGAGAATGGTTTCCCAGATTTTTATGTGATCCTCTCTATATCGGGTTATAGTATGAAGTTGATAATTGTAAGACACAAATATACACATATAAGCTCATCATTAGATCAATATTCCTATAATGCCATACCTTGGATATATGATAGTTTTATAATTAAAAAATATCCGACTGAGTTCAACCCTTCTATCATCACTTTCATAATGTATATTCGCAAATCTTGTATGCTAGTTATCTCAATCATAGGTCGCAATCATAGTAACTCATTTTAAGATGGTGAACATGTCAATACAACTTAATAACATCGATAAGAATATGGATATGTAGAATGAAAAAGTATACACAATGTCATCTTAACATATCAATTTTCCAACTTGGCCGCTTAATTGAGATTAAACGTGATGAATAGCAAAGTGAACATAAAAGAATTGTTTTTGCAATATAATATCCATAAGTTCCAAAGAAAATACCAAAATACAAAATGTACATGTTTACAATATTATAGAATACAGACTCCTACTTAAACTGCATATCTTTAACTCAGATGACACCATATTCAAGGTATGATCATGAAATACTTTATGTGACAATTCTTTAAGAAGCGAACCCCCAATCATGGAGTTTACGCCAATATGCTCAGCAAACAACTGTCTACTTTGTACCCCTTTGTTTAACAATTAGGATTTTGATACCTATGTGCTTAGAATTTTTCAAATTCCCATTGTCATTGGAACATAATAATGATGACTTGTTGTCACAAAATAACTTTGATGGCCTTTCATTACCGTTAACTATATGCAGCCTCGTGACAAAGTTTCACAACTAAATTCCATGACCGGATGCCTCATAAGTAACATGCTATAAATCTTGTTGTTATGGTAAAAAAAGGTTATACTAGACTTCTTAGCACTCTTTCAAGAGATAGCACCTGGACAAGGAAATAGATATATTCTGATGCAGACTTCATGCTATCTTGACATCCGACAAAATCAGAGTCGTTATAACTAATGATATCAAGTTGGTCCGACCTTATGTATACGGGCATATAATCTTTTGTTCTTCTTTGTAGATATCTCAGAACCCATTTAATTATTTTTAATTATCTAGTTTCAGATAGCTCAAATATCTTCTCAACATCCTTATAATATATGCCAAGTCTGATGAGTACAATCTTATGCCTATACATTAAACTTCCTACTGCATGTTGGGCCAACCAATGGGTTCTCTAGACCTAAACATTAGTTATGTTTGAATTTTCATATATAATCAAGGAGTTTGGGTTGTTTGGTTCTTCTAATCACGATTTGTCATTGCACCTAAAGAAGCATAGCAACTACACATCATAGTCATGCTTTTATCCTTTTTTTTCCGATAGTAAACTTTGCATAGGAAAGCTGAGTAGAGATAGATGGGCCTCTTTCGATGACCTTTTTAACCCATACACTGCTATTTCGATGCTCATGTGAGAATAGAGAGATCATGTTATACCTCAAGTTTAACAAGGGGTTGCAAAAAAGGATATCAAATCGATGGTACTTCTTCATGAATAAAAGACCTTAGTTGATTCTACCTAGTGAAAGAAAAAAAATATGATTTTTTTCATTCTTTTTCCCTCCATTCGATAAAAAATAAATAATAAATGCTAATTTTATTCTTATAGGGTTAAATATGAATTATATTGACCATTTCGATTGGTATAATTGTTATGCTTATGTGTGGCTCATTCATTTTTTTTAGTAAGAGTTGAGATTGAAAAAAGGATTCAAGCACCAGAAAACTATGGACTAATAATTATAGGAACTAAAAACTAACTTATTGCTTCATATTTTGACACGCCACTGGAAAATTGGTAAATATGAATATGTCATATACTGGTAATTCGATAAGTGAAATAGTCTCTCTTCAAAAAAATATGTTTTCTTTTACAAGCATATGAATAAAACTTTTGTTGCGAATGAACAAGATATCGAGGAATTGTCCATGTGTAAAATCATAATTATTGATACATATATATTTCACATAAAACATGAAACTTTTTTAGTTAGGGACAAGAAATGACGTGGATTAATAAAAATATGGAAGTTGATTTATTTTATAAAAAGAAAATATCAATGAACTTATATGAAATGATTTTACATCGATCAATTGTTTCAATCATTCATTGAAAAATAGGAATCCGAGTTTTAAAGGGGTTTCCTACGATTATATCTAGTATGAAATAAATCAATCATCCACTTTGTTATCTTGTTGAACAAAAATGATAATAACATTACAAGATAGCAGAGATTGAGAAACTTTATATTTATATTTAGTTTTTTTATCAGACCCTTTAGCCATTTCAATTTCCTACAAGTTTATGTTGCCGTCTCATACTCTGTTTCTGCAGTTGAGATGGTCACTATCTTACCGTAGTCCGAAGATCCAACTAATTAATGGTTCCACTTTCCATGTAAAGATATGTCATATTGTGTTTTCCTGTCATCGATATCTCATGCAAAATTTAGATCCGTGAAATCTCCAATATCTATGTTTCCATAACTCAATACCATGTTAGAGGTACCTCTCATATATCGTAAAACCCACTTCATAGCTTCCCAATGCTTATTGCTAGGGTTCGCCATGAATATGCTCACAACCCTCGTCGCATGGGAGATGTCTATGATTGTGCAAACTATTGCATACATAAATTATCAACAACAGATTAGTAGGGTATGTTGGACATGTACTCATGCTCCTCCTTTGTAGTAGGTTCTTATTTCTTTAAATTTATGAAGTGGCTCCTTAAAGGTATTTGAGGAGGTTTTGCATTTTTCATATTAAACCTCTCCAATATATTCTTCATGTACTTTGCCTAAGATAATCTCAGATTCATGTTTTTCTTATTTCTGCTAATTTGCATTCCAAAGATTTTTTTGCAAGACCACGATCCTCCATCTCAAACTCCTTGGACAACATTGTCTTGAGACTTGCTATCTCTTCCTTGTTAGAGTGTGCAACAAGTATGTCATATAGATACAACATTAGAATGATGTATCAGCATGATACTTGTGAAAATCTTGTGTTTACCATGAAATCATCAAACTTTTTGTACCATTTCCTTGGTGCATGCTTTAAGTCATAAAAGCTTTTCTAAACTTGCATACCATGCCTTATTTTCCTGAAGCCACATAACCCTATGGTTGTTGCATATAGATGTCATCTCAAGATTCCCATTGAGAATGTTGTCTTAACATCCAACTGCTTCAAGTCTAGGTCCTTAATTGTAATAATGTTCAGTATTGCTATGATAGTTGAGAGCTCCGCAACATATGCAAAGATCTTTGTGAAATTGAATCCCATTTTTCTTAAAATCCCTTCGCCGCTAGTCGAGCTTGTAGTTAACGGTACCATCAGCTTCCTCCTCTACCATATGTACCCACTCCTCTACCATATGTACCCACTGAATGTGGAGAGCTTCTTTCCCTTCGGTAGTGGGATTAAATCCCATGTCTTGTTGCTAGTGAGAGAGTCCATCTCATCATTTATGGCTAACTCACACTATTTCTTTGTCTCACCTTATAGAGCTCCATTAAAGCATTCAAGCTTACCATTTGTTAATTAATAATAAATAATTCAAGAAGGTTAATACCTTGTAGGAGTTTGATGATTCTAGTAGACTTCGAAAAATTGAAATCTGTTGATTATTTTGTGGGACGGGTTGCAAAATCTCATCATTTGGTTGTGATTTAATTTGTTCAGAAGTTTCATCAAACTCCACACTATATGCTTCTTTGGTTTTCATTTTCTTTGTCAGTCTATCTGTATACAAAGAAGACTCGTAGAATATAACATCAATGTTTTTGATTGTCTTCTTATTCTCCAAATCATATAGTGTCTATATCCATAACTATTTGTACCATAGCCAACAAATGTGCACATTCTTGATTTAGGGCCGAGCTTTTCACTATCTCACCGCTCAATGTGAAAATAGATTGTGCATCTGAATACATGTAAATGAGAAAGTATTGCATCCTTTTCCTGTCCATTCTTCTTCTAGAAGTTCCTATATAATACAACATGTGAGAATACATGTATCCTCGTGTTTTCACATGCTCTATAAGTGTCTTATTCATGTGTTCATCAACATCGCTGAGTTTGGGCTTTCTTGGGAATGCTTTCAAATTCCCAATCCACTTTTTGACATAGTAGGATTTAAATGCCTCATTGCATCATTCTCTCCTATTGTCTGACTTGAGATATTTCAACTTTAAACATATCTCATTCTTAATTAAAAACTTTTAAATCTTGAACATCTTAAATAAGTTGGATTTATATTTGATACAATAAACCCACCATTTTCTAGTTGCTTCATCAATAAAAGTAATGAAATAATGAGATATATCTGGAGAAGGAACTTGAGACCCATACATCTATATGAACTAACTCCGATCTTGCAGTATTTCATATTCTTACAATCTTTGTAAACTGACTTTCTTCTGCTTTCCCATGATACAATCTTCACAAAAATCTAGATCAAACAGTCTATAATCCTATAACTTCCCTTCTTCTGCATGATCTTCATTTCTTTTTTGCTCATGTACCAAGTTGTTTATGCCAAGTGCTAACATCACACCCACATGATGAAATATTTATCCTATCATATGAGCCTGATGCAATATATAAAGTTCCTTCCTTCTTATTTCAAGTCAGAATCAATGATCTCTTGGATATTTTTCACAAATCTACATCGGACGTTCTCACCACACCACTTTCTGATAGCTATCCGACAAATATGAGATTCTTTTTTAGACTGGATATGTGTATAACATTCTTTAATATAAAGATGCAGCCATTGGGTTGTGAGATATTAATGTATCATTTTTCTGTTATGTTGCAACATTCATCGTCTTCAAGGTACATTTTTTCAAAATCACCTCTTACATAATTTTGGAGGATGTCTTTTTGTGGTGCGTTATGAAATGAAGCACATGAGTCCAAAATCCAGGATTCACTTCGAGCACTTGCAACACATATCAATACATCGTTATTCTCATTATCGGTAAGATTCACAACATTCATATCTTTGTTATTTTCTCCTTTCTGCTTTTCTTAGGACCTTGTACTCTGTCTTGTAATGTCCATTTTGATTGTAATTCTAATGACCACGAACTTTAGATCACTGGATTTAGATCTTCTTTTATGTACTTTCCCTAGATTGCTTTTAGCATCTTTATCGCTACCTGCCTCTCCCTTCCGTATTCAAGGAATAACCTGATGAGCAGTCTTCTCCAGATGTCTTTCGTTGTTTATCTTCTCCATAAGAAGACCAGTAACATCTTCCAACTTCAACTTTACAGAACCAGAAGAGTTGCTAATCACCACAACTAATGCATTCCAACTACCGTGTATACTTAAAAGAAGTAGAAGAACTTTTACCTCATCATCAAACAACGATCTTCACATAACCCAAGTAGTTGATAATACTATTCAGATCATTCAGGTGAGAAGCCACTATGAAATTTGCTCATCTTTAGATTGAAAAGATTCTTCATTAATACATTTTGATGCAAGTGACTTCTTGTACATCTTTTCGAGGGATTTGAAATTTTCACTCTCTTCGTCTCTTTTTTGATATTCGAAGCACTTGGGGAGTAGGGACAAGACTTACCATTCCTAGACTCTTCAGTGCAGTACTTTCCGTTCCTCATCCTCCATGATTTCGATCTTCTTCCCTTTGATCATAAGATACAACTCATTTTGTATAGAATATCTTCAATCTGCATATTCTAAACATGAAGTTCAATCTTGATCTTCTCCCGCGTAGATAATGCCTCGCCCCAACTCTCACTTGCTTCTCTTTCCCGCTAGCTTCACTAACTATTTCTTATATTAGGACGAAAAGCGGATTCCCTTTCACTCTTCCCCCCGGTATTCTGCCATCTATGTAGATGTTGTATTCAAACCACAACTCTGATATCAGTTTATTAGAAACATATCCAATCAAAACACAAATAGAACCACGACCAGAGAAGAAAAAAACATACAATCGCACAAGACAAAGATTTATAGTGGTTTGAAAATGTGTCTATTCCACTTTCTCGTACCTCTCTCTATTATTGCTTGAATAGTTTGAGATACAATATTTGTAATCGCAATGCCCATTTTATGATGCGACAAAAAAATCAACAATGCTCAACAATTCCCACCATCAACGATCAACCTATCAACATGCATAAGGAGGATCAATCATCTCAGTAATCCAAACTATCAACTCCCAACCAATCAAAATACATGAGTGGGATAAAACATCTCAACAATCTAACCCATCAGCCCCAACCAATCAAAAGCAACGAGGGAGATAAACCGCATCGTCAAATCTTCTCCACCAATTCTCAACAGGATAAATCCTAACCCATTGGTCATTGAAAAGATCTTACATGATTCATCAAAGCATGAATTCTTGATATTTCAAGAAATGAATTCTTATTTAAAGAGTGCATGTATGCATGAATAAGTTCACACTATTCTATTCATTTTGGATACAATTCAAAATTTTCCCTGGGAGCTATCAGGAAGATAAATGAGTACCAATTTGTTGAACATTACTTATTAGATCTTGCTATATAATTTGATTTGATCTCGTAGTTCAAGTAATCCGATGTCATGATGTATCTAGGATGGTATTAATCAGTGAAAAAGAATACTTGTACAGATTAACAAAGTAACGAGTCACAAAAAATATGATTAAAACATTTATAGCACCTAAATAAATAAGGAGATATGCATTTTCCATAAAATGTTGCTAGAATAATTTTATGGGGGGGGGGGGGGTAAAATGCATCATGGGAGACAGATGGAGGAGAAGTGAATACAAAAGAATCTGGGGAAGATTGTCAACTTGGTATGGAAAAGGAAATCATGTGCTTGGCATATGTGTCAGGTATGATAGTTTGACAAAATGTTGCAAGAATGCTGGAATGGATCCAAAGTTTGGTTCTTGTGCTTATTCCTACTTTCGTACCTCCTCAGGTGCTTTTATACACAGGGAATATACTTATGTTTCACCATCCCACCTACATGGAATACATGTGGTTTGGAATAAGCTTGCCATTGACTTGTGGCTCAATCTGACCAAAGTTAATATAAAATGACTTGAAAAGCCATCTTTTATCTAGACTGCAGTTTCGGGAGAGAATTTCACACGACAATATTATTTGTGTTAAATATATAACGACAATATTATTCGTTGCGAAATGATTTTTCGTACTAGAAATTAGCGACGAATAGTATATCTGTCGTTGTATCATTAGCAACGGTCTACATAGCGAAGCTTATCCGTTGTTATTTTTCAAAATATCAACTAATCGTCGTTATTTTTTAGTTGCTATATGAACCGTTGCTAATGATACGACGACATATATACTATTCTCACTAATTTCAAGTACGAAAACTCATTTCGCAATGAATAATATCATCGTTATATATTTAACAACGACTATATAGTGATAGATTTTGAAAAAAAAGACGTCACTATAGCTTAATTTTGTTGTAGTGATCCTACCATATGTGCATGCTTACTTGTGACTAATTAAGACATTAATATATCTTGCATATATATGCAAGTTTAATTGTGACTAATTAAGAACTTGTTATTATTTCGAAGTATGTATGCTAAGCTTAGCATATATGGTAATATAACATATAAGGTATGTATAGATATCTATGAAGAGATGATCGTATAATAGAAACACCTTCCTATGCACATTCTCTTGCACATACGATTTTGAGAACAAAAACTTGGAACATGTATCCATGTACAGCATAATCGCCGACCTATTTCTCTTTTCCAATGCATAAATGTGATCCTTAACTATTTTCACAAGATGATCTTTATATGTTAACTAGCATATACGTAGGGATTCAATTGGATATTAATATATTCATATTAATCTATTATCATGCCAGATTTTAAATGGATGTGAAATAATAATAAAAACACATTATCTGCATGTGCACTTTTTGATCGCTGATCATTCATTTTCTTGACATATGTATAATTATACATTATGAATAATACTTACATTCAATTATATTTTCTATCTTTGATGATACTATTTTAGCTTTAATTATAATTTATCAGATATAAGGTCAGTTGATTTAGCTTCTATGTATATATAACTTTAGGGCCTGTTCGGTACCAGCATAAGGATCCGGAATAGAGTTGAATAAGGGGCCATTTTCCTCCCAACACGGTTCCCCGTGTTACAACTATTCCCCATTATTTCATCTTATATCACTCTTATTCCTATCTTTATCCCACCTTACCTACCTTTATTTCACCTTATTCTCCTTATTCCTATTTTCCAGCCGAATAAAGAATAGATCCTTATTCTCCTTATTCTCAATCCTTATTCCTTCTTATTCCCGAACCGAACGAGTTATTACACGTACATACAACTTTTTTTTTTTGAGAGGAACGTACATACAACTTGCTTTCTCGTGCAGCGCTAAGATCTTATTATGCAAATAAAAAGGTAAAATTTACAATTTGCCCCCGAACGATCTTCGTCAACTCCATTCACACGTGTCGCACTATTCGTGCCCCTGTACAAGGACAAAAGCACCCTCCCCTGCCATTCAGGTAAACTAAACGATGAAGGGTATTTCCGGAACTCTGCTGCCCATTATCCACAACCGCTTCACCAATTCACCGCCCAATTCCCTTCTGAGGGCAATTACGCCATTTTCTCTCAACCCCATTCCCCGCCCCGTGCTCATCCGCCGCCCGCCCCTTGGCCACTCCACTATATAAGAGGGGCCCCGTGCGTCTCTCTCCTCCCGCTCGAGCTCTTGCTCTGTCGTCACTCCCCTTAGGGCAAGTTGGATCCATCGGAGGTGTGATCATCGATAGATCGAGCCGTATAAAGGTTTGCGATTGGTAACGATCACTGTGACTTCTTGAATCGAGACGTTTTAATGTGCGAGCAATCGTTGATAGCTTTGTTCTTGTTTTCAATTGGGAATTCTTAGTTCACGAGCAACTGGTGGTTGCAGTGTTCTTCCTTCAATCGAGAGGTTTATTGCGCAAAATGTAATCGAGATCGTGAGATGAGTTGCCAGTGCGTCTTGATGGAATGGTAGACGCCCCGGCGTTTTTGTATGGGAGAAGTCGCACGGCGTTACTGAAGTTGTGTTCTTGTATACTTTTTTTTTTCGGATTTTTCTTTTGAAAGCGAATGAGACTCTGAAGTAGAAGCATCCAAATCGTTCGGATATGATTAAATATTTGCGTAGCCGCGTCCGGAGTTTGACTGGCAGGATACAGTAACTGCACTGCTACTGTAAAAATGCTCGTCCTGTAGAGATGCTATGCTATTTGACTTGGTGCTTTTTTATGCTGAAACAAGCTACTGGCAATGCCAAAATATAAACCAGTATTTCATATTGTCGTATCTAGTTGCAAACTTGAGGTAGATAGTTGGGTATGCACGAGCTACATTAATTTTGCAATTTCACTGTTTACATGCATGCACACATGCTTAAAATTAGACAGGTGATGTTGGTAAGATATTCTGTGAGTTGCTACTATTTTACCTATACGAGGGTGCAAATGTATAATGAATAATCCAGACTAAATGCACAAAATCATCTTCACTTATTGTGTAATATTCAACTAACTCAAATAATCAGACTGTTCACACTTCACTATGCGAGATAGATATAGTGTGCCAACTAAATGGAAAGGTTCAGGTCTGGATTTATACCACGTAGCTATTAATAGGAGCTTGCATGGTCTTTGGTTGCGAATAGAGTCTCTGATATCAGGTTCACAGAAAAGGAAATCATATGTAAAAAAGGAAAGAAAGTGAAATTCCAAAGATAAAAATCCTGCTCTGGTCTTGTCAATTTATGCACTTACTGTCCGTACAAGGTTAGGAGTCATGCTTCTTCTTCTTCTTCTTCTTCTCTGTGTCTTATTTTTTCTTGTGGCTGGAAAAGGCCTATTGAGAGGCTAGCATGGCAATCGATGGCTTTGGAATCATTATCATCTACCAAATGACACTTGTATCCCGCCTCTGTTTGCTAATTATTGTTAGAATACTTCGATGATTTATTCCATAGAGTCCTAGGGTCTCTTATATAGGGAGAGAGCCCTTGGGTAAATTACATGAGAGGTACATAAAGAAACTGAAATATAATAAAAGACACACAGAGACGAGCAACTATCTCTACACTCCCCCTCAAGATGGAGCATAGATATCTATCATGCTCAGCTTGGAAGAACATCTCTGGAAAGGTCCTCTGAGCAATGGCTTAGTGAATATGTCTGCTGTTTGGTCCTCTGAACTGACGTGAGACGTGGAGATGAAGCCCTTCTGAATCATGTCCCTAGTGTAATGACAATCCACCTCTATGTGTTTTGTTCTCTCATGGAAGGCTGGATTGTTGGCAATGAATAATGCTGCCTGATTGTCACATTGCAGGTTCATAGGCAAGGGAACAACAACATTCAGATCTTCTAAGACTGCTTTCACCCACATCATTTCTGTGCTTGCCTGTGCCATGGCTCTGTACTCGGATTCGGCACTGGATCTCGCCACAACTGTCTGCTTCTTGCTTTTCCAAGAGACTAAAGAGCTTCCTATGAAGATAGCAAATCCAGAAGTAGACTTACGATCTTGTGGACATCCTGCATAATCTGCATCTGCACAGGCGGAAATAGACAGATTTGTACCTTTCTTGAATAGCAACCCTGTGCCTGGGGAAGACTTCAGATATCTCAGTATCATGTACAAGGCATCCATATGTACTTGCCTCGGCTGCTCCATGAATTGACTCACCCGGTTTACTGCAAGGGCAATATCCGGTCGAGTTATAGTGATGTATAAGAGCTTACCCACCATTTCTCTGTACCTTCTCTTGTCCACCTCCTCGGTATCATCATCATACAGTTTCATACTCGGGTCCATAGGTGTACTTGAAGGTCTGCATCCAGTCATTCCTGTTTCAGCGAGCAAGTCTGTGACATATTTTCTTTGAGTCATCACCATTCCTTGTGCATTTCTTGCAAATTCTATCCCCAGAAAATACCGTATTGTGCCTAGATCCTTTGTAATGAACTGGCTGCCCAACATAGACTTGGTTATCTCAACCCCCTGTGCATCATCTCCAGTAACCAATATGTCATCAACATATACCATAACAACGATGGTACCTCTAGGAGTCTTCCGGACGAACAGTGAGTGGTCCGCATTCGATCTTCTGAACCCTTGTCTTTCAATAATCTGGGAGAGCTTTTGGAACCATGCTTGTGGACTCTGTTTAAGGCCATAGATAGCCTTATGAAGTCTGCCACACCTTCTGAGTCTCCCCCTCAGCAGCAAACCCAGGTGGCTGCTGCATGTAGACTTCTTCCTGTAGATCACCATACAAGAAGGCATTCTTAACGTCAAGCTGGAATATGGTCCAGTCACGTACAACTACAACCGATAGAAGGATACGAAGTGTAGAGTGCCTCGTCACCGGTGAAAAAGTGTCCAAGTAATCGACACCATATTGTCTGTGTAAAGCCTCTCGCTACGAGCCTGGCCTTGTATCTGTCAAGACGACCATCTGCATGATATTTGACCGTAAATACCCACTTGCAACTCACCACAGATGCACCTGGAGGGATAGGGACAAGAGACCAAGTCCCTCTCGATTGCAAGGCACGCATCTCCTCTTCCATCGCTAGACGCCAGCATTCAATCTTCATGGCATCCTGATAAGTCCGAGGAATCTCTACTGACGACACAGCAGCGGCAAACTTCTGGAAATCCCCAGTGAGGCGATGAAAGGAGACATGAGAGGCCAGAGGGTATGAGGCACACTGTCTTCGCTGCTTCCGATGAGCAATAGGCCGGTCCAAGTCATCTAACACAGTGCTGACTGGTTGGTCCTCCTCCTGTGGTAAGAGCTCCTGCACAAATGCATTATTTAACCCATCATCAGTGTTAACATCAGTATATACCTGAGGCGTGTCGGATGGTTGACACGTAGCTTGAGCAGGGCCTGTCCGTCGTGTGTAGACCTTAGGGAAAGGGACAACTGGAGGTGGTGGCGGAGGAGGTGGTGGTGGTGGTGAATTTGGTGTCGGTTGAGTAGAGGATGGACTCAGGCTTGGAGGTGGTGGAACATAGACATTGGAATCTGATGATGTGGAGGAGACCAATCTATCACCTGCAGGAGAGAAATACATGACAGGCTCAGAAAAATGTAACATCTGCACTCACATAGTACTTGTCATGGACCGGGTCATAGCAACGGTATCCTTTCTGAGTCCTGGAGTAACCCACGAAAACACACTTGATAGCCCTAGGGGATAGCTTATCAAGCCTCGGAGATAAGCGGTGAACAAACGCAACAGTGCCAAAAACCCGAGGTGTCAGTGTAAACAAATCTCTGTCAGGAAAGAGAACAGAGATCGGAGATTTCTCCCCAAGAACAGTTGTAGGCATTCGATTGACCAAGTAACACGCAGTAAGTATAGCATCCCCCCAAAAGGTTAATGGAGCACAACTCTGGATAAGTAATGTGCGAGCAATATCAAGAAAGTGGCGATGTTTTCGTTCTGCAACCCCATTTTGTTGAGAGGTGTAGGCACATGTGGTTTGGTGAACAATGCCTTTGGAAGAAAGGAAGCTAGCAAGAGAGCGAGTGCAGAACTCCAATGCATTGTCAGTACGCACATATTTAACAGTAGATGAAAAAACATTCTGGACTTCATTAATTAGATTTTGAAGAACATGTCCTGCTTCAGATTTATTCTTAAGAAGAAAAGTCCACGACACTCTAGAGAAATCATCAACGACAACTAAATAGAACCTGTGCCCCTGATGATCCGGGACACGACTTGGACCCCAAATATCAATATGAAATAATTCAAACGGGGAGCTACTGCTCCGACTCTGACGACCAGGGAAGCTAGACCGATGGTGCTTCCCTAACTGACATGCTTCACATCGAAAAGAGGAACTCGGAGATATCTGAGGCAGGAGGTGACGCATCTTTTGAAGCGGCAGATGACCGAACCGAAGATGCCAGGTGTACGGAGAAACGGAGGCCTGGGAATGCAAGGATATGCCAGCATAGGAGTTACGAACGAGACGATACAGGCCATTTTGCTCAGAACCACAGCCAATCACCCTGCCCGTCAGTATGTCCTGAAAAATAACAGACGATGGATCAAAAATAGCACGACAGTGTAAATCACGAGTAATCTGGCTAATAGATAAGAGGTTCATAGAGAATTCTGGAGCATGTAGCACATTCTGTAAGTGCATAGATGGTAGTAAAGCTGTCTCCCCCTGACCGATGATAGGAGACTGAGTGCCATCAGCAATGAGTACAGAGCGACCTGGCTGAACGGCTCTGTATGACTGCAGAATATCTTTCTCACGGCATAGATGATGGGTAGCTCCAGAGTCGACAATCCATCCTGATAGGTCATGACTATGAAATGAGGCTGAAGGACTACCTGAGGCACTGGCTGAGGCGGATGTACTGGCTGATGCCGAAGCCGCAACATCAGTAACGTCTGCACCCTCTGATGATGAAGATTGTGGCATAATATCCCGAAGTCGTGCCACCAACTCTTCGAACCTGTGATCTGGAGTAGATACGGGTGGACCCTGAACATGATCAGCCACGCGTGCGGAAGGAGGAAAACCATGCTTGGAATAGCATGTATCCTCCGAATGACCAGTGCGGCGACAAAATGAGCACGTAGAGCGTATGCGGCCTCCGCGGCCACGTCCACCACTTCCCCTGCCACGAAACGAGGACGAACCACCACGTCCCCGGGAAACTGCCATCGCTGACGGACTCGCAGTCGATGTAGTGGACGGAACGGGTACACGACTAAGCCTTCTGTATACTTCTTCCATCGGTGGAATGGTGGCATCCGCCAGTATCTGAGCGCGTGCTGCCTCGTACTCCGGATATAGGGCAGCGAGTAATACGCCAACCATAGTGGCGTTGCGGAACGTCTTCTACTGTTCCGGCGTGGCTGTAAGCGGAATGGTGCTATAGAGCTTCTCGAACATGCCACGAAGCGACGTGTACAGGGAATGGAGAGGCTTCCCATTCTGCTTCATGGTAAATATATCATGCTGCAACTGGAGCATCTTCGTCTCATTGCGGACCTGAGAGTACGTCATAGCCAAAATATCCCACATCGCCTTAGCGGTGGGCTGGTGAAGGACATCATTCGCTATCTCCGTCGTGAGCGTACCTGAGAGCCACACCTTGGCGTACGCATCATCAACCTCCCATGAGGCATAGATCCCTGTCTTCTCCGGCGGTTCATCCTCGGTAAGAATATGCTTCTTACCACACGACTTCATGAGACTGAGGAACTGCATCGCCCACAGTTCGTAGTTCGTCCCGTCCATCTTGACGATTGGTGCCGAACCTTTGAAGGCACCTATGGCGGGCATATCTAGCTTCTGATCTGACATGATGCCGGAGAAGAGCAACTACTGATAGACCAAGAATATACTGTCTACCAAGACCTTGTAGGATTCAAGTGCATAGGTAGACGATTATGCACTTGAATCAAACATAACGCCGAGTCCTAGGA
Source organism: Ottelia alismoides (assembly GCA_037367405.1). Classification (NCBI taxonomy): domain Eukaryota; kingdom Viridiplantae; phylum Streptophyta; class Magnoliopsida; order Alismatales; family Hydrocharitaceae; genus Ottelia; species Ottelia alismoides. Next base: position 192,556 of record JAZKJV010003339.1, on the reverse strand, counting down.
AGAACTCGGAAGACCGGCAACGAGTAGAGGCCTTGGGTGCCTCTACTTGGCAAAAATAGCGGCTGACAGGGGTCGGTCAGCGGCTGGACAGCAGGTGGAGGGGCCCGGCGTCGGTTGGTGAGGGCCCTGCGGCGGTGAGGATGCCCTACAGGGGCTGGCGGCAGGTAGAAGAGGGGCCCAGCGGCGTTGTGGGAGGCCCGGCAGGGGCTGGCGGCGATGGGGGTGCCCGGCAGGGGCTGTCAGCGGTGGTGGGGGGGGCCCCGGTGGAGGAGAGAGGCCCCGGCGGCGGCGTTGGGAGGCTGGGAGCCTGGGGGAGGGGGGGGGGGGTCGGCGAAACCCTAGAGGGGGGGGGTTCGACGAAACCCTAGAGGGGGGGGGGCGGCGGTGGAAACCCTAGGTTAGGGTCATGGCTCTGATACCATGTTAGAATACTTCGATGATTTATTCCATAGAGCCCTAGGGTCTCTTATATAGGGAGAGAGCCCTTGGGTAAATTACATGAGAGGTACATAAAGAAACTGAAATATAATAAAAGACACACAGAGACGAGCAACTATCTCTACAATTATCATATGCGTATTGGTCTTGCAGATGTTGCTCTTTTAGCCTGTACATTAAAACACCAGACATTTATTTATCATGTGGTCTTGTGATTTCCTGCAAATCAGAGTTCTTTGACGTACCTTGGCAGATCTTATGCAATGAAATTATTGTTTTTGATGATTAAGATGCTCTGCTTGTTCCCTTAAAAGATTACCATTAATTGATGATTCTGGGTTTTTTCTTTTGTGTATAGTGATTGGTGCAAACAATCGAATGCTGAGTCGGTTTCTGGTTTATGCTTGCAGTTCCTAGTTATACGTTCTCAATACAAAGATGGGAGCTTTACGTAGCCCAGTCATATGCCACATGGTTGTCTGTATTAAAGATATAGGGTCATATGCCCCTAGCAGTTATGCTCCCCTTGCAAATATCAGAGTCCTTACTCGTGGATTTTGGGGTTGTAGAAGACATCTAAAATTCGGAGGGATTTCCCCAAAGCAATGTAAGAAAAAGGACGGGGCCGTTCACTGTACATTCCATTCATCATCTGATGGTAATGGCAGCACAGCTGAAAACTTCAATGAGAATGATGAGGACTATGTGAACTCTGTAATCATTGAAGCTGGTATTAATCATAAATAAGGCATCTGATCTTTGTTGACTGGCATAATAGTACAAAATTCTCTTACATTGGCATGCCAACACAAAAATTTCATATACTCTGATAGCAATATTTTTAACATTTTGTATCAGTCGAGGTCAGAAGCAGCTCAGACGGTTTTATCATCAAAATGCGTGACGGCAATCATGTACAGTGTGTTCAGAACTACGCTCCTGCTGGACATTCTCCAGATTATGCCCCTCATCCGGCCATTGTATTAAAGATGGAAGATGACAGTGGATTGCTTCTTCCAATCGTTGTCTGTATGTATTTTCCATCTTCAATGCAGTACACAAATTAATGTACATTTAACAATATCTCTGCTAATTTAATACCAGTGGAAATGCCAAGTATACTGCTGATGGCTGCAATACGCAATCTTCAATTTGTTTGTACCTTAACCCTTATCTCAGTTTTAGATTTTTTTTTTCATGAGCTAGCATTTCTGTTTTACAGCTGCCAGTAGATTTTTTTTTTAAATTTTTAATCTTGCAGGCTCGACCAAATGTTTATGAATCAATAAAAGAGATGATAGAGAAGATGGGTTACAAGGTTAGATGGTTGCATCGTTTCTAAATTCCTTGCATGCTATAAGGAGCACAAATTTCTAGCTTTGATGTTTTTAGGTCCACCTTGTACGTATCACGAAAAGAGTACAAGAGGCATACTTTGCTAAGCTGTACCTCATCAAGGCAATACCTAGCACTGCTATGTTCATTTCCTTTTCAGAAAGAATTTTAGAAATAAGCAGATTTTTAGTAAGCTAATATTTGTATTTGATTGAATAGGGTGGAGATGAAACAGAAAAAATTAGCTTGGATCTCTGTCCTTCAGATGCCATCAATATTGCGGTTAGATGCAAGGTATGATTCTCTTACACCTAAACTATTTAATAAGGTTTCAAAATTACTCCTGCAAAAATGGGTATGAAAAGGAACTGCAAATTTGATTTCAATGTCAGCTATAAGCCATGGAATCTTGTGATACTTGGCAGTTTTAGTGGTTGCAAGCTCTCTGACAGTGTCAATGAAGTAATTATTTAGTTGGAGGGAAATTACTGTGGAGGATAGGGTGGTACAACAAGTTTCTATCATTTTTCTTCCCTTATCAAGATATAGTGGTCTATCTCAAATGGTTATATGAAATCCAAAAGAAATTAAAGGGTGTTGAGATGCCTTGAATCCCAATGTGTTAGTTAGCCTGAGAAAATTACGTCCATGTCTGCAATATCCTCCATTGACACATGTCCTAAAATGAAGATCTTGATGTTTGCTCGAACCTAATCAGAGGTCCACGCTATGTTTGGATTACTTTCTTTGGAGTTACATAGTCATATCCCTTTGTATATGGAGCGTCTATGTAAACTCCCTAAATCTTAGGGTTCTATATATAATTCCTAATCCTTAGGGTTATCACCATAATCATTTTTGATCTTTTGTTTATTTTTTCCATTGTGAAGACCGATCTGCCATCGTCCAACAACATAGACCAACAGGAGCAAACCTTGTAAATCTATGTGTTTAATAGTCTATGTGGGCAAGATATTCATTGCAATGAATAGAGTAGTGAAGAACACGACTATGACCTTGTAAATCTGTGTTTAACAGTGTAGCATCCGGATTTGTACAAATCTGAACCCGACTCAATTAGGATCCGTATAACTCAATAAAGTTATTAATCAACGTTAAATAACATAAATTGATCAATTGATCCTAAATCAAAAGTCGTTCGGGCGAAATCGACCAAAAATCGATCGCATCGAATGCGTACCCGAAAAAGCCACGACGCAGATTCGGAAACCGCGAAATAAACCGAGACCACCTAAAAATCCGATTCGATGAAATAAGATGAACGAAATCGTTCATTCGTCGATTGGAGGTCGTTTGATATTTTAAAAACCGCAAAATTTAGCCATAACCGTATCTCGAGAAATTCGGATATTCATACCCAATCTAAAGTGTATGAATATTATATACTCATTTTGATAGTCATTCAGAGACGGTCAAAACGAGCTCTTGTGCACCAAAAATCCGACACTCGAGGTGTATATACGGTCAGCTTTGGTTTTCTAAATATAAGAAAACTATTTAAAAAAATAAAAATTCAATAAATAAGTTACACACAACAACAGTCTGCTGTACAATTACACAGACAGTCGTTTGACTCTTCTCTTCCATCCATTTGGTTCCACACTTTTCTCCACTTAATCTTTTTCTTCCCACCACTTGTCAAGAAACAAAGCCCTTCACTTTGTTATATAAACCATACAATTCCTCTAAAGTATCCCCAACTTCCTCTCAAAATTCCAACCGAGGAGCCCCATTTCTATTCTATTTTCAGCAGGAGGAATTGCAACAACTCTTCCCTTGCCATTGTGTCCTTCTCCCAAGATCCTGGAGCTCCCTCTCTCCACTAATATCTGCTGGAGCTGCTCCAGCAATCCCTTTTCTTGCAATTTGCTGCTGCTGGAAATCCATTCCAGCAAAAAGTTTGGAGGTGCCATGAGCCCCTTCTTCCTGGAGCTACTACTACACCCTGCTGTTGCTCCAAAGCAGCAGTCCCAACAATTGAAAAGCTATCTAAAGGCCATTTAAAAGCTTCTGTTCAAGCTATTTGGAAGTTCACAGATGTTGGAGCTGCTCCTCTCCCCTTGGAACTGCTTCCCAATTGAAGCATTGCATGTCAAATTAGTCTCTAATTCTTGGAGAATTCAAGAGGTACATCTTTACCCATCTCTTGCTGCAATCCATATTCTTGAATAATTATTCCACCTTTTGACTTATATAAAATTATAAACTAATACACACGAATGGTTACAAATGAAGAGAAGATTAAAGTTTCCATATCAGTCCTAAAAAGAATGAAATATCTGAAACCAATTTCTGAAAACATAATCAACAAAGCTAATAAGAATTTCTGATTCCGAAAACTAATTAGGATTAATTGAAAGTGAAAACATCATTGTATATAGATTTTCGGTTATAGTTAGCATACAGACTGGCATTATACACCCATGCTAATTAAAGAGGCCAATATTATGATTTAAGTACCATTATACAATCATATGTCATATACAAATCATGTCAAAGAATCTAGGAATAAATATGCAATTTATTAATTAAAGTTCCTCCGTTATTTTATATGAAGTGTGCACCAAGGAGTATATACAGAGACATGATTAGTACTAATTATAATTAACTTGCGCTACTTTCTAAATTAAATTAGATTTCCATCTATTACCTAACTGTTACTAAGAGAAGAGTAAATATTGGAAATTCACCATACTTATATTGTTCTCATGTTTGGAAAAGAAAGATTTGGGGTGTTTTCGGCATAGGTTAAAGACCAAATTTCAGATCTAAATCCAATTCACCGAATATAAACCCCACTTCGAATCCTAGTAAATCATTTATTAAATACAAATCTTATCCAAATCTTTCCAAAACATCTGATAGGATAGAAGGAAACGAGTAACCATAAAATTGAAATAGAAGTGGAAGTATTAAAATTTTAGATGAAAAATCTATTGTCTTTGCATCATATGGTGTGGGCACTTCATTATGAAATAGTTGAAATGTTTCATAGGCAACATTCTGATATCCTTAGGTTCTCCACCTATATTTGACAAAATAGTTAATTCCGTTACTGCAAAGTGTTTTCCACTTTCGAAACAATGGAAATCCAAAATCATCATCTATTATAGAGTCAATAAACTACTATTAAAATGTATCAGGAAGAAAATTTTGCACTTGCACTTCAGGAGTTTTATTGATTTAAGTTTTCAGGAGAGTCCTAGAACCATTATCAAAAATTGCTCGGCTACGTTTCAATAAAGTATAATATATATTCATACAATCTATTATATATAGGATGTTATGGCAAATGATCAGAAAACACCCATCCTTTGATGTCTCATATGGAACTGATACAATTGAGACATGATTCTTGTATAGGTACCGTATAAAAGAAACTGATACAGACTAGTTAGATCCATATCCAAAGCATAGATGGTAATCTTATGATTTTAGAAATAACATGTGATCACAAAGATCGATCATCTTCATAAATTAATCTTTTGGTATACTCTACTATTTATACATATCACCATAGATAGGAAGTGACAAAATACATAGATTTGTAAAGTCAACCATTGAAGATTGGGAAATGATGTGGTAGATGAATAAGCGAAATCAATGATGAATCAATTATATCAATAAGATCGTTGATAAAAAAGAGCTAGATCTGTATAATCAACCACATAAAGGATTAAGAAAGGATGAGGGATCAAGTCAGTGATGACTGATAATTAAGAGTGCCACTCACGGTGACTTTTACACCTGACTTTGCGAGGGTGTAGTGACCCTCAACTGGGCGGGAGATAGGAAGCCCAGTTAGGGCAGCGACCGCTTAGTGTGCGGGTCTAGGATCCTAGTCTTTTCTTAGTTTTTCACGAGCGTTCGTAGTTTTTACGCCTCTCTGGGATCCACAGGTTTTCTTTTAAAGACCAGTTCCGCTGACCATTGTTCTTTAGGGTACCTAGGCTGGAGGGCCCTCGGTTTTAGTTTTCGAGCTCGTTTGCCCGCACCGGTCGAGCCGATTTTTCTTTTGGAATGACTCTCCCGGGGAGTCTCTTCCACCCGTCTCAGTGGCGTAGTTTTGGAGTAGACCTATCCCTCTATTGGACCACACTTCTACTTAGAGGGCGAGACGGAAGGGTCTCTTATGAGACTAACTCACCGCTTAAGTTTTTGGTTACCGTTCCGCCAATAGGTTTGGCGATGGGTACATCTGAATCCTCTATGGCTACATCTAAATCAGTTACAGTTGAATTTGAAAGAGTTACCATTGAGTTTGGAATGAATCATAAATAAGTTGGACTAGAGTTGAGATGAATTACAATTGAGATTGAGATCGACTATAGTTTAGTTGGTTACTGTTACATGGTCAAAATCCCGCTATCGATTTCGACCAATCCTGTACGGCGCTAGCTAACCCATAGCTAATCGGCCTTCCCGAGTAGAACGGTCACGGATGCGCTCCAACTCTTCTCGATACTCCTGTTTGCTAACGCACCGACGCTCAGACACAAGCACAAGCTCGACTATATGGATCGCTCAATAACAATTTCAAGAACTCGCTCAAGAACTAAACAATCACACAAGGCACGGGCACAAAGCTCTTGTCTTTATTAGAATGGGAACTCTCTGGAGTGGGGTGACACTCTACACTTGTGTGTACACTGTGTCTCTGTGTGTTTACAAATGAGCCACCACCCCTCCTTATATACAAGACTCAAGGCATCCCAAGGGATACTCATTATTACATCTACAATAATGATACATAAAGACACAAGAGATCCTTCGAGTTCTTCGGCAACCCTTCGCGTTCCTCAACAACTCTTCGTCTGCTCATCTCTTCGACTCCTTTGTTGTCCTTTCTTCTTCTCGCACGGTTGACGCCCATTCAACCGCCCGGTCATCAGTACATTCGCGCTCCAACGTTTGCTGATGTAGCTTTGCCATAATTCACCAAGTGCCACGAACACTTGGTCTTGTGCCAAAGGGAACCCGCGGCCTCTAGACCCTCGTGCGGTAAACCCTTTCTTAGCGTTCTGCATGCTAAGGGGAAGTCCTCAAGAACTTCGCTATCGTGGCCTCTGGATCACTCTCGTACGCGTACTACCGAGCATGCTCGACAATGCTCGTACTCAGCACCTGCAACGCTCCATGCTTCCTTGGATCGCCATGCCTTGATGCCGATACCGTGCGCCTTCGTGCGTACGCCTATGTGGTCGTACCACATTGCTCCTCGATGCGTACTGTTTCACTACGTACCGCCCTTCTGCGCTCGTGTATGTACCGCTGCGTGCATCCACTGTCATGTCTTGCACTGCTGTCTGTACTCGCTGCTCGCACTGCTACTAGCACCACGACACTCTGCTACCGAGCCAGTGTCCTGTGTGACGCTTCTTCATCACGTACGGTAGAGCCTCCAGACTCTTGTGGATAACCTCCCTAATATCCATGTATTTTGGACTTCTCCTGAAGTCCTTGCTCCATCGATCATTCTCGAGCATCCGCTACTAGGTCTGCACGATCATTCTCGATCACGGAATTTAAGGGTGTAACGGTTACAATGAAGCTTGATTTCAGTTGAGTTGAGTACAATTTAGTTTTATTACAGTTAAGCTTGTTTTCAGTTGACTTAGTTACTATTCCGCCAGTAGTTCCAGGAAAAGAGAAAGATTATATTATGAAAATTATCTTTACGAGACTACGAGTTACTCCCACGGTTGTTAGACATAGCTAGTGGACGTGTTGGGAACTTAGTTAGAATGTATTTTACTCTACCGCATGCCTACGGAGGCACCCCAACCCTAAGGCTTCCTTACCGCCTTAGAGTCGTAGTGTGAGGTCTTACCCAGACTAAGACCACAGACTATCCACTAAGTTTAAGAAATTCAACAAGAAAATAGTCAAAACACCAGACCCATCAGAAAGAGTTATTGGATCACCTCGGTCATAATATGTATATAATGAATAAAAGAATTAATGAATCCTTAAGACTTGAAAAAGGATAAGGAAGACTAGAAATCTTATTAAAATCCATCAAACATGATTTATAAAAAAAATGATAGCTTAAATATGGTTCATATAAATTATATATAAAAGTGTTAAAGTTGGGTAATTGGGGTAAGATGAGTAAGTCTGGTGATTCATATATCAAACAAGTTGAAAATCTGTTTCAATGCAAATAGCTCTACATTTTAATTGTCAAGCCCTAACTACTTGCTTTCTTTTAGAGTCGCTAAATTTAGTTATTACTAATAATTAGATTTACTCAACATTTATTGATGTTCTGTTCTTCCTAATGCATGGACTGCAGGAAAAACACATGCATTGTGGTATTAGGAGAGCTGAACGTAAGTTTCTGCAGTAAAATATATTAGGTATGCATATTATAGTTTTTGTTTAAGATATTATAAATGATTATCTTTCTCTTCTGCGACAATTGGGACACATGTACATTATGCAATTTCTTTTGTTACATGTTAAATGCTAAGGAAATTTATGCAATAGATTGGTGACATATTGTAGTTCTTTGGCTTATTAGTTAAATGTGAATGTCATTCGTAAACTAAATGTGAAAAATTTTCCCTAATTTTCAGGACTCTAATGCGATCTTTAGAGAACATGATACTATGAGTGATGTGTAAACGGGTATCCCAGATCTGATGTGCAGGCGTCATAGTTGCTTCACAAATGGTCTATGTGAATCCTTGTAAATTTTAGAAACTAAAGAGAGATTACTAGAAGAGAGTAGTCATTCAAATTGATTAATGTAAATAATTAACAAAACTATGACCATTGTGATAATTGGAAACATTTTACCTCTAACATATAACAAGGCTTTTATGATTCTCGACAAATAGAACAAAAAAACTCTATATCATGGAAAGGGCATATATAACTAAAGGTAATGATGTGTTTTTGGAGGAGGCCTTGGTATTAGAGATACCTTAAAGATCATCACATGTTATAGTGATGGCATCCTTAGTCTTCTGCACAAAGAGTAAATGATTTGAGATATAACAGTTAAAACCCACATATACTATTACCTACGAGGGTTTCTTGAATCATGCTCTCGAGCTCTACTGTAGGCTATAAATACCCTTGTGTACAAGAATTGCTGCAAGCAGTCTTCTTCTTATAAGTTCTCTTATAGGAAGGCATTCTTCACGTCGAGCTGGAAAATTGGTTAGTCATTGCTAAAAACAATAATGAGGAGAATCAACACCATGTCGATTCTAGTGGTTGAAGAGAATGTGTCGTAGTAATCGACACCATAGAGAGTCCGATTAAACATCTTCTCCATTAGACGCGCATTATCATCTTCGGAGGTTCGAACTATTTCCTTGTTATATTCCATATTGCAAAATCGGATGACTGGAGGAAGACCATCATTTTCGTTTTCCAGCTAGAGTAATTCGTTCATTGAAGTAGGGAGGGCGAACCATCGAGTTCCCTTCAATATGTGATTCTGAGAAGTTGGCTATGTGTGCTTCGGAGCGTTACTTCTTCAGCACAAACGAGGCTATGTTAATTGTTTGTTCTAGCGGATATCAGTTGATGGGTGCGGATAGATTAGACTAAATGACATGGATTGTTGCAATCGCAATAATATAAAACAGGCACAATGTTACGTTGCACTTTCAGTCACAGATAAATAATCAAACTACAAGTGTACATGTATTTAATGTGAAAATTATCCTGTGTAAAAATCACGACACGAGTCTCTCGACTCAGGCTTTCAACCTGACTCACACGGGTCTTTTCACCAATTTGAGTTGCTTACACGGATAACCCAACCGTATTGCAACTTGAGTTGATTACAAGTCAACTCAACTGTTTACACATCTCTTAACACCTCAATATCAAAGTAAATATGCATTGAAGCATGAGGTAAAAAGTAAAATGATCTTACAGAGTGAGGAGCGTGCTCGTAAAAATTGAACGCATATAACCAAAGCTGTTGGAATGAAGAACACGATAGAAAATATCTCTTTGATCTTTCTCTCAAAGTATAGAGTGGAAAGTGGAGAGAAGAGAGCTTGTTGCTCGTTGTTGTGTGTTGTAGAATGAGAAATGGGGTCTTATTTATAGGGTTATAAGAAATATGACCGTTGAAAATAAAATATGAATAAAATCAAAGATGATTTCCTGATATGATGGATCAGTTCAAAGTGGATGGTCAATCAACTGCGAATGATCAACCGTGGCAAAAGTTATGATCGCTCAGTTGATGACCGTTGGAAGGAAATTCAAATTATGATCAATTACGGATAATCGATCAAGTAGAAACAAATGATCGATCGGAGGTGATCGATCAGGTGAGAAAGGATGGTCGACCAGCTTGACTCTTTGACCTGAAAGCCAAAGCCAAAGTCAAAGGGCTGAAATGCAATATTCATGATTTGAGGTCATTTACATTCTAAGACAATTGGAGTGTGGCTCTCTTCCATTTCGCTACCTTGATCTTCCCTTGACCGTTGGAAAAATTAGGATGTCTGATTGATTGCCTATCATAGATAAGATGGAGAAATGACTCTCTGATTGAAAGGCGTCTATTTTAACTCACAACAGGTGATTAGTGCTGGTACATGCCGTTCTCTTAGATATTCTTGTTTTCTTCATGTCATCGCGTCTTCTCTCCTTCGGTATCATGCGCCGACTTGAGGTGATCGTGAGTAGGTTTCTTTTGGGTAAAGCATGTCGGGATGGATCGAGAATGCATCTAGTCAACTGGGAGACTGATACTTTACGTAAAGTGGTAGGCAGCCTAGGAAACTCCTGCTTGGAAATCATGAACGAAGCTCTTCTTCTAAAATGGGTTAGTAGGATTTAGGGAAGAATTGTATATTTGTGTTACCGTCTAATCCGTAGCATTTATAACGTTGGGGTCTTTGACGGTATGCCCCGACACCCACATTTTCACCCTTTCGTTATTTGGAAGGGCATCAATTGATGCCTCGTTTTTAGGAGCTCTTTCATCTGTTGTTGGGTGATAATAGATCTTTTGCCTTCTGAACCTACAACCGGTCGGGTGAGGGTCCCTTCTCTTCTAAATTCTCTCGCCTATTTTCTTTGGCTGCTAACCGGGATGCATGGGTGTTGGACTATTGGTTAGATGACAACTGGATGCTTTCATTCCTGATGGATTTTTTTGATTAATGCCTTGAGGATTTCTTTCTCCTTTTGGAATCTATCAGATAGTTAGATAGACCGACCGATGGATAGGACCAACTAGGTTTGGAAAGATAATTCATTCTTGGTTAAACATGCCTACAAGGCTATTACCAGATCGCCACCTCCGAGGACGGACGCTCTAATTTGTAATTGCAATTTGGGAGTTAGTTGCCAAACAATGGATTCTTTATATAGTTGCTGCTTAGAAGACGTATTATGACAAGGGATCGTTGCGCAAGATTTTTTGTGGATGCCTCCAATAGATGCCTTTTGCCTGTGAACCATAGACATGTGCATAGAATGGATGTAGCAGAAATGAAAATGCTAAAGTGGATGTGCGGACACACACGTAAAGATTGGATTCGGAATGATGCAATTAGAAAGAAAGTTGGTGTAGCTCCGATCGAGGATAAGATACGAGAAAACCGCTTAGGATGGTTTGGTCATTTGCAAAGAAGATCAGCGGTTGCACCAGTTAGAGATGTGAGTGTTGGGATGTTGAGCCGACTAAAAGAGAGCAAGGACGACCCAAGAAGTGTTGGAAAGAGACTATATGAAGGGATCTTAGTTTTTTGGATATAAGCCCAGGATTGATCCAAGATAGATCTGAATGGAGGCGAAGAATCCATGTAGTCGACCCTACTTAATTGTGAGAAAAGGCTTTATTGTTGTTGCTGGACTACCTCTTTTCCCCTTTTTTCCCGGCCCACTTGGGCCCAACATTATTTCTCTCTTTTTTTAAGACAACAACCTACTAGAGCTCTCAAACAAATAACCCCTTTTTTTATAAACGCAGGTCTCTACTTAGGGTTCCCAACCGGGAACTCTTGGGAACCCTATCTCAAAGGTCTCGTACGCACGCCGCCAGAGTGGGGAGTTGGTGCTGCGGGATCTGCGGGGTCACCGCGCGAGGGCCGAGGCTGGTCTGCGCCCGGGTACTCGAGGGTTCTTGGAGAAGTACAGAAGGCTCCGTGCGAAGGTTGCGTCGCGCCTATGCGGGGCACGGAGGTGCAGGCTGCGTCGCTTGCGTCGCGCCGCCTAGGTCTTCGAAGGTGCGTCGCCGGGGGTCGCGCCAATTGCGGCCTAGAATCGTCGCCGCATGCGCTGGAGCAACATTGCCTCACCAAGAGAGGCGGCTTGGATGTGTGGCGTCGCGTGGGAGGCGCTTTGGGAATCGCGCGGTCTGGGAGGGGTTGGGAACCCTCTTCGAATTGTGTTGGGGTCGCCTGGGATGCACGTATGTGCGCACGATGGCGTTGCACCTTGAGATCGCGTCGCCGATGACGCGAGATGCGGAAGGGGCTAGGAGAAGAGCCGCATGAGAGCCGCTGCGTGAGAGGTGGCAATGCGCTGGGGCCTGGAGGCTTCGCCTGGAGCCCTAGGGGATTGAATCCTGTGGGGCAGACAGAGGGGATCGCGTGATGGCACTCGAACCGCCTACCCAAAGAAGACTGTAGGGCTGCTGCATCGGGAATGCCCAAATATGATGCCGGAGATGGTAGCTCCATCTAATCATGTCAGATCGTGCCAAAATGCAGCCTGGAGGGTGGTGGCGCATTGGTTGGCTTTGACGAGTTAGGGTTTCAGAGGAAAACCCTAGAACCTTTTGTTGATGATGATCTGAGCACACATTCTTGAATAATAGATGAACACAAAATGATCTTCAAGAATATAATCAGACTAATAACAAATCATCAAAATTGAATCCGCGTGAAACTCCCAAAACCGACTTTGCTCTGATACCATGTTAGAAAATAGGAAGCGGAAGCGATTGATAAACAGAGCATAGAAACAAAAAGATAAAACATGAAACTCAAAATTTTTTACGTGGAACTCTATTCCTTAAGGAGCGGGATGAAACCACGGGAGAAGCCCTCAAAGGTGCATATGTTGCATTGCTTTTTCTCTCAATGGTTATAGGAGGTCTGGGGCTCCGTATATAGCCTCCACAGAGCCTCCAAGTCCCACCACTGGTAAATGTGGGACTAAACTGTAGATGGGGCTTACCCATCTCCCTCAAGTGACGCATATACATAAATACTCCAGTACTATAGTGTTATGTCTCTGAATGCGAGTACCGAGCAATAGATTGCGTAAGGGAATAACACAATAGTGGGTGTGTTTCTCATAGTTGTTAATCCCTATTCGATGTCGCTCATAGCCAGCTTCTCACTATCTCTTTTATACATCGCATGAGGGATGCTTATAATAGATTAAGCAGGATCACAATACCCCCTACAGCTACAACTCAGACCTCCTTTGCGATGGTTACATCTCGCAGTAGAGGAGGTTTGGCATAGTTCACAGGATGGTGTCCGTGCCAGAGGCAGACACCCTCACCCATAGTGCACATATTGCAACCATGTAGGGCACTCTAAGAATACATGCAATCAGCATGGTCCTTCGACATGTGCTCGTGTTGCCGAGCAGTTTGCGTGCACTGCTATTTGTGTTGATCAGAAGTATGACGATCTTGTCTTCCATACAAGAGAGATTATGGCTTCTACAACCGACTCTACTAGTGCTCCGCTAACCACATCTGGCACAACAACTTCTGCCAGTTATGAGTTCATGTATAAGTGGAGAAAGTTGTAGTGCATGAGTATGCATATTTTGATGATAACAAAACTAGTGTTGTTAATCCAAACTTGTGCAGATAGACAAAACATGTATGTAAAGCTTGTAGCTAGGTGAAGAGCACGAAGGCTATTACCCCAGAAGAAGCTCAAGCTTAAGTGAAGAAGATGCTAAGCAACTCAAAAGAGTTCAAGGCTGAGGAACTCCATCTCAACCTAAAGGAAGGATTTAAAGCTCAAGAGGAGTACAAAATTTTTCCTTTTATTGAGTCATACTTTTCTGTGAGGGATTTTTACCCCCACGAACCCTACAATCTTTGCAAATTACCTGCTCAACCCTGTAAACATCATTATTATCCCATCAACTTCATAAAGTTTCTCCGTCTTATACCATGAACCCTACCATTAACTTGACACTTCGTGAGTTAACTTACTTGGGATAAAGTTGAGTTAATCAAACTACAACAAATCTAACAATATGTTTTCTTCCATTCTCTCGTTTCTTCTTATCTCACCCTTCTTCCTCTTCCTTTCCCTTTCATACAACCCACTTGCTTCTTCGATCCAGGGGCGACTGTCGAGCGGCGTAAGGGGGGAGGGGGGGGGCAGTACAGGCGGGTGGCGCAGGGGAGGAGGGTGAAGGAGGGCAACAAATATGTTGGTCCAGATATTTCTCGGGATCCAGTTGGTAGATTGAGTCCCTTGCTAAGGATGGGCGCAGGTTGGGCGGTGTGCGGGGAGGGGCGGAGGTTCGACAGTGCGGGAGAGTTGCTTTCTAAATCTTCAGAGTTTGTGGTTGAAACCGTGACAACCTTGGCAGATGCCCAATTAATAATCCAGGAAAACAAAAAAAATCCCTTCTCGGTTCTAATGGAATTGGACCCACATTATTTCATAGGAGTAAGAAATGAATCACGTTGAATTTAAATAGAAAGCCCGCTGTGATTGATTTTGACTACTCAGATTCTTTTCCTTGTTATAAAAAAGTCTCACTTCCTTAATCAAAGTCTACATCTAGTAAATAATAGCTAATGCTAATCTCAAGAAGACGGAGGATGCGAATGTATGCGTGATCAGGTTGAACGTGTGAATAAAGCAGATCTCAGATCTGGAAATCAGAAGCAAATAATGGTTACACGAACAGAGTTGATCTCAAATGTAGGATGATGGAAGGGATCGGGAGCTCAGATCGTGCTGCATATGAGACGATAGGTTGCATATGAAGAGATGTAAAAGTGGACATGGTAGCTGCTACCAATGGCGAAGAGGGGGAGCTCTACAAGGAAGGGGTCTTCATCTTTTTCCTCGTGATGTTGTTCCTGCCCGTGTTCTTGTGGGGTATACGGGGGGAGGGGAGGAGGTTGTGGCTGAGGATGTGTTCCTACCAGATCCTCGCGGGGAAGGTGGGGGGGGGGAGGTTGGGGTGGCGTGATGGGAGGGGACGGAGATTGGGCGGTGCGGGGGAAGAGAGTGGCATGTCGAGCGACACGGGGGAGGAGGGGCAGTAGGTTGGGCGGCGTGGGGGAGGGGTCGGAGGTTGGACAGTGCGGGGAAAGGAGGGGCAGAGGTTGGGCGACGCAAAGGGAGGGGGCCAAAGATTGGGCGACGCAAAGGGAGGGGGCCAAAGATTGGGCGACACGAGAGGAGGTGGCATTGGGGCACGTCTGCTTTGTAAAACTTTCCTTTAATTTTTAAAGGAATTTTCTTATCACAGAGAAAAACAGAGTCTCCTCTCCACTTTAACCAGTCTGCATTTATTCTATTAGTAACATCTCCATCAATTTCCCCATCCTGTTGCAAAATAGATCTCAAATATCTAAAAGAATCTCTCTTTCGAATGTTATTGTCACCAATCTTCACCTCAATTCCTTCACCATTGCTTCAATCAAAGGTGTACTCCATATATTCCATCTTAGCCCTACTTATACGAAATCCTTTAGTCTCCAATGCATGTCTCCAGACCTCAAACTTCTCATTTACTTCATCTCTAGTCTCATCAATCAACACAATATCATCAACAAATAACATACACCAAGGTAACTCATCTTGAATGTGACTTATCAACTCGTCCATAATCAAAGTAAAAGGAAATGGACTCAAAGTTGAACCTTGATGTAAACTAATGTTGATGTCAAAATAGTCAGTATTCCCAGACGGGGTCCTTACACAAGATAAAGTCCTATCATACATGTATTTTATGAGGTTAATGTATATGACATGTACTTGTCTCTTTTCCAAAACTCTTCATAATATCTCTCGTGGGACAGAATCACAAGCCTTCTCCAAATCAATAAAGATCAAATGGAGGTTCTTCATTTTAGCTCTATAAATCTCCATTGGCTTCAATAGTAGAGCGACCTGGCATGAATCTGAATTGATTTTCTTTTGTTGGGAAAAAATGAGCAAGTTGTTTATTCCATAAGCCCTAGGCTCTCTTATATAGGAGAGTAGCCTATGGGTAAATTACATAAAGCACGTAACTGGAAATAAAAATAGCAGAAAGATACAGAAACAACTATATGCGTTAACACTCCCCCTCAAGATGGAGCATAGATATCGATCATGCTCAGCTTGGATGCACACTTCTGGAATGGGCCACGTAGTAGTGCCTTGGTGAATATATCCGCTGTTTGATTTTCTGAGGCAACATGAGATGTAGCAATGAACTCCTTCTGTATCATGTCACGTATAAAGTGACAGTCAATCTCAATGTGCTTGGTCCACTCATGGAATGCTGGGTTGTTTGCAATGGACAAAGCTGCCTGATTATCGCGCTCCAAGGTCATAGGAAGTGGTACATGTAGACATAGGTCTGTGAGTACACTTTTCACCCACATCATCTCTGTGGTAGCCTGAGCCATAGCCCTATATTCGGATTCAGCACTTGATCTATCTACCACCGTCTGTTTCTTGCTCCTCCATGAAACTAGAGCATCTCCAACATAGACTGCAAACCCTGAGGTGGACTTCCTGTCCTTGGGGCATCCTGCATAGTCTGCATCCGCACATGCTGAGATAGAAATCCCTTTCCCCTTCTTAAATAGCAAACCTGCACCTGGAGATGATTTGAGATATCTAAGAATCATATGTATTGCATCCATATGAACCTGACGTGGCTGCTCCATGAACTGGCTCACACGACTCACTGCAAATGATATATCAGGTCTAGTGATCGTGACATACAACAGTTTTCCTACTAGTTCTATGTATCTTCTTCTGTCCACCTCCTCTGTGTCATCATTATAGAGCTTCATGCTGGGATCCATTGGTGTCGTAGCAGGTCGACATGCAAGCATACCTGTTTCACTCAACAAATCTGTAACATATTTCCTCTGCGACATTACTAATCCATACAGATTTCTAGCAAATTCCAGCCCCAGAAAATATCTAAGGACTCGAAGATCCTTAGTGACAAATTCGGTTCCCAGCTTTTCTTTCGCCTGCTTTATGCCCTGCTCATCATCTCCTGTAAGCAAGATGTTATCTACATAAACCATGATTACAATAATACCTCTAGCAGTTTTTTGTACAAACAAGGAATGGTCAGCATTGGAGCATTTGTATCCTTGTTTCTCAAAGAGGTCTGAGAGCTTCTGAAACCATGCTCTGGGGCTCTGCTTAAGGCCATAGATAGCCTTATGTAATCTGCATACCGTGGAACACTCCTCCTCAACAGCAAAACCGGGTGGCTGTTACATATAGACTTCCTCCTGCAAATCTCCATATAGGAATGCGTTCTTCACGTCCAACTGATAGAGTGGCCAGTCTCTAGTAACTGCTACTGACAACAAGATCCGGAGAGTGGAATGACGGGCTACAGGCGAGAATGTGTCAAGGTAATCCACCCCGTATGTCTGTGTAAAGCCACGTGCAACAAGACGTGCCTTGTATCTATCAATAGAACTGTCTGCATTGTGCTTCACTGTAAACACCCACTTACAGCTCACCGGGTTCACATCTGGAGGTATAGGAACCAGACTCCAAGTTCCTCTGGACTGAAGTGCCGCCATTTCTTCCTCCATTGCTAGTCGCCATCTACTATCCTGCAGAGCATCTTGATAATTCCGTAGAATATCTACAGCTGATAGTGCCACCACAAATGTCCTGAAATCTCCAGATAATCTCTCAAGAGACACAGATGCTGACAATGGATATGTAACACAGCTCCTCTTTGATTTGCATATAGCAATGGGAACATCTAAATCTGCTGTAGCCTCATCTGGCCCCTGCAACATATCATGCTCAGAAATGTCATCAGATCCATCAATAGAAATATTTTCATTACATACCATAGGCGAGCTAGGAGACGAGTCATGACCATGAGCGGGAGAAGGCCTGCGGGTATAATGGAACGGTAGCGGTGAGACAGGTATATGTGGTGGTGACGGTGGTGGTGGTGACGGTAGTGATGTTGATGACGGCATTTGAGGTGGTGGTGTCATGTATATGGCATCAGTAGATAGAGGTGGTAGCTGCTGGTCTCCCGAGGCTGAAAAATACATAACAGATTCAAAAAATGTAACATCTGCACTGACCATATACCGCCGACGCAGAGGATCAAAGCACTTGTACCCCTTTTGAGTTCTGGAGTACCCAACGAAAACACACTTGACAGTCCTAGGAGAGAGCTTGTCAGTACCAGGCGACAATTGATGGACAAAGGCAACCGAACCAAACACACGAGGAGTAAGAGTGAACAGATCCTTCCCGGCATGGATGAGGGAAAACGGAATCTGTTCATTCAAGACAGAAGAAGGCATACGATTGATTAGGTAACATGCAGTGAGAACTGCATCACCCCAGTAAGAGTAGGGAACATGACTTTGTATAAGAAGTGATCTTGTGACATCAAGAATGTGGCGATGTTTCCTTTCAGCAATTCCATTTTGTTGAGATGTATGAGCACAAGATGTTTGGTGAACAATCCCTTTTGAGGAGTAATAATTGGCAAGGACATTGGTGCACAGTTCTAAAGCATTATCACTTCTCACAAACTTCACAGATGTGGAGAAAACATTTTGTATTTCATTCAGAAAATGGATAATGATATTTCCTGCTTCAGATTTATTTTTCATCAAAAATACCCATGACACACGAGAAAAATCATCCACAAATACTGTATAAAATCTGTGTCCCTGATGATCAGGTACACGCCTCGGACCCCAGACATCAATATGAAATAACTCGAACTTGGAGGTACTACTCCGACCTGGACGACTGGGAAAGGTCGACCTGTAATGCTTTCCCAACTGACACGCCTCACATTGGATAGATGTGTGAGGAAGACCATAAGGTAACACGCGACGCAACTTCTGAAGCGGTAAATGTCCAAAGCGCAGATGCCACAATAAAGGAGATACTCGTCCAGTGGGAATGGATGAGGATCCAGCGAAGGGGGTCTGATTCAAGCGGTAGAGGCCTCCTTGCTCATAGCCACGACCAATCACGTTGCCCGTATGGATGTCCTGAAAAATCAAAGAAGATGGATCAAAAATTGCCCGACAATGTAGATCCTTCGTAATCTGACTAATTGACAACAAATTCATTGAAAAATCAGGTGCATGTAGCACATTCTTGAGCTGCATAGAAGATGTCAATCGAATCTCCCCCTGACCAGTGATGGGGGAATGTGTACCATTGGCAATTACTACTGTTCTGCCTGGAGGAATATGAGTGTATCCTGTAAGTAAATTCTGGTCGCCACATAGGTGATGTGTAGCGCCCGAGTTCATAATCCATGGTAAAGTATCTGATCTACTGGTACATGCAAGTATGCTACCTGAAGCACTGGTCGACGCAGAGGCAGAAGCAACATCATCAGATTGACTCTCAGTAGTCGGTGCTGGACCAGATGGGGGAATAATGCCCCTCAGACGGGCAACTAGATCGTCGAACCGTTGATTCAAAGTGGCAGCAGAAGGAGGCTCTATCTGCTCAACGGCTCGTGCATATGCAGGAAATCCATGCTTCGAATAGCATGTGTCTTCATTGTGTCCTACACGATGACAGTAGGTACATGTTGGCCTAGTACGACCCCTTCTTCCACGAGGTCCACGTCCACGGCCTTGATTATGAAATCCGCGACCCCTGTTGGCTGCCATGGCTGAAGTATTCTGATTCGTAGCCGCGGATGGAACTGTTATCCGACTCAGTCTATGGAAAGCTTCCTCCATGGAAGTAAATAGTGGAGTCGGCCAAAATCTGTGATCGTGCCGCCTCATACTCTGCATCGAGTGCAGCCAGGAACACGCCCACCATAGTCGCATTCCTGTATGTCTTCTGTTGTTCTGGCATGGCTGTCAAGGGCATGAAGCTGTAGAGCTTCTCAAACATCCCTCTCAGGGCCTGTTTGGTTGCTGGGTTGGACTGGGTTGGGTTGGGATGGGTTGGGGTGGGTGAATAGTAATCTGTGAGGAGGAAGTACCCTTGTGAATAGTAACCAGGGTTGGGCCAACCCAGTCCAACCCAACAACCAAACAGACCCTCAGTGATGTATAGAGAATGTAGAGGGCGACTATTCTGCTTGATAGTGAATATATCATGCTGGAGTTGCAGAATCTTTGTCTCGTTCTTCGCCTGTGAATATGTAGCCGCCAGAATGTCCTACATATCCTTCGTCGTGGGTTGATGTAGAATGTCATTAACAATCTCAATTGCTAACGTACCGGATAGCCAAACCTTGGCGTATGCGTCATTAGCCTCCCAAGAGGCATTGGTTCCAGTCTTCTCAGCAGGCTCTGGTTCGGTAAGAATGTGCTTCTTACCCGTTGACTTCATCATGCTCATGAACTGCATGACCCACAGTTCATAGTTTGTACCGTCCATTTTTACAATAGGCGCTGGACCACGAAATGCGCCAATAGATGGGATATCTACCTTGCTTATTGACATACTGGATACTGGACTGGAACGATTGATAGAGAAATGTGATTTGTCTACAATGACATAGACGGGTTTAGTTGCACGTGTAGACCTCAAGCAACTAAACCCATGTAGACGAAGGTGCGCGCTTTAGGGCTTAGCACGTGCACGCGTACAGTCAATCGGGAGAACTAGGCGCACTGGTGCACTGGTGCGCGATGCGCGCACTGGTAGCGCGCTGGAGTGGCGCTGATATGCGTGAGGGGTCACACGCGGCCGTACAGGGGGACAGGGGACACGCACAGGCGATGCTACAGGAGCACCACAGCGCAGGAGCACCGCAGCACAACGCACCGAAGCAGGCGATGCTACAGGAGCGCCGCACGCTACCGCACGAAGCACCGAAGCAGCACACACAAGGGAGATGCGCAGAGGAGGCGCGCTGGGGAGATGCGCAGGAGGCGCTAGCGCAGATTCAGCCGGGGCACCGCCGTGCGTGCGGCCCAAGAGGGGGCGGCGCCGATCGAAGAGAGAGAGAGAGGAAGAGAGGCCGGCGAGTGGGATAGGGTAGGGTTAGGGTTTTGAGAACTCCGGTCTAGGACCGTCGCTCTGATACCATGTTGGGAAAAAATGAGCAAGTTGTTTATTCCATAAGTCCTAGGCTCTCTTATATAGGAGAGTAGCCTATGGGTAAATTACATAAAGCACGTAACTGGAAATAAAAATAGCAGAAAGATACAGAAACAACTATATGCGTTAACATCTTTTACGTTGGAAACTTTCCTCAGCCGTCTTTCAATCACACGTTCCAAATTTTCATATTGCAACTTATCAGTTTGATACCTCTGTAATTTGAACAATCTTGAATGTCTCCTTTATTCTTATATAGAGGCACCACGATACTCTTCCTCCAATCTTCAGGCATTTTTCTTGCTTCGCCAAATAACATTGATAGATAAAGCCAAGTCAAACCACGTTCACCTAAAACTCTCTTTACTTCTACAGGGATGTCATCTGGTCCTACACCTTTCCCGGATCTCATAACATTCAAAGCCTCCTCTACTTCCTTTCTTTGTATTCGTCTATAGCTTGCACGATTCAAGTAACTTTTACTACTAGATAGATCACTCAAAGTAATCTCTCTATTTCCTTCCCCAATGAAAAATTTATGGAAGTACTGCTCCCATCTAGTCTTTATGTCCTTCTGAGTAACAAGCACGCGACCTTCCTCGTCCTTAATACATCTCACTTGAGAAAGGTCTTTGGTCTTTCTTTCTCTTGCTTTGGCCAGCCTGAATATATCCTTCTGACCCTCCTTAGAGTCGAGATTTTTATGAAAAAATATCATAAGCTTTTGACTTAGCTTCGCTTACAGCCTTCTTTGCTTCCTTCTTCGCTATTTTGTAGTTTGTGACAGTTTCCGTTGATTTATCCTTAAACATAGCTTTAAAGCATGCTTTTTTAATTTTTAGGTGCTCTTGCACCCCTTCACTCCACTACCAAACCTCCTTTTGACTTGGAGCTCCTCCCTTCGACTCGTCTAGTATCTCTTTGGCTACCTTTCGGATACAAGATGCTACTGCCTCCGATATCTTGTTTACACTTCCGCTACAATCCCAAGATAAGTCTTCTAAAACCTTCTCCTTGAAGCTCGATTGCTTCAGTGGAAGATTCCACCATCTAGTTCTAGTGATTTTAGGAGCCCTCCTTTTCTTTTCCAGCCCTTTCATTTGTATATCCAAGACTAACAAGCGATGTTGGGTTGTCAAACTCTTTCATGGGATTACTTTGCAGTCTTTACAACACAACCGATCTCTTCTCCTCAACACAAAGTAATCTATCTGTGTTCTAGTTGGCCCACTCTTATAAGTAATTAGATGCTCCTCTCTCTTCTTGAAGAGAGTATTTGCTATGAAAAGATCATATATCGTTACAAAATCCAGAATGACTATTCCCTCTTCGTTTCTATCCCCAAAACCATGTCCTCCATGAGCACTAGCATACCCTGAAGCATCTTTTCCCACATGTCTATTAAGATCTCCACATATGCAAATCATCTCTCTTTGTGGGATTCCTTGTAAAATCTTATCCAGATCCTCCCAAAAAGCTTGTTTAGTCCTTTCATCTAAACCAATTTGCGGTGCATGAACTGAGATGATATTCAGAATTTCTTCTTTAAGCACCAATTTTAGTAAAATATTCCGATCCCCGAATCTTTGCACCTCAACCAGATAATCTTTCAAATCCTTATGAACAACCACTCCAACACCGTTTCTACCCTTATCTTTACATGAATACCAAAGTTTAAAGCCTGTCTTCTCGATCTCCCTTGCATTCTCTCCAACCCATTTAGTCTCTTGAAGACAAAGTATATGAATCTTCTTTCTTTCCATCGTATCGATATCTCCTCAATTTTCCAGTTAAAGTGTCAACATTCCAATTACCAATCCGCAACTTCCTTTGCAATCTCTTTTGGACTAACTTCTTACTCGCATGCGTCCATTATGCGAGAACCCTTGTAAATTTTAGACTGCATCCGGACGGTGATGCAACAGAACTAGCTTAATTACCTGCATGCGTTCGTCATGCGAGAACTCTTGCAAATTTTGAACTACATCCAGGTTACGATGTAGCAGCCCTTGCCAATTTTTCAGGCGATGCAACGCGTCGCAAGTAGGGAACACCTCTACGAAATCTGTATGTTTGCTTAAATCCATGTTGAAAAGATCCGAATGTTATGAGACAACTTCTTAAATAGTGTTTTTTTGAAATAGTATTTAGGAAGTTGTCTCCGACTGTTTTACGCTGGCTGTCAGTTACCTAACGCAAGCCTCTCATTTACCCGGGCTTGGGACCGACCATGGTTAAGTTAAAAAAGAGGTAGTCCAGATTTGAAAAAAAATGAAAAAGACACGTACAAATTAAAAAAACCCGTACGCATTAAAAAATGATGATAAAAAAGAGAGGTGTTACGGCTATAAAAAATGGAAATAGCCGGAAAAATTGCAAGAGAAACCGTAAAAAAATTGAAACAGCTTAAAATGATAATAATGTGACGGCTTATTAATTTTTTTGAAAAGCCGCAAGAAATTTTTTAGAATGCTCATGTTTTCCTCATTTTATTGTCTTCTCCCAACTTTGTCGATATTGATTTTCCGACAAGTATGGGAGAAGGGGGGGGGGGTATTTGTAGAGTCACATGCCATTTTGTCAGATAGAGATCCAGATTCTCCAGTCCAGATTGCACTGCCAGCCAGTATTCTAGACTCTACAGTTCAGACTTGACGATCATGGTTTTCGAGTCAGTTTCTGACACACATATGGATGCGGTCTTCTTTCAGATGAGCACATGTTTGCCATCTTTTGTCGTGGTCCCCATCATTCTTCTTGTTGTTTCGACTAGAGTTTTCATGTGGTATCATAGGGACTCGAGAGGAGGGTAATATTCTCTGAGTCAGATGGGAGAGACTCAGTTCTTCGACGAGGAGACTTCTCAGACTCCATTCTCCAGCGACCGTGGACTCCGACGAGGATTGCACTTCCACGGCCTTTTCATTACAACCCTTTTCACAGATAGAGCAGTTGTCCACATGTTGTGGCGGGCTAGAGTACTCCGCCAAGGAGACTCATTTCAGTTGCAGTGACTTTGACATGCACAGTTCAGAGCATATGCTCTCCGACTAGGAGATTCAGTTAGCTCACACTCCAGCCCATTCGTCCTCCTCACCTGCACAGCATGAGAAGCAACGTCCTCGACAACAGCAGTTGTGCGCGTTGAGTTGATATTGTCCGTAGTGTCTTGTAGCGTGAGTTGAATTTCTTTCTGTTTGTCCAAACTGAGCATTGCATGCTCCAGTTTGAGGGGGAGTGTTGGAGTATTTATATATATGCGTCATTTGAGGGAGATGAGTACCCCATCCACAGTTTAGTCGCACATCTATCGGTGGTGGGATTTGGAGGCTCTGTGGAGACTATATAAGGAGCCCCAGATCTCCTGTAACCATTAAGAGAAAAAGCAATGCAACATATGCCCTTTTGAAGTTTTCCCCCGTGGTTTCATCCCGCTCCTTAGGGAGTAGGGTTCCATGTAAAAAATCTTTGAGTTTCATGTTTTATCTTTCTATTTCTATGCTTTGTTTATCAATCGCTTCCGCTTCCTATTTTCTAACATAGAGCTTATCAAACATGCCCCTGAGCCAGGAGTAGAATGCATGAGAGGATGCCCATCCCGTTTCGCTGTAAAGATCTCAGACCGGAGTAGAATCTTGGTCTCATTTCTCGTTTGAGAATATGTGGTGACGAAAATGTCCCACATTGTCTTGGCAATGATCTCTATGATTAGGGTATCGGAGAGCCAAACATACGTCCGTGCGTTGTCTTTCTTCCACGAAGTATTCACCCCAATCTTGTTGGTCGACTCAGGTTGCGTCATGAATCATGATATATTCCTTGTTTTTGTTCTCTATGATACTCATGACCTACATAGCCCACAATTCATAGTTGGTTCCATCCATCTTGACGATGGGCACATGACATTTGAAGTCCACAGAGGGGAATATGTTGATCTTGTTCTCTGAAGTGACTAATGAAGGAGCTTGGGAAAGATGTAGCTGGATGTATGGAACGATCTGATTTTGTCTGCACAATCATGTAGAGAATATGTTATGTGTATAGATTTAGAGCACAACTTTTCCCATTAACTTCCGATGGACTTTAGGATAGTCAGGTTGGACTTAGATGTCTGAAATCACCCTCGAATGCACCAAAACCATACCATGCGGTAGCTTAGGATGATGGCACATAGCTGCTGGAGGCCACACAAGTGGCATCGTTCTTTTCTCACGTCAATATAAACCTCTTGATTGTCATCTGTTGTATTTGCCGTGACTTGTCAGCTCATAATATGTATTCTTTCGTATCTGGATGGTAATGAGATCATTAATCTCCTTCCGACTCTTCTCCATTCAATTCAAGCGTAAGGCAGTTATCTTATATAGTTGGAATTGAAAAGCTTTATATAATTTGTTATCCGAGGTGTAGTTGATAAAAAATATTAGATAATAAAAGGCTTCTAGCGGGAACATGAGCCTCCTCTTCAATTAGCCGTCTCTTACGGCCCTACAAATTAAAAAGATCTGATCCCGTATATAAAATCAATTATAATACAGATATCAATGAATATAAATTTACCTTTGAATATGTGCATGAAATGTACATTATTGACTTATTTTTTTAGGGATATTTACACCCATAACCCTGAGTAGTTCCGTAATTACCCCAGGAACCCTCGATAATCACCAATTACATCTGTAACCCTAAATAAATGCTCTGCTTTATAGACATAACCTTCCGTTAGTTTAGTCCATTAACTCAACTATATGGATGAGTTAATCTAACCAATACAAGATCTAACGGTTCGGATTAATCAAACTTAAAAAAAGAAAAGAATTTTGTAGGAGGGAGGATGCTGGCTATGGGGGGGGGCTGGCGGTTGACCGAGGGCGGAGTTTGGGGTGGGTTCTGGCCGCGGGGCTTCGATTGCCAGAGGAGGAGGTGCTTGTGAGGATTGAAGGGTGATCGACGAGGGTTGATTTGTAGGCGGTGATGCCGCGGGTAGGGGCTTGCAGGGCAGAATGGGAGGGGGGTTTCGGGTGACGGCAGGGGGAGGGGCTTGTAGAGGCCAGGGGGGGTCAGGTTTGCAGGCGGCGGCGACGCGAATAGGAGCTTGCATGGGTGGTGGTTCCAGGCGACGGGGGGAGGGGTTTGCAGAGGCGGGGGGTCGAGGGGGGGGGGATGGGGTCGGGTTTGCAGGCGGCGCGGGTAGGGGCTTGCAGGGAGGTTGTTCCAGGCGACGGGGGGGAGGGGTTTGCAGAGGCGGGGTGGGGGAGGGGGGTCGGGTTTGCCGGCGGCGCGGGTAGGGGCTTGCAGGGGGGTGGTTCCAGGTGACGGGGGGAGGGGTTAACATAGGCGGGGGGGTCGGGTTTGCAGATGACGGCACGGGTAGGGACTTGCAGTGGGGGTGGTTCCAGGCGACGCGGGGAGTGGTTTGCAGAGGCGGGGGGGTCGGGTTTGCAGGCAACACCGCCGTGGGTAGGAGCTTGCAGGGCAGAGGCAGGGGGTTCCAGGCGACAGTAACGGCAAGAGGAGGGGGTCAGGCAGTGGGAGGGGGTCGGGGGAGCTCGGGTCGGAGGTGCGAAGGGGTTGGGCGGCGCTTGGGGTGAACCTGGGATGGAGGGAGCTCGGGTCGACGGGCGAGGGGGTTGGGGGTGGGGGAGAGGTGACCATGGATGGAGGGTCGGGGGATCTCGTCGGGAGAAGGTGGGCGGGGGTCGCGGGGAGTGATGGGAGGGGGTCGGGCTCGGGGCTGGAGGGAGCCTGGGCTGGAGGTGGGCGGCTCCTCCTCCATGCCTTCCGCAGGCGACTTCCTCGCCTTCACCTCGGCTCCGTTTCTGACCGCGTATACGAACTCGTCGACCTGCAGCTCTTGCTTCGATAGTGTCAACACAATGTTGGTTGAGTTAATACTATTATGAGATGGCATGATTTGTAAATAAAAATGGGCATTAGGGGCAATTTCGTCTTTTTCTCACGAAAACCGTCAACTATAACGACCATGCCAAACGGAACATAACACAGGGTTATGTCATGTAAGAGTTAAGAATTATTCTGGGTTACTCATGTAATTATGAATTATCGAGGGTTCCTGGGGTATTTACGAAACTACTCAAGGTTATAGGTGTAAATATCCCTTTTTTTATAATTGATTGAGAACTGAGAATGCATGTTTCTTTCTATAAAAAATTTAAAAAAAAGATGCACTCGTATTTAACTAAAATAAATGTCATACCGATTTTAAAAAATTTGGTTCCAAAGATTATATTTTCAAATATTTAAACTAAGACCATCTATAATGAAAGCCAAATTATGGGGACGGATAAGGATATTTTTTCTATTTTTGAAAGAGGTATTGTTCTCTTATTTTCCTCTTTGGCTCTCTATATCTCATTTTTTATATTTTCAATATTCTCAAGTACAATAAAGCTTTAAAACTAAGATATAACATATATTTGATTAAAATGATTAGTAAACTTATGAATTGTTGATATGTCTTGAATCCTAACCGACTTAGGTTGAAGAACCCTTTATGCACCCCCTCCTGCTGTACCATACCCCAACAAGACGGGGGTCTCGCTGCCTGGTCAACGAGGGAGGGAGTGCGCTCCCCCTTGTGGCGGATTTTTTACAAGCGTTACATTTGTATTTGGGTATATATGGATCCGTTTGTTTGAGAGATCCATCTCTATGGGCTTGTATCCTTTGTACCTTTGTACTTTTTTTTCCTTTCTCCACATAGTTAAAACCGATCGCCGTCGTCCAAGGATGTTGCTCAGTTACAAGTGAACCTTGTAAATGCGTGTGTTTTCGTGCTTGCTTGATTGGTCTTGTTTCTGTGTGTTTGCTTCTGCATTCGCAACATGAATAACTTCAAGTATTAATCGATAATGTCTAATAGTAATCAAAGAATCTTGCGCTTTAGTTAAAATGTGGATCTATCAATTAGTTTATCATTTTTAATTGTTTTGTCATAACTTAATTAATCATTTTCTTACACAATAGCCGATTGTATCTTTTTTGAATTACATAGTGTCATGGCAAAGCCCGGGTTTTCATCTAGATTCTTCTAATGCAGGCATCCATACAGGTCAATAAAGAATTGGCATTTACAGATGGCATGAGGGTGGTCGAACCTCCTCAATACTCACCGATGACATTACACTCAGATGGCTTGCTCTTCTCAGAGCTTGATAGGTATGCCCACTATTTTCCTTTTACCTTTAGATCTGGCGCAACTTGAAATGTTTCACACAAGATAGTTCTCCTGTACTTAGTTACTTTTGTGCCGTTGTTCCTGATTAAGAGTAAAAAGTATGAAATAAAAAACAAAACATGTTACTGTTATGAAAAGAAATATCAAAACCTGTTACTGTTTTATGAGATAATCGTAATTTGCACCAAATTTATAGTGTTTTTAGACGCTCAATGTTCATGTTAGCTGTAATAGGCATATTTGCTCGAGGTTAGAAGTTTTCTGTTCTGATATGTACCATTTATGGCATTGAAGGTTTTGTTGCAGATTATTGGTTGCCAGGGTACCCCGAGGTAACCTGGCATACCCAATGCAACTATGCTCTATCCCTGCATTCCTAGGTTGGAATTAGTTGTATAGACTGCATAATTTCTTTGTTATAATATTTTTTAACCACACTCAAATAAATAAATTAACATAAAAATACATTATAGTAATTAAAAAGTTAATATAACACATAATCAATGTCACCTCACATCACATTTATCATTCTAACCCTCTCCGACCCTCTTAACCATAACGGGTACTATTCACAGGAAGTTACTCAAACCCAACCTAGTTACCAAACATGCTCTAAGTATTTTATTTTTGACCTAGGCTCTATCAGCGGTTATCCCTGTGACCTCCATTATATAGAAGACCGTGTGATTCCTATATGTTAGAAAATAAGGATGCAAAAGCGAATATCAGAGAATAAAGATAAAACATCATTGAACAATGGATTTTAATGTGGAGCCCTACTCTCAAAGGAGCATGATGAAACCACAGGAGAACACCTCAAAGGGTTGATGTATGCATTGCACTTTCTCATCTGATACGGGGGGGTCTAGGACTTCTTATATAGCCTCCACAGACCCTCCAAGTCCCACCACTGGTAGATGTGGGACTAAACATTGGGATGTGGTAAATGGATCTTGGAAGGATCCATTTACCCATCATGTAAATACAGTCGTGCTCTATCCCTGCATTCCTAGGTTGGAATTAGTTGTATAGACTGCATAATTTATTTGTTATAATATTTTTTAACCACGTTCAAATAAATAAATTAACATAAAATACATTATAATGATTAAAAAGTTAATATAACATATAATCAATGTCACATCACATTTATCATTCCAACCCTCTCCGACCTTCTTAACTATAACAAGTACTATTCACAGGAAGTTACTCAAACCCAACCTAGTTACCAAACATGCTCTAAGTATTTTATTTTGACCTAGGCTCTATCAGCGGTTGTCCCAGTGACCATTATATAGAAGACCGTGTGATTCCTATATGTTAGAAAATAAGAATGCGGAAGCGAATATCAGAGAATCAAGATAAAACATCATTGAACAATGGATTTTAATGTGGAGCCCTACTCCCAAAGGAGCGGGATGAAACCACAGGAGAACACCTCAAAGGGTTGATGTGTGCATTGTCGTTTCTCATCTGGTACATGGGGGTCTGGGACTTCTTATATAGTCTCCATAGACCCTCCAAGTCCCACCACTGGTAGATGTGGGACTAAACACTGGGATGTGGTATATGGATCTTGGAAGGATCCATTTACCCATCTTACATGATAAATGACACGTACTCTAACAGGGTTCTCTTATATAAGAGGAGAATCGTGTTTGGAAAATTACATAATAGAAACGGAAAGAAAAGAGAATACATAAAAATATGAAAAGATAAATAATATCTCAATAGCATTTACCCAACTATGTATATTGTACTCATCCCCTCTTTCTACAAATGATCCTAGCGAAGAGTGCCCAAATCTCTAGTAATTGAGATTAGGGTTTTTTGGGTGCCCCCGTGAAGCATTTTCCATGTAAATCCAAGTCTATTTGTGATTGTTCTTGATCTACTACAGCAACTTGGAGAATGTCTGAACCCAGTGCTGAACCCAGTGTTTTGTTTTGGATCCTCCTATTTACAAGTTACAACATCGTTATATTGATGAAGTATACCATACCGCCCGGTTTGTCTTCAATGAGACTTTTTTTTGTTTAGTCATGGAGAACCTTAATGGTCCGGGCACTGACTGCTAGAATCAGATGCTTTTCCGCGACATTTGGTCGTCATTTCTGCCGCGTAATAAAAACTTGGAATTTTGAATTTCATTGTGGAAATTTCAAGTGATGATGGGGGAAGTAAATGTGGGGAGGTGTAGCCCTTTCATGTTTTATTCTGTCGAAATATAAGTGGTAAGGGAAGCTTCACGAGCTAGATTTCAACCTGCCTTTCTCAGGATTATGGAACTAAAGGCGGCTTATTATTAATGGCTTCTTTCTAGAAGAAAATTCCTTCTTTTTGGCCTCAAACCTTTGCTGCTGAAATCAGTGACTGTTGCTCATGGTTCTTGCTCATGGTTCCTTCCATGCAAAAATCTCTTGTTCAAGGAAGTTTATAAAACGAAAGTGCATTATCAAGAACAAGAAGAATAAAAACATGATTTATATGGTTCATGATGGTCTCATAGGACAATCCTACTTTCCACTAAGAGATGTGAGACTAAGCACATCAAATTCCTTACTACACAAAGGTCGGATGGTCTCATAGGACACAAAGTGCATTATCAAGAACAAGAAGAATAAAAACATGATTTATATGGTTCATGATGGTCTCATAGGACAATCATACTTTCCACTAAGAGATGTGAGACTAAGCACATCAAATTCCTTACTACACAAAGGTCGGATCTCCACAAGATCCAATTATCCAATTAATCAAACCTTCACTATTCTCGATACCTATTTTCGAGATAGAGCATGCAATCCTCAGCTTGTGACAAAAAGAGTAATACCAAATATATGACCAGATAGACTGCATTGGCTCATCGTATACTTGTTGATGATTTAGGACGATGCATCTCAATCATACGGGTAAGTATGGGAATAGAAGGTGAGGAGTCTGGAACAATAATACATGGAGCACTCTAGATAGTAAATTAACTACAGTTCATGGGAATAAAGAAAAAAAGATCGATTAATTTATTATATAAAATCACATAGCCAATTTTATTGAACAGAAAAATTTAGAAGTAATGTATGATCCTTTATTACTGTTGGAGTATAAGTTGTATGCGCCCATTGAGTTGTAGCAGGGTAAATGGATCCTGGAGAAGATCCATTTACCCCATCCTGTGTTTAGTCCCACATCGTCCAGTGGTGGGACTTGGAGGCTCTGGAGATGCTATATAAGGAGCCCCAGACCTCATGTATCCATTGAGAAAAAGCAATGAAGCATATGCCCCTTTGAGGGCTTCTCCCGTGGTTTCATCCCGCTCCTCACGGAGTAGGGTTCCACGTAAAATCCCGCTGTTCTTTCTTCTTGTTATTTATCTTTTTCCATGTTACGCTTCCGCTTCCGATTTTCTAACATGGTATCAGAGCGGGTTCGTTTCTCGAGGATTTTATGTTGATTTTTTTCGAGATTCGATATATTGCTGGTTTTTCGTGAAGATCATCATTCTTTTGGGAGATTCAAGTTTTGAGGCAAGGTTTCATTCTGAAACCCCGTTCTCCATGGATTCAAGGCTTGAAGTTCCGGATCACCATCGCTAGAGTTTCATTCTTGAAGTTCTGTGATTTTAAAGTTCCAGAACATAGGGTTTCAACCCTAATTTTGTCACAGCAGCATATCCAGGTCGCCCATCAGACATGCATCAAGCAACGATCCCATTCGCATGACACCGCCTCTCGTGAACCTCCAGCAAAGGCGGCGCTTCCGTCCTCCAGCCGCCATAGCAGTGGCCTCGATCCATGGCCACCGCAGATGCGCCAAGGCGGCAAGCTTCAGGACCCGCAGACCCCCTGCGATCTCCCCCTACCGTTGGATGCGCCCAAGCACAACAACGACGCAGATGCGCCAAGGCGGAGGCCCCATCGCCCTCCCCGCGCGCGAAGCTCCAGCCGCAAGGGTCCCTGCGGCGCGGGTGATCTCCCCTCCCAACTCCCCCCGTGCGCCATCGCTGCGCCGTCCTCTCTCCAGATCCAGGCGGCAGAAGCCGCCACGCCGCAGGATCGCCCAGTGCACCTTGGCGGCACCGCGCGATGAAGATGCCCCTTCGGGGGTGCGACTGAGAGAGATAGGGTTCCCACGATTGGGAACCCTAATGTCCTAATAGGTTGAAAAATAAAGTGGAAAGGGGAGATGTGGGCCCAGTCTAGAAAAAAAAATGAAAGGAGGGGGCTGGCGGGATAAAAAAGGGGGGGGTGCTGTTGAAGCCCAGCAGCCAGGGGCTATTAAAAAAAAATTTGCCGAGTCTCAAGGGATCCAATAGGATCGTGTATTTGTTAAAAAAATGAGGATACGGTTTAAAAAAAATGATAAAAAAGGCTGCGTACAAGAAAAAGCCGTACGCAAATTGAAAAAAATGATCAAAAGCCGTAAAAAAATGTAACGGCTTATTTTACCAAAAAAAATGTTAAAAAATGATGATGATGAAGAGCCGTAAAAAAAAAGGAAACGGCTAAAGGCTATTCATGATTTGAGAAGCCGAACAATTTGTGAGCGGCTTATTGGTTTTTCCCCCATTTATGTATCTCTTTGTGTTCTCCCAACTTGGTCGACGTTCATTTTCCGACGAGTATGGGAGAAAGGGGGAGTATATATGTAGAGTCACAGGTCTTGTATTCCAGATCTAGATTCAGATATCAATCTCCAGACCAGCCAGTTGATCAGACTCTACAGTTCGGTTTCAGACTCGACGATCATTGTTTCCGAGTCTCCAGTTTTAGACACGCACGAGTGTGCGATCAATTTCAGATGTGCATATGTTGCCATCATCAGTTCGAGGTCCCCATCATTCTTGTTGTTGTTCGGCCAGAGTCTTCATGTGAGCCATAGGGACTCCAGAGCAGAGGACCATTCCCTATGCCATATGTTGGCAAGGGTTTTCATGTGGTATCATAGGTACACCAGAGCAGTGCACCATTCTCTGAGCCAGATGGGAGAGACCCAGTTCTCCGACGAGGAGACTTCAGGCGCAGTTTCAGACTCGATGGTCAGATTTCGAGTCTTTAGTTGACTCTTACTCCAGCCCGTTCGTCCTCCTCACCTGCACGGCATGAGAAGCAACGTCCTCGACTGCAGCAATGTGCGCGTTGGGTTGATATTGTCCGTAGTGTCCTGTAGCGTTGAGTTGAGTTTCTTTTTGTTTGTCCAACCTGAGCATTGCATGCTCCAGCTTGAGGAGGAGTGTTGGAGTATAAGTTGTATGCGCCCATTGAGTTGTAGCAGGGTAAATGGATCCTGGAGAAGATCCATTTACTCCATCCTGTGTTTAGTCCCACATCGTCCAGTGGTGGGACTTGGAGGCTCTGGAGAGGCTATATAAGGAGCCCCAGACCTCATGTATCCATTGAGAAAAAGCAATGAAGCATATGCCCCTTTGAGGGCTTCTCCCGTGGTTTCATCCCGCTCCTCACGGAGTAGGATTCCACGTAAAATCCCGCTGTTCTTTCTTCTTGTTATTTATCTTTTTCCATGTTACGCTTCCGCTTTCGATTTTCTAACAATTACAAATGTATATTTCTCCATTCAAGTAAATATAGATCGAGAAATTTTGTATTCATATAATTTAAATACATAGCCGACCCTACTTAAAGTGGGAAAATGCTTTGTTGTTCTTGTTATATAATTTAAATACATATAAACCTCAATCACTTTTTATGCTAATGGATATAGATCTTTGTGATTATTTGGGAAAAGAATATTAGATGTGGAAAGATGAATAATAAATTAATTCATACTGTGGCCCTAGGATTATCTTATATAAGAGAACCATGTTGGAAAAATTATATAATAGAGACTGAAAGAAAAATGAATATATAAAATCAGAAAAGATAAAATATCTCTCGACACTCCTCCTCAAGATGGAGCATAGATATCAATCATGCTCAGCTTGGAACAACACCTCTGGAATGACCCTCTGTCTGGAGTCTTGGTGAAACATCTGATGTCTGTTATCCTGAACTGACATGGGAAGTAGAGATAAAGCCCTTTTGAATAATGTCACAAGTGTAGTGACTACCAACCTCAATATGCTTGGTC
Organism: Ottelia alismoides; assembly: GCA_037367405.1. Lineage (NCBI taxonomy): Eukaryota > Viridiplantae > Streptophyta > Magnoliopsida > Alismatales > Hydrocharitaceae > Ottelia > Ottelia alismoides. The sequence goes on along the minus strand of JAZKJV010003339.1, from coordinate 158,257 downwards.
CTCTCATGGAAGGCATGACTGTTGGCAATGCAAAGAGGAGCTTGGTTGCCACATTGTAGATTCATGGGAAGAGGCATGCCAATATCTAGGTCAGTCAGAACGAATCTTACCCACATCATCTCAATACTCCCCTATACCATGGTTCTTTACTCTGACTCTGCACTAGATCTGACAACCACAATCTGGTTCTTGCTTTTCCATGACACCAAAGAACTTCCTATGAACACTACAAAATCCGAGGTAGACTTCTAATCCTTAGGACATCTTGCATAATCTGCATCTGTACATGTTGTATCGACAAGGGATGTCCTTTTGCTAAAGAACAATCTAGTAGTAGGAGAGGACTTCAGGTACCTCAAAATCATATCAACATCATCCATATGTGCCTGTCTAGGTTGCTCCATAAATAGGTTGACTATGCTCACTGCAAAAGAGATGTTTGACTTATTGATGGTCATATATAGGAGCTTTCCAATGAGCTCCCTATACCGCCTATTGTCTACCTCCCATGTATCATCATCATCATATAACGTCATGCTTGGATTAATGGAACGTGGAGGAGAAGAATTGAAGTGAGGAAAACAAAAAACTTGATAGAGGGCACGATGGTTGGGGAAGGGGGGTGCGTCGGCGACCCTTCTGCAGAAGTGGGTTGGGTGGAAGTCCGTAATAGGAAGAGCTCGTGTCATACGTTGGACTTGGGGGGTGATCGTCGTCGACCGTTTGCGAATCCATTCGGCCAGGATTGCTTCTGGTGTGGTGCGGTGGATCACTGGGCACGATAGTGCCGGGAACCCATCAGGTGCTTCCGGTGCCGACACTCTTCGCACACTTGCAAAGCATGCCCGATGAGAGACCGGGGCTTAGTGATGCTGATCAGGGAGGGAAGCGGCTCGGAGGCGCTGTTCCTGGGCTTGTCCAATGTGGGGGAGGTCTCGACGGCTCGATTCCGTGGCGATATCGCACATGTGAGCCCTTAACGCGTGGTGGGGAGGGGTCTTACCGGAGCGGAAGCAAGCGAGTTGTTGCAGAGGTCGAGGGAGGGTTCTACAGTGCTGCAGTGGCGTAGGTTGATGGCATAAGATGGATTGTTGGAGCCCAAGCCCGTGGACCAGATTCATGTGAAGGGGCTCCCTTTCGTTGCACGGGGTTTGCTGAAGTGTCGGGAGTTGCTTGATGGTATTGCCGAGGTGGTAGGGGTCAAAAGCGCATGTTGCTGCCCCAGTGAGTCGATGAATCCTATCCTCCACATGAAGAGGCTTGGCTCGGAGAAGCTGGGATGGTGGAAGGTCGTCTCGCAGGGGAGACCATTATACTTGGTGCTCGCGATGGCGAGGCATGCGTCGCAGTATCGCGACCCGGAGCTTTGTTTCGACAACTGGGTAAAGGAAGTTCCGATGGAGGAGGTCGATGGTACATCGAGAGGGATGGCGATTCGTTCGGTGGAGGGGTGACGCGGTACCCAGAGTGTCTCCTCGGCTTCCGCCAAGGATCCGTTTCGACGCGATCTCCGCGAAGTGGTTTTTGAGACCTGCGGCGGTCCATATCCCTGAGTTAATATCTAGTCACGCTGGGTTTGGTGCGGATTCTGCTGAAGAGCCGCTCGAGATTGGTAGGTCCCACACGATTTTTCGCTCGGGTGATCCAGACCCTCGATCGTTACAGAACCCCGGCACGAGAAGACCTTCGACTTTCTGGATCCACTCGAGGATATGTAGATCGACTCTGGGAGCTGGCGGCACTAGCATCAGACTCGTTTCGTTGATCAGAACCACGACCCCAGATACGCCTTCTCAGCCCTTCCCCTGCGAACCTGTATGCTCCCAGAGGGGTGTCGCTGGGCAATGCCGTTCTCCTGCGTTTGTCAAGACTTTGCCACCGACAAGAAGGGAGGGGCAAAGGGCCTGAACGAGCCTGGGGCTTCGACAGGTGGCTCTACAGAGGTGGAGGGTGATGTGGTGGAATCGGTGGAAGAGGGTGACACGACGAAGGCGTCGGTTGAGGTGGTAGAGGTTTTGGTTGCCTCGATGGAGGCCTCTGCAGAGATGGCAGTGGGTCCGTCACCGCTTATAGGAGTCGGGAAAGAGGATCTCCAGGGGGAGGAGCGGTGTAGGGGGGCCGGCTGTGGTCAAAAGGAAGCTGGTGGCGAGGTCGAGATGTGCCCGCGAAGCACTGGGGGTGGGGGTTCTAGATTTGGTGTTTCTTACACGAGGAAAGGTGCGCTCAGGTCTGAGAGAAAGAGAAGGGCTGCCTTGTTCAATACGGCTGCTCGTGAGTGTTCGGTGGTCGTCTTCCGGAGCCAATGTCCTTGTTGGGAAAAACGAGCAGTCTATTATTCAAGGAAACCCTAGGCTCTCTTATATAGGGAGAGACCTCACGGGTAAAATACATAGTAGTCCAGAAAACAATAAGAAATTACAAAAAGGTACATAACATATAATAATATCGGTCTCTACACTCCCCCTCAAGGTGGAGCATAGATGTCTATCATGCTCAGCTTGGAAGAACATCTCTGGAAGGGTCCTTTGAGCAATGGCTTGGTGAGTTTGGTGGCTCCTTTTTCTGTATATTGAGCAGGCGAAGAGTTTGGTGGCTCCTTTTTCTGTGGAAGAGGTGAAGAGAGCGGTCTGGGGGCTGAATGCAGATGGTTCTCCTGGACCTGATGGTTTTCCAGTGTTGTTCTACCGAGAGTTCTGGGATCTAGTGAAGGCGGAAGTTTTGGAGTACTGAATGAACTCAGGGAAGGGAACGGAGGCTTTGAGAATGCAAATCAGGCACTGTTGTTCCTCCTTCCAAAGAAGGAGACTCCAGTGAGGGTGGAGGATTTCAAGCCTATAGCGCTTTCTAATGCTCTCCACCTTATTGTGAATAAGCTACTAGCCAACAGACTCAAGATGGTGTTGGACTCTATGGTGCTATAGGGGCAGTCGGCGTTTATTCCGGGTCGTCAGATGGCGGAAGGGTTGGTCATGACGTCGGAGATTTGCCTTGATTGGAAGCAGTCAAAGAAGAAGGGTTTTTTTTGGAAGATAGGTTACACCAAAGCATATGAATGTGTTGATTGGAGATTCTTGTAGACGTCTCTGCGGCGGAGAGGACTCCCAGATGTTTGGGTGGATTGGATGAAGATGTGTGTTACTACTTCCTCCTACTCGATCCTGGTGAATGGAGAGTCGGTGGGGGTTTCTTTCAGCCACTACGGGGAGTCCGTCAGGGGTGCCCGTTGGCTCCTATGCTCTTTGTGCTGGTGGCGGATGCTTTGACAGTTCTTTTTAGGCGTGCGGTGGAGACTAGGTGGTGTGAGGGCTTTTGGCTGAGGAATATATCTATCCCTTTGCTTCAATATGCTGATGATAAAGTTTTATTCCTAGGATGCTCGGAGGAACAGAGTTAACACGGTCCACATGGTTGATATTTTCAGCAATCTTTCTGGTCTTGAGGTCAACATGCACAAGTTGATGGTAATTACGTTTAGGATGGATGACACAGAACACACCAGATTCGTGGAGTGGACAGAGTGCCCCCTGGGGGAGCTTCCAATCTCCTACCTGGGACTGCCGTTGGTGGTTGGCAAGTTAAAGAAGTCAGATTGGGACAGTGTTGTGCACAGAATGGAACAAAGATTGGCTGGCTGGAAGGCGGCCACCTTATCTAGGGGTGGGAAGCTGACTCTTCTAAAGCATATGCTCTCGGCCTTCCCTATCTTCTTCTACTCGACTAGGCTGGTGCCGGTTGAGGTTAAGAGGAAGGTTGAGTCTTTGATGATGACCTTCTTCTAGTCGGATGGTAAACAACATAGGTTCGGGTTGCATTTGGTGAGCTGTTATGGGGTGACGAAGGGGCATGGTGACGGTGGCCTAGGGGTACGTGATGTTGAGCACATGAACAAGGCATTGCTAGCCAAGTGGGTGATTCAGATTTGGGGTTCTTCGACCTCGCTGTCGGTCAAGCTAGCTCGGAGTATTTATGGTGTCATGGGTGAGTTAGTGGCTGGGAGGATGAGGTTTGAGTCGCTGCTCTGGGACGAAATCCGCACGGTCTTACCATCGATAACGTCGAGACTCCAGCCTAAGTGGGGGATGGCCAATTATTCCGTTTCTGACTTGATGACTGGACGGGGGAGGGAGCTCTTGGTGCTAGATTTTCAAGACTGTTTGCTTTGGCAGCGTCGAAGGAAGCCCTTCTTTGTTAGGTGGCTGAGTCGGGTTTGTGATTACCATCGTTCGTGTCGGATCTCTCGGAGCGATGCTTGGAGGACTATCTTAGGCTGCAGACGGAGATCCCTGTGCCAGGGTTCTTCACACAGGACTCGGATCATTTTGAATTGGAGGGTGGGAGATTATCAGTTAAGAAAGTGTATGATGTGATGAGGAGTTTGGCAGAGGTGCAGGATGTGGAACTGTGCCAGGACATGAAGGTGGTCTGAGCAACCAAGATCCCGTCCAGAGTTAAGATTTTTCTGCAGTGTTTGAGAAGAAATCGATTATGTGATAAAGCGAGGGGGAGGTTGTTTGGCCTGGCGGACACATAGTGTGACAGGTGCGAGGGGTTGGTTGAGGACGTGGATCACCTGTTCTTCGAGTGCTCGACTTCGATGCAAGTTTGGAGGGATGCTGGGATCCCATGGGTGGAGGCCAACGGGTCGACGGAGTTCTGGAGATCGGTTGGTGCAGCTCAACAGATGATTGTTCCAAGTCGTTTGCTGTTCTTTGGGCTATATGGTTAAGTCGAAATGCTCTGATCTTTAACAACTAGAGATTCTACTTGGAGAATGTCATGTCTCATTATAATGCGCTTTTTAATTTTTGAGCTTCAAGGTAATGTACTCTAACCTTCTTATAATGATATGGATGATGCGGTGACTCCCACCTCGGGAGGTCACCCTCTTTTCAATAAAAAATGTCATGCTTGGATTTATGGGAGTAGTGACATGCATGCTGTCCGTCATGCCCGTTTCAGAGAGAATATCAGTGACATACTTCCTCTGGGTCATATCAAGAGTATGTTGATTCATGGGAAACTCTAGTCCAAAGAAGTAACATAAATTGCCAAGGTCCTTGGTGACAAAGTGTTGTCCAAGGAAATCCTTAGCTATGCGGATACCCTGCACATTATCTTCTGTAACAATGATATCATTAACATAGATCATGTTAGATCATGTTGAGATATTACTTATCTTTCATATTGTTTTTTATTTCCTTTTTATTTATCTTCTTCCTATAATTGCCCAACCAGTTTCTCTTATATAAGAGAACCCTGGGGCTACTCAGAAATGCATTTCATTCTTTCATCTTTACATGGTATCAGAGCGACCGTCCTAGACCGGAGTCCTGACCTAAAATATTAGACCCTAACCCCAGCCCCGTGCGCCACCTCTCCATCGTGTCGTTGCTGTGTCGTGTTGCCTAGTAGCGCCCCTTGCGCCTCCAGGGCACCACGCGGCCCTCGCGTCGCCGCCTGTGCCTAGCAGGGGTACCCTAACACCCCTCGCACCTCCTCGCGCACTGTGTCGCCGCGTGGCTGCCTAGCCGTTGGTGGCGCCGCCAGGAGCATTGGAGCGCTGCCATCCCTCATCTAGCACAGCCCGATCATCTTTTTACGCCACTAGGACCTTTTCACATTGCTACAACAACTTGATTTGACCCAAACCGGTCTGATTTTGACCAGAAAATGTGATTTTAGACCTAAAAATCATATTTTCTGGCCCTAACGTGCAACGAGGATTGACGAGGATGGTTATATGAGTCTATACGTACAACCAATCCTCCATATGATCGTGTAGACTCGCTCAGATCAGTTTAGTTTTAGTCGAGTTTCGTTTTCGATTGATTTCCCATCATGCCAGAGAATAAGGGTGATATATTTTCTTCGTTCGGTGCCTTCAAGGGCCCGACTCCCATCGTAAAGATGGATGGGACCAACTATGAGTTGTGGTCCTTGCAATTTCTCACCCTCATGCGATGTAATAACAAGGAGCATATCCTGAGAGATCCAGGGCCAACGGATAAGACTGAGGCCAATGCTTCTTGAAAGCAAGATGATGTGTATGCGTGTATTTGGCTCTCGGGACCCTTACCACGGAGATAACTAATGATATTTTGAATCAGCCCACCACCAAGGTGATGTGGGATATTTTGGCATCCACCTCTGCCCAAGCAAGGAATGAGGCCAAGATTCTTCAGCTCCAGTTCGATATCAAAATGTACTAGCTCAAATAAAGAACTACTGCTACAACCCTGACGACTAAGATAACCAAAACAATGATGCTTCCCAAGCTTTCAAGTTTCACATTGAAGGGTAAATGGGTCCTGGAGGAGATCCATTTACCCCATCCAGTGTTTAGTCCCACATCGTCCAACGGTGGGACTTGGAGGGTTTGGAGAGGCTATATAAGGAGCCCCAGACCTCCTGTACTCATTGAGAGAAAGTCAATAGAGAAACACGCCCCTTAGAGGGCTTCTCCCGTGGTTTCATCCCGCTCCTCACGGAGTAGGGTTCCACGTAAAATCCCGATATTATTATTTTGTTTATCTTTTTCCATGTTACGCTTCCGCTTCCGATTTTCTAACATGGTATCAGAGCGGGTCTGATTCTTGGGGTTTTCATGTGCTTTATTTTTCGAGATTCGATGTTGATATTAAGGATGTTTTTGTGGAGATCATTATTTTGTTCAAGTTCATGATTCTGTTCGAGCTCTTTTTTGGGTTCTCTAGAACCCTAGATTTGTCATGTTCTTGTGCCGCATTCCGTGGCGGCACTCATAAGCTCCAGTTTCTGTTCGGATGCATGCAATAGCAGCAAGCAGCGCGACAACCAGTTTCCAGATGCAAATAAAGAATACAGATTCCTCTCCAGTCCTTCCGCGCATCTCCAAGTCCACGCGCACGCGCCTCCAGCCGCGCCCAGGCGGCGCTTCTTCCCCTCCGATGTTGGCGACGCAAATCCAGGCCGCTTGAGCGCCTCCCTCCACACATCGCACGGACAGGAGATATGGAGATATAAAAATCCAGGAGCCCTCGCGGCGAAGTAGGCGATGCTACTCCATTGGTGCGATCTCACGCACAACTGTTTCCAAAGCTCCAAGCGGCGAGATCTTCGCCCCGATCTCTTGTTCGCCCGCATGGCGTCGCCCTCAAGCCCTTTCTCCCGCGGCGGGCGGTGGCGCAAACTCCAGCACGTCTTCAGCCTCTGATCGCCGCTCATCCTCCAGGGGCTCCAAGCCCCTCGCGTACGATCAACAATACTCCGCACTCCTCTTGTTCTGTTGCGGCGAGCTCTAGCCCTCACACTCCTTCTGTTCTGCTGCGGCGGCACCCCATCGGGGGTGGACGTTATCGATGGAGAAAGGGTTTCCGTGAGGGAAACCCTAAATAAGGGTTAGGCATAAAGGCCATCGGGTGTTTTATTACAAAAAAAAATCTGGGAAAGGGGCTGTTTGAAAGCCCAAGAAAAAAAAAGAGTGTGTGGTTAAAAAAAAACGGGGGAGGATGCTGCTTATTAAAGCCCTAAGTGGCTACAACAAGTTGGGCCCATGTGGGCCATATCGAAAAAAAAAGAAGTGGGCTCAGTCGAAAAAAAAGGGAATGCTGCATTTTTAGGCCCAAAGGTGGGTCAAGAATTGGTTTTAAAAAAACGGCAAATTTTGAAGAAAAAAAAGAGGCGCGTACAAACTAAAAAGCCGTACGCAATTTCGAGAAAAAAATTGTTGATGAAAAGTCGAAAAAAAATGTCAATGGCTTTAAAAAAAAGATGACGGCTTAAAAAAAAAAGAAAAAAAAGAAAAGCCGCAAAGATGTTTTGTTTTCCCCTTCTATCTTGTCTTCTCCCAACTTTGTCGATGTTCATTTTCCGACAAGTATGGGAGAAAGGGGGAGTATATGTAGAGTCACAGGTCTGTTCATGATCCAGATTCCAGATTCAGATGCCAGTCTCCAGACCAGCTAGTTGATCAGACTCTACAGTTCGGTTTCAGACTCGACGATCATTTTTTCCGAGTCTCCAGTTTCAGACACGCACGAGTGTGCGGTCAGTTTCAGATGAGCATATGTTGCCATCATCAGTTCGAGGTCCCCATCATTCTTCTTGTTATTCGGCCAGAGTTTTCATGTGAGCCATAGGGACTCCAGAGCAGAGGACCATTCCCTTGAGGGCAAGGGTTTTCATGTGGTATCATAGGTACACCAGAGTAGTGCACCATTCTCTGAGCCAGATGGGAGAGACCCAGTTCTCCGACGAGGAGACTTCAGGCGCAAGTTCAGACTCGATGGTCAGGTTACGAGTCTTCAGTTGACTCACACTCCAGCCCGTTCGTCCTCCTCACCTGCACGGCATGAGAAGCAACGTCCTCGACTGCAGCAATGTGCGCGTTGGGTTGATATTGTCCGTAGTGTCTTGTAGCGTTGAGTTGAGTTTCTGTCTGTTTGTCCAAGCTGAGCATTGCATGCTCCAGCTTGAGGGGGAGTGTTGGAGCATAAGTTGTAAGCGCCTATTGAGTTGTAGCAGGGTAAATGGATCCTGGAGGAGATCCATTTACCCCATCCAGTGTTTAGTCCCACATCGTCCAACGGTGGGACTTGGAGGGTCTGGAGAGGCTATATAAGGAGCCCCAGACCTCCTGTACTCATTGAGAGAAAGTCAATAGAGAAACACGCCCTTTAGAGGGCTTCTCCCGTGGTTTCATCCCGCTCCTCACGGAGTAGGGTTCTACGTAAAATCCGGATATTATTATTTTGTTTATCTTTTTCCATGTTACGCTTCCGCTTCCGATTTTCTAACAAAGACTCTACATAGCTTCAACAGAGGGAGATGATTGAATCGAATGTGCCACATATAGGTGGAGACTGAGCTAGTTGGAATGGAAGAGATACCAACATATGGAGAATGAATCATTTTATAGAGATCCCCTTGCTCACGGTCACATCCAATCACTCTATCTGTGGGTATATCCTGAAACACAAGAGAATGAGTCGAAGATGGCATGACATTGTAAATCCTTATTGATTTGACTAAATGATATTAAATTCATTGAGAACTCAGGAGCATGAAGAACATTCTGCATGTTCATTGATTGTGTCAGTCTGATCTCCCCCGATCTTGTAACAAGAAAATGCGTGCCATCGGTAATAACTATTGTTCTACTAGGATGAATAATTTATGGGAAGTGAAATGAGCATGGTGATGAGTAGCACATGAATCCATGATCCACTACAGAGGTCTGCCTTGTGACAAGTAGTAAGGGCATAGGTTGTACTGAAAAGAAGCAGAGGTGATGAAGTCGGATGAGCCAGATGGAGTACTAGAAGATCTGGAAGTAGGACGCATGATCTCCCTCAGACGGGAGATAAGCTCATTGACTCTTTGAATAGAAGCAGAAGTAGGAGGCGTAGACGTCTCAACCTGCTCAATAGCACGTGCAGATAATAGAAATCCATGCTTAAAATAGCGGTGATAGTAACTGCATGAGGATGAGGATTGTGCCCGTTCCTCTGCCACAGGGACCTTGTCCTCTGAACTATGATCATCCTCTACCGTGAGATGTGGCGATCGTCGAGGTCTAAGAGGAGGGAGGCTGACGAAGGAACAATGATCCTGCCAAGTTTACGGTATGCTTCCTCCATAGGAGGTATGGTAGCATCCGTAAGTAACCGTAATCGTACGATATCATACTCCGGATCAAGAGCCGACAAAAAGTCGCCAACCATGGCGTTCCTGTCGACCTTCTGTTGCTCCGGTTCGCTACAAGAGGAATGGAGCTGTGTATCTTCTCAAACATACACCTGAGAGATGTGTATAGGGTATAAAGATGGTGGTTATTCTGCTTGACCGTGAAGATACCATGTTGGAGCTGCAGTATCTTTGGCTGTGGGCTAATGCAAGATATCATTGGTTATCTCCACAACCAAGGTATTGGATAGCCACAATGTCATCTGTTTCCCACGAGGCATTAGGCCTGGTCTTGTCGGTCGGCTCCTCATGTGTTAGAGTGTGCTTCTTTCCGTTGCACTACATAAGGCTCATGAACCGCATAGCCCACAACTCGTAGTTGATCCCATTCATCTTGATGATGGGCGTCAGACCCAAAGGCGCTCGAGGATAGATAGTCAACCTTGTTATCTGACATGATGTCTATAGTAGATGAAGACTAGGGATGTAGATTGGATCAAATGCGTCTACATGGACATAAAGGGAATCGGTTGTGTGTAGACTCATGCTACAACCGTTCCCATCAACTGCAGAAGCGCTCTGTCTCGTAGATGGACTAGAGGTCTGATTTTACCGCAAACGGATCAAAATCAGACCGTTTTGAGACCCAGAGAGGCGTGAACTCGTGAGAATCTGACCCCCGGCGCCCTGGAAATTGCCATTCAGCACTGAATCAGGGTTAGGACAATCCTTTTTCGGTGAGATGAGAGCACAAGGTTGAAAAGGATCCCTACGCGGGCTTCTAAGGTTCCAAGGAGGCCACTGGTGATCGGATCTGGTGGCTGCATGAGGCCTAGGGCCTCCAAGCGGGGCAACTGGGGGGCTCCAGCCGTCGCTGGGGGCTGCTGCGGGATCCGGCGGCGGTGGGGAGGGCCCCTTGGTGCACCGACAACAAGAAGAGACCCTCGGGGCGGCGGCGACAATGAAGGGGTACGGCCAGCAGGTGGGGGTGGAGGGGATTAAGGTATATAACTTCGATCTAGGTCCGTCTCTCTTATTATCTTATACCATGTGGAAAGATGAATGGTAAATCAATTCATACCGAGGCTCTAGGGTTCTCTTATATAAGAGGAGAACCTTAGTGGGCAAAAATTACATGATAGAGAAAGAAAAAAAAGGAATACATAAAATCGGAAAAAATAAAATCTCTCAAAAAAATTTCAGTTGTAGAATTTTCCATGTATAATAAGATCTAAAAAAGCCCCTCTTTTTTAGGGATCTCGGAATGTGTCCCTCTTATGCAAAAGCTCGAAATGAGTGTCTCTCGTACATGGACCTCATAAAGTAACATAAAAAAGATCTTGTATTATGGGATGAATAAAAGATGGACCCAAGTCTCATCTAGATTGACAAACATGAGTTTCAATAGTCCTTTTTTTAGAACTCAAAGATCTGTAGTCTGAAACTTCTGTTCAAATATTTCATTTCTCTTATACTTGCTGGAAACACGAGGATGATCAAACAAGTTGGGAGAAAAACAAGTAGGTTGAAACAAAACAGTTGTTTTTCTTTTTATTCTTTTCTTGTCTTCTTTTACGAACAGTCCATGTTCCCTTTTTGTGGGTTCTCTCTCTTCTTCGTACCCTCACTTTTTTTGTTTATTTTCATCTTGTGTCCGTGTTCCCCCGACCCTTCATGTTCTATGATGGTAGAGTTCCATGAGGAACCCACCACCGCCACCTAGAGTCCCCCAGACTCTTTTATGGAAGCTCCAACAGCCTGTCTTTCAATGTCGTGTTGTGCATGCACCTTCAATTTATCTTCTTGATGTATGTGTTATCGCCGATGCAACTCGTACTTGTCTGCCTCTTCCATCATTATATCAAACCAGGAAAGGAGAAGGCTTGGAGACCAATATGAGAGGATCGATGGTCAATGACAAGTTGGTCAATGCCATCTATAGGCTCCATTGAAGGTGATGAAGGGCTGGAGCTGTGATGTAGGACACGATATTAAAACTCCCCCTTAATTTGACGAAATGAGTGGAGAGGGCATGGAGGCTCTGATATGGTTCCCCGATTCGTAGCCTAATGGCAAGGTAATGTTCAACATAGGAGGCACCTCGATAGTTTTAAAGCGTGAGGGAAGGAACATTTCATTGGAAGTATCGCAATGGTGAAAGTGGTGATCGATTTTGGAAGCTCGTTACTACAGTGGGACGCTATGTGAGACTAGAATAAGATGGCGCTCAGTGCAATTAATTGCTGCCATCATCACGGACTTTAGATAAAGAGATAATCGAAACAAAAAATCAGACCTTGAACTGAATAAACCCTTGAATCAACCACCAAAAAAATCGAACCTTGAATTAAACCTGAGAATCGATATGATCTCGACATGCTCTGGTACAATGTGGAATTATATATAGAATTAGAAGCACATCATCAAGAACAAGAAAAACGGTACTTTGCTATATCTGGTTGTTTGTGACAGTTTCATTGAACTTCCTGCTCCTTTGGAGAACTCTCAAGGGGCAAGATTTTTATATAGATTTCTCAAAGAATACAAGAGGTGTGGGACTTTTTACATAGCGTTACCAACACACCTAAGTCTCACCACCAAGCCATATAGAACTACACATTAAATTCTATAACATACAATGGATGGATCTCCAATAGGCTTCAATTACTCGACACTTATTCAGTGCGATGTATCCCATCTTGGGATTCCACCCTTTGCTTTTAAAAAAATACTCGACACTTGTAGAACAGGTGCCTGCGAAGCTAGTTTCTTGTTTATTTCTTGCTAACAGCCTAACATCAGCAACGACTGGTACATATCTTTGCTGCGCAATATTTTTGGTTTTAGAGTGTAACTGTGGCAAAATTAGCTCATTGTATTATCTTAATGATTTCAGACCCGGCAATAAGCCATGTTTGGAAACCGTGGAGTTTAATCTAGTCAGGAACATGCTCATTGCTGTAGTAGAGGAGCGATATAAGGATGCTGGTAAGTTCCTTCTAGATTCCTGATGATTTGTTTGCTTCGCTGTATCTTTTATTTATTCAAAATCCAAAAAAGACGTTCTCTTCCCCGGTCCTTGTTTGTGAGGGATAGACATTATAATGCGTAACCGCTATGAAAAATCTCTGGTCAAGAAGTAAAAGCATTTATTGACAAGTTAATACTGTGAATCCGGTTATGAATTTTTGTTCAGGAGTAGTAGATGTGTTGGAAAAACAAGCAGCGATCTTCATCAGGGTCCTTTTCCCCATACTACTACTACTACTACTACTACTACTAAGCCTTTTCCTACTATAAGTAGGGTCGGCTACATGGATTCTTGCACAAATCCATGTTGAAAGATTCGACTATTTTTTACACTGGTCGTCGACTACCTAACGCAACCATTGCAAGAGTGGGATTTGAACCCTGGTCTTTTGTGTGGTAGACACACTGTACTACCACTAGACCATTAAGTGGGAGAGATTTGACACCCTATAGCACAAGGAAAATGAAATGATGCTCTGGCCGTGAAGTGTTAGAGATTTGTTCCCATCTTCACTTTTGACAGCAGGAACTTTGGGATGTGCTGAGTTGAGGGTTAGGGGGGCTTTATAGGAGAATGTAGCTTATGGGCTTGGTCCTGACCTATATGTTGCAGGTCTACAGCCCATCATTTTTGAAGCCAGTTGCCATTTTATATAATCTTGTTATAAAGAAAACCTATTGTCTTGATAGAAATCCCTGACAAATAGAAAGAAGGGAATTTCACGGTGGGGCTACGAGAGCGTACTAAAAATTATCCGAGTTCTAAGATTTTTGAAAAATTTAAAACACAGGAATTGAGAATTCTCATAAGGCAAATCTAATTCATTGAAGTTCCATTTACTAAAGACCATCAATATTTTATCTTCTTTGCGTTCATTGATTTATTATGGTTACTTCATGAGATTTTACTATATTTTATTGATTGAATATATTGTATGTAAAGTGGAACATCTTGTAGTAGTCTATCAGAATGATTTTCAGATTAACTTACAATTTTTTGAGGATCCTTGCATGTATTATGTTAAATATCTACAAAACAAATCTTTGTCAGAGGATATTGACCTGAACAAGACCCGCAATGCTTCCATAAATTCTCCGTGTTCCTTTGTGTTAGAGATGGTTTTATGTTTTATCTTATTTATTCATAACTCCTCGGAGTTATTTATGTATTTTCCTGTTTATAAGTGCTCTTGGATTTCGTCTTATATAAGGATCCCTAGACCTTTTGAATAATCAATTCATTGTGTTCTCTCATCTTTCTCCACTTGATATCAGAGCAGCGGTCCTAGACCAGTGTTCTGACCAAGATCCCATCGTCACCACCATCCCTCACCTCTCCGTAGCCAGTATCCACCACCGACCCTTGCGCGGGCCCTCCTTCAATAATCCAGTACCCCGTGCTATGTCTCCTCACGCAATGTCATCTCGCGCATGACCAGGGCTCTCCTTCGAGCCTCAGGCGACACCGCCTAGGCCGCTACGGCTCCGTCGAGGCTACCATCACCTCTGCAAGGGCCTTGCCATGCCTCCTTCAACCTTTGCAAGGACCTTTTGGGTCCTGCTAGGGCACCGGCAGGCCTCGACAGGGCACCTGCTGAACTGCCTGGGCACCAGCAGCCCTAGATAGGTCCCTTTTGGGTCCTGCTAGGGCATTAGCAGCCCTCAACAGCCCCTTTTGGGTCCCACCGGGTCTCCACCAGGCCTCCTTGGGTCTCGCTAGGGCTATTTGGTTGCACTAGGGTCTTTGCCAAGTCTGATTTGTGGCATCTTAGCCACACTTTACTGCTACTGAAGTTGAACAAGGGGCTGAAACGGTGACCTAGGTTGCCCCTATGTTTGGTTGAAACAACTGATTTTCTTCTGTCACTTTTTCTTGACATGTGTGATCATGATGACGTCCACCAGACCAAGCACATTTACCCGACTTCTTCTATGGTGGCACATGGCACTTCTATCAAATTAAAGGGCACAAAAAACTATGTGTTTTGGTCTCGATTCTTCAAGGTATTTGTCGGTGGTCAGCGCAACGATCATATTCTTACCAAGGATCTGCTCAAGGAGACGGACAATGACTATGACACATGATATTCTGACAATTGCCAGGTTATCACTTCGATGACCAATAACATCAATCCAAACATTACGACAAATCTTCTCTACAAGTTTTTTGCAAAGGTGATGTGGGAGAATCTGTAATGATCCCTACTCACAGAAGACAACCAAGTCTTGACTCTCTGATATGTACACTCAGATATGATCAGCCACTCAGGGAGATTCGAGTCTTGTCGAATACTATAGGATGTTGACTAGCCTCTTCGACAAGCTCCTGATTTTCTAGCCAGGGTGGTGTGATCAACAGGTAGGAGAGCATGCTGAATGTCAAGTTTACCTATTTTTCTCTGGATTGCATCCACGATACAAGCCTGTGAAGGACTGGTTTCTGACAGCTGACACACTGCCATCGATTGAGACTATCTTCGGTCGTTTGCAAGAACATGAGACACTTGTTGAGCGTCATTCCACCATACCATCTGCAGAGATTACAACTCACTATGCATCCTTAGGGAACAAAGGACGACAGAGCTTCTAGGGAGGATGCGTCGTGGCCAGTGACTTCCCCTCAATATATTACGCAAATCCCCCGAAGAGTTCCTTCAAAAAACTCAAAAATAATGAAAAAAGAGTCAGGTGTAGGCTCCCAGCTCCCTATATATAGGGTAAAATGAGGTTGCTCCTGGGGGAGCTAACTTGGTTCCCACCACCCTATTTTTCTCATTTTTTTATTTTTTTTAAACGAATCCATGGATTTTCAGCATTATATCCTCATATTATATCATTCAAGTTTTGTGCGAAACAAGCCTCCAACCAAACAGTCATTTCTTAACGGTCGCAAAATTGTTGAAATCGCCCCCGTCTGGATGGAGGCCGCATGAGTCTCTGTTTCGCACGAAACTTGAATGACATAATATAAGGATGCAGTTATGAAAATCTACGGAAGTATTTTTCAAAAAAAATAAAAATAAGGAAAATGTGATGGGGGAGCCAAGTTAGCTCCCCTAAGGGGGCAGCCCCATTTTACCCATATATATAGGGTAGAATGGGGTTGCCCTGGGGGAGCTAACTTGGCCCCCCAACTCTATTTTTATTTTGAGATATTTACACACATAACCCTGAGTAATTCTATAATTACCCCAGGCACCCAAGATAACCACGAATTACACTCATGACCTTGAATAGTACTTAACTCTTACACTCATAACCCTGTGTTAATTTCCACCCAATTTTCCGTTAAGTATGACAATATCTGTTAAGTATTTTTACAATTTACACCCTTTCAATTTGCATTATTTACGAGTGGCCCCCCTCCCCCTCCCTCAGCATCCCCCCCAACCCAACCCAACAGCCCACTGCCTCCGACGGCAATGGAAACCTCCCTTTCCCGCCTCCCCCGCAAGAGCTCCCTGCCTTCGAAGCCCCTCGCTACAGTTACCTAGGTCCTTGCGAAGGTCTGAGCCCGATCTGGTCTTCCATCTAGCCGCCCCTTCGCCACCAGCAAACCATTTGCTGGAAATCCAATCTCACGCACTAGAGCAGTCGTCGAGAACCTTGCTCCAACGACCTTCACCGTAGCTCTTCGATCAAAAGCAAGGAGCCCATCTGAAGGTTCACCGACCAACAGAAGCTCCTCTTTGACGTCGGTTGCAGTGAGAAGTCATCGAGCAGAGGAGCAGAACCACACTTCGTCGATGAATCACCGTTGTAGCTGCTCCGTCGTCGTCCCTGTATCGGAGAAGAAGGGAGTGGAGGAGATGAGCAAATAGTTGTCATCCATCCTTTTCCAGATCATACGACCAAGCATGCACCTCGACCTCAGCCCCTTGCAACACCATTGACACCTGCAGCCGCACTTGCTCCAATCGAATCGCCCACAAAACTGTCTCGAGCCTCGGTCGCTCCACCTTAGGCGAATCACTCTCCACCACCTTGGAGCCCCAACAAGCCTCGCTCCGCCACTCCCCGTCACCGCCAACTCCTCTCCCTCCTCCTCCAGCCAACACAGGCCTCGTCGAGCTCCCCCGGCCACCGCCTCCAGTGCAGGTTGGTTACCCCATCGAGCCCCCCCTCCTCGTCGACCCCCAGACATCTCCCGTGCCTGCAAAGCCCCCCTTCCTGCCCACGACCTCCAGACGCAGAGCGCCCCCCGCCCCCAACCCAGGCATCTCCCGCGCCTGCAAAACCCTCCTCTTTGCCCCGACCTCCAGTCCACGGATAGTCCCCCTGCCTCGTGCCCCCCCAGGGGACATCCAACACCGCCTGCAAAGCCCCCTCTCCCTGCCCTGAACTCCAACCCACCGCCTGCAAAAGCCCCCCCGCCCTGACTTCCAGTCACCGCCAGTCCCCCCCGCCTGCAGGGCCCCCCGCCGACATCCACGAGCTCCAGCACCGTCATCCCGTCTCACGCAGTGCCGCCCCACCCCCCAGCCTGCGTCTACGAAGCCTCCCTCCCTGCCCCGACCTCCAGCCCACCGCCTGGCAAAGCCCCCTGCCTCGACCTCCAGCCTACCGACAGCCCTCCGCCTGGAAGCAATCCCCTCCCTCTTTTCATCCGCACATAATTTTTTTCTTTTTTATTTGTAGTTAATCCTAGTCGTAGATCTCAGATTGGTTAGATTAACTCACCCATATGGTTGAGTTTAATAAACTAAACTAACGGAAGGTTATGGGTGTAAAACGGAGCACTATTGGAGGTCTTGGGTGTAATTCGTGATTATCTTGAGTACCTGGGGTAATTATGGAATTACTCAGGGTTATGGGTGTAAATATCCCTTTTATTTTTTTTGAAAAAAATATCCGTGAAAATTCACCATTATATCCCTATATTATGTCATTCAAGTTTCATGTGAAACAGAGACTCCTACATCCTCCATCTAGACAATCATTTTTTTAACGGTCGCGGAATTGTTGAAATCGACCCTGTTTGGATGGAGACCATATGAGTCTCTGTTTCATACGAGACTTGAATGACATAATATAGGGATATAGTGATGAATTTCCACGGATTCATTTTCAAAAAAATAAAGAATGGAGAAAATGGGGAGGGGGGCAAGTTAGCCCCCTCGTGGGGGAGGGGGGCAAACCCATTTTATCCATATATATGGGAAAATATGCACCCGGCCATTTTTTCTTAATTTTTTTTTGATTTTTTTAAGATGAAACCTAAGGGGATTTACTTGTTTGAGTGTAATATGTGTTTCAAACTTCATGCAAAATAGACATTCTTAACATGCCCATTTGGAAGGGGTCAATTTCAACAATTCTGAAACCGTTAAATTTGATGGTCTTGATGAATATGATAGAATAGTCAATGAGAGCATGATGATATATAGTGATATAAATCCCCACATGTTTCATTTCAAAAAGTCCAATTTAAAGAAAAATATATACATGTATATACATATAGGGGACCCTTCCAATGAGACGTGCATGTATAATTCAAATGACTGGAAATGTTTCAGAAGATCCAAAATGCATGTTGTTGCATGAGCTCACTGATTAAAAAAATCAGTTAAACCACCATACTTTTTTGTTCTCTTGAAGCAGAAGTAAGAGTTACCGTTCTTCCTTTTTTCAGGGTTTTTGTGCATGTGTTTTCAATTCTTTCTTTGCTAGGTTTTTTTCCGGGTTTGTGCATGCTAGGGGGTGGCGCATTTAAACAAAGCTGTCGTCACTTTTCATTCTCTACTAATTTTTGTTTGTAAACTTCAGATGGGTGTGATTTATTTTCCATTTTCTGGATGAAAGAGAAACGGAGTCTACCATTCAGTGTCATGTCTGACTGAACCTTTTTGATTGCTTACTGTGACTATTTTCATTGATCAATGTCCTGATGGTTTTGCAGCTCAATGGCGTGACAAGCTCTCCCGGCTACGATCGCAAGGGAAACACTGGACATAATGCCGGTTAGACAGTCTGAAACCCAGTTTATGATTCCGCGGTCCATTCGTTTCCCATCATCGCTCACTCTTCTGGATTTTTCTTTTGTTTTTAGCAGTTCGTCTCCCAGGATGTACATAAACTCCCTCCCAGCTGGCATGTCTAGCGCCATCTGGCTCACGCCCTTCTGCTGTTTTTGTGTATACGTTCAGTTAGTTTTATATTGTGCTATAATGTAGTTAAGCATTTTGAAATTATGTGTTTATGCAGGGCAGGTACATTCACATTGCCATGTACTTTCCAGTCCCTGTATTTGTAAATTGTATCATCATGTAACTAGTAACTCCAGATGTCATCATCTCGTGCTTGCCAGCTGGCACTTCTTCCTGTGAAAAGGCGGTAATTGTAACGGTTAAGCCTTGATCCCACTCCAACCATTTTGCACTGAGGCACGAGTCGTACCTAACATAGAAATCACACTTGGAAAGATTTGATGCTAGAGCAGCGGGTGCTGCCATGAAGCTAAGAGAGGTTTAGATGGTGTATGTAGGCCCGAAAAAATCCTTGTATGACTTCTATTTCATGATAAGAAGAATTGTAGCGCCCCTGTTGCGACGCGAGAGGAGAAAAATCGATACATCTCATTGCACTAATCCGGAGGTGGTTGGACTGAGCGGTTGGCCGAAGTCTGAGAAGCAGCCATTCTTCCATGTCAACTTAGCTTCCCATCACAACTGTTGGCATAGCTTTAGGTACATACTGGGTTGGTCCAAGCTGATCATCTCGCGCTAAGATTGGATCTTCGCAAGTTCTCTCTTTAACACTAATGGTAAATATCTTCAAATTTTGAATGAGCTATTGCCAGCAAATGATGTTGAGCAAGTAAAAGTAGAGTTGGAGCTTTCTATCAGGTTCATTATAGGTGAATGTTTTCGTAGGATTATCTGTTGTACCAATCTTTTGTACATTGGTAAGTGCTTATTATACTCAGGTAATCACAGAATTCATTAACCTGACCGTGAATTGGAGGAGGCCCAGAAATAGGCACCATACATAACACCTTCATCGCAACATCATTGGGATCTTTCACCTTGTTGTCTTCAACTTCTCGTGGAGCTTTCTCCATGACTTTTTTCTTTAAATTATCAAATATATAACCAACACTAGCTTCGATTTAACTTCGAGGCATTTTGTCGAGCAGGTGAAGAGCAACCCCTGCCTTATTAGAAAATATTCTAACATTTTGTCGAACACCTTGGTTGCATCTTCAACCTTATTTTCGCTCTGAACGCCAATCCAACCAACAAGATGGTACCAAAGATCAAGAACAAACACCACTGTTCGCGAAGTAACAGGAAAGCCCTGTGACCAAAAGATTCGTAACGGGGAGAGCTAGGGATGGAACAAGAATGGAGAGGGTGCATAGCATAATACATCACAACAAAGCAGAGAGGACTAGAACAAGAAGAATGGAGAGGGCGCACTATACATCACAGAACTTCCACTGCTAGCACCACCCACAATGGATGTCCACAAGCAGCACAATCATCTAGGAATCATCCACGCACTCTGCTCTGATACCATGTAGAAAACAAGCATATAATGATATGGTAGTTAACGTGAAAATCCTTTACAATCGAAGGGAAAAACTATGGGGGAATCATCCCTATTGCTCACATCAACCATGGATTTTGCCTCTCTTATTTCATATATAAAACCAAAGTGGGTGAGTTTTATATATATATATATATATAAAGAGAGAGAGAGAGAGAGAGAGAGAGAGAGATACATACATACATATATATAGGAGTGATCCTATGAGAGCAAAAAATTATGAGAGCATGATAGCAGTCATTCTGGACCACTAGATTATGTCTTCTCTCTCCTACTTGAATCTAGTGGTCCAGAATGACTGCTCTCACGCTCTTACAGTTTTTTGCTCTCATAGGATCAGTCCTCTCTCTCTCTCGCGCTATATATATAGGATTTATCCAATGAGCCCCTTGCCCATTTGAGTTGTGGTGAACACCGACGTGGGCTCGCCACGTGTATAGGTTGGTTCTATTAGGTAGGAGACGGTTTTGGCAATAACAATGTGCTTTGCATTATTAACATAATAAGAATTCGAGTTAAATCATTTTCTTAAAAATAGGTGGTCGGTTTTAGTAAGATAAAGAAATCCACATTTAAATTATTGATGACATATAGTTTATTTACGGAATGATTATTCCACGTATAGAGTAGAAAAGGTAAATTACTGATATAAATCAATTTATTGATTAGGTAAATTACTAATGTTCATACAAAAATTACCGATTACAAATATCCATATTACTGAACGCTTTATGACTGTTACTGAATTTATAGTTATTTAGTACTTCTGAATATGTACTAGACAATTGAATAGATATAATACCTATATTTATATGAACAATTACTGAATATTCATGTCCATATTACTGACTCAATGTTATTAGTTACTGAAATTATAGTTACAGAATGATTAGTTACTGAAGTTATACTTAATATTGTTCATATAGCAATTATTAATTACAAATGTCCATATTACTGAACTCATTGTAATTGTTACTGAAGTTATATGGTTATTGGTATCCATACATCAATTATTGATTATGTAATTACTAGTGTTCGTACAATGATTACTGATCACAATGTCCATATTACTGAACTAATTGTGATTGTTACTGAAGATATAGTTACTTAGTACTTCTGAATAATTACTAGATAATTGAGTAGAAATATTACTGATGTGATACGAAGAATTACTGAATATTAATGTCTATATTACTGAGTCATTGTGATTAGTTACTGAAATTATGGAACACATCAATATATTCATTTGATAACTATATTTGTTATTACCTCTTGTATTAGTTACAGAATGATTGGTTTTTAATAATATTGTCAAAAATATTCTTCTCGTCTCTTTAATCATGAAGTATACAACAATCATCAATGTTTTATTTTTTTATATTTTTTTCATCCACGATGATGTTGTGAGTTGTAACACATCAGAAATATTCGGACATCTGGTATATCTGAAATAAAAATGAATTAGTAAACCAGTAGTTGCGAGTTGTAAGAACTAAAGAGGAAGCAATAACAATTATGTAGGCAATAGTAAATAAAAATATCGTCTCAGTAAATAATGTAAATACATTAGTAATTCGGTATATTTCTAAAGTAATGCATGAAAAGTAACAATTGTGTTAGCGATAGTAACATAAAATATCTTATAGGTAATTAGTAATTCAGTATATTTTCTAGGTAACACATAAAAAATAATAATTGTGTTATCAATAGTAACATAAAATATCTTATAAGTAAAATAAGTAAATACATTAGTAACTCAGTATGTTTTTGAAGTAACGCATGAAAAATAACAACTGTATGTACTGAAACTTTTTATAATATGAAATCAAAATACAATCGCTAAAAAATCAATTAGCACTACATATCATGTATCAAATCGAACAAAAATTGATATTATGAACGCTACTTTCTCATATTTCAATCATACTCTGAATAAATATTGCGTATGATCAAAACGAAATGGTCATCCATTGCTATTTCTTCTGATATAAACTTCTCACGATCCAAATCCAAACATGATCCAAAATAATCATCGGAAATAATCAGTTAGATCCAAATCAAAAGGACTAAAAGAAACAAATTCTTTCTACCTTCAACAACACAACAACAACAAAGCCTTTTGCCTCCATTCAGATCTATCTTGGGTCAATCCCGGGCTTATATCCACAAAACAAAGATCCCTTCGTATAGTCTCTTTCCAACACTTCTTGGACCGTCCCCACCCTCTCTTAGCCGGCTCAACATCCCAACACTCACATCTCGTAACCAGTGCATCAACTGATCTTCTTTGCAAATGATCAAACCATCTTAAGCGGTTTTCTCGCATCTTATCCTTGATCGGAGCGACACCAACTTTCTTTATGATTGCATCATTCTGAATCCGATCTTTAAGTGTGTGTCCACACATCCACCTTAGCATTTTCATTTCTGCTACATCCATTCTCTGCACATGTCTATGGTTCACAAGCCAACATTCAGATCCATAGAGTATAGCATGTCTCACGGTTGCTTTGTAAAACTTTTCTTTAATTTTTAAAGGAATTTTTTATCACAGAGAACAACAGAGGCTCCTCTCCACTTTAGCCAGCCTGCATTTATTCTATTAGTAACATCTCCATCAATTTCCCCATCATGTTGCAAAATAGATCTCAGATATCTAAAAGAATCTCTCTTTTGAATGTTATCATCACCAATCTTCACCTCAATTCCTTCAGCATTGCTTCCATCAAAGGTGCACTCCATATATTCTGTCTTAGCCCTATTATACGAAATCCTTTACTCTCCAGCTCATGTCTCCAGACCTCAAGCTTCTCATTTACTCCATCTCTAGTCTCGTCAATCAACACAATATCATCAAAAAATATCATACACCAAGGTAACACATCCTGAATGTGACTTGTCAACTCATGTATAATCAAATTAAAAAGAAATGGACTCAAAGCTGAATCTTGATGTAGACCAATGTTGATGTCAAAATAGCCAGTCTTCCCAGACGGGGTCCTTATACAAGATAAAGCTCTATCATACATGTCCTTTATGAGGTTAATGTATAGGACATGCACTTGTCTCTTCTCTAAAACTCTCCACAATATCTCTCGTGGGACAGAATCATAAGCCTTCTTCAAATCAACAAGATCATATGGAGGTTCTTCCTTATAGCTCTATAAATCTCCATTGTTCTCCTCAGCAAATGGATGGCTTCAATAGTTGAGCGACCTGACATGAATCCGAATTGGTTTTCTTTGACGTTGGATACTTGCCTCAACCTTCTCTCGATCACACGTTCCTAAATTTTCATAGCGTGACTCATCAGTTTGATACCTCTGTAATTTGAACAATTTTGTATGTCTCCTTTATTCTTATAAAGAGGCACCACGATACTCCTCCTCCAATCTTCAGGCATTTTCTTGCTTCGCAAAATAACATTGAATAGATTCGTAAGCCAAGTCAAACCGCGCTCACCTAAAACTTTCTATACTTCTACAGGGATGTCATCCAGTTCTACACCTTTCCTAGATCTCATAACCTTCAAAGCCTCCTTTACTTCCTTTCTTTGTATCCGTCTATAGCTTGTACGATTCAAGTAACTTTCACTACTAGGTAGATCACCCAAAGTATTCTCTCTATTTCCTTCCCCAATGAAAAGTTTATGGAAGTACTGCTCCCATCTAGTCTCTATATCCTTCTAGTAACAAGCACATGACCTTCCTCGTCCTTAATGCATCTTACTTGAGAAAGGTCTTTGGTCTTTCTTTCTCTTGCTTTGACCAACCTGAATATATCCTTCTGACCCTCCTTAGAGTCGAGATTTTTATACAAAACCTCATAAGCTTTCGACTTAGCTTTGCTTACAGCCTTCTTTGCTTCCTTCTTCGCTATTTTGTAGTTTGTGACAGTTTCCTTTGTTCTATCCTTAGACATAGCTTTAAAGCATGCTCTTTTAATTTTTAGATTCTCTTGAACCCCTTCACTCCACCACCAAGCCTCCTTTTGACATGGGGTTCCACCCTTTGAGTCGCCTAGCATCTCTTTGGCTACCTTTAGGATACAAGATGCTACTGCCTCCCACATCTCGTTTGCACTTCCACTACAATCCTAAGATAAATCTTCTAAAACCTTCTCCATGAAGCTCGATTGCTTCGGTGTAAGCTTCCACCATCTAGTTCAGTGATCTTAGGAACCCTCCTTTTTTTTACCAGCTCTTTTATTTGTACATCCAAGACTAACAAGCGATGTTGGGTTGTCAAACTCTTTCTTGGGATTACTTTGCAGTCTTTATAACACAACCGATCTCTTCTCCTCAACGCAAAGTAATCAAACCGTGTTCTAGTTGGCTCACTCTTATAAGTAATTAAATGCTCCTCCTTCTTCTTGAAGAGAGTGTCTGCTATGAAAAGATCATATACCGTTACACAATCCAGGATGACTTTTCCCTCTTCATTTCTATCCCCAAAATCATGTCCTCTATGAACACTAGCATACCCTGAAGCATCTTTTCCCACATGTCCATTAAGATCTCCACCTATGCAAATCATCTCTCTTTGTGGGATTCCTTGTAAAGTCTTATCTAGATCCTCCCAAAAAGCTTGTTTAGTCCTTTCATCTAAACCAATTTACGGTGCATAAACTGAAATTATATTCAGAATTTCTTCTTCAAGCACCAATTTTAGCAAAATAATTCGATCCCTGAACCTTTGCACCTCAACCACACAATCCTTCAAATCCTTATGAACAACCACTCCAACACTGTTTCTACCCTTATTTTTACCTGAATACCAAAGTTTAAAGCCAGTCTTCTCGATCTCCCTTGCTTTCTCTCCAACCCATTTAGTCTCTTGAAGACATAGTATATGAATCTTCTTTCTTTCCATCGTATCCACTATCTCCATCAATTTTCCAATCAAAGTACCAATATTCCAACTACCAATCCACAACTTCCGTTGCAATCTCTTTTGGACTAACTTCTTTACTTGCATGCGTCCATTATGCGAGAACCCTTGTAAATTTTGGACTGCATCTGGGCGATGATGCAGCTGAACTAGCTTAATTACCCGCATGCGTTCCTCATGCCAGAACCCTTGCAATTTTGAACTACATCTAGGTTGCGATGTGACGATCCTTGCCAAATTTTCATTGTATTCGGGCGATGCAACACGTCGCAAGTAGGGAACGCCCCAACAAAATCTGTATGTTTGCTTAAATCCATGTTGAAAAGATCCGACTGTCATGAGGCAACTTCCTAAATAATATATTTTTTTAAATATTAGTTAGGAAGTTGTCTCCGACTGTTTTATGCTGGCTACCAGCTACCTAACGCAACCCTCCTCATTCTTTCTACCTTGCATTGTAGAAAAATGATCGCCTCGCTTTCCAAATCGCTAGATCAAAAATCACCATATGATCAATCGCCTCTCGTTGCAGTACATGTTTCCATACACGTATACTAATTTTAGAATTGCTTAACATTTTCAATTTAGTATTCTTTCCATTCTAATTACGGTTCTTTTTTTTAGGGATTGAGAGATTTAAATCGCACGACTGAAATTAGAGGCTCGCCAAAACTAAAATGAGCATAGGGCTCATTGGATAAAAATCCTATATATATATATATATATCCCAAAGGGGTAAATGTATCACCATCCATGATACATTTACCCATAAGACAAGCCACTCAACATTAGGAACATGCATGTATGTAGAGAAATAGGTTACAACCTGTCCTCTCTTTTTTTTGTGCTAGGTTCTGCATTTTTAGCCACATGTTATCAATAAGGTGTTAGATGATTTTGCTTGGTAAAATATCTAGCTCCTCTCCTTTTCCCACTCCATCATCATTTCTAACATCAATTGGATTTTACTTTGAATAAAGCAACGAATGTTTATGTTCATACAGAAATAAGATTGTATAACATTTTATCTCTGCACCACAGTATATAAACATCCCTTTCTTAGCTGTTGGTTCCGAAATTATAATAAGCAGCACAACCAAAACCCCTGAATTCAGTATATGCAAGAGGATTGTCAGTCAATACCGTAAGGGATGTTTTGTAATTAATAACAGTATGAGGCTTTGGTTCACCAAGTATCAACCATGCTCACAACCTCAGCCTTGTATTCATGCCAACATTGAAGAGCATATAACATTGTCTCTCCAATTTGTTATGCAACATTATTCTGTTAATGGCATGGCTAGAGTATAATCTTCATCTTTGCAGAACATACTAAGCTTAGCTGAATAAAATTCTAAACCATTATCTAATCGAAGATGCTTTACTTTCTTCGTCGCTTGATGTTTCCATTAGAACATTCGCGTACTTTAAGATGTTAAATTCTGAACTTCCATGCCTCGTCGTAAAAATGTAAGTCATTCTTAAGTAATCGTCCACCTAACTGTTGATGAAGGTGGCATTCTCATTAGCAAATGAGATCATATGAATGTTATGGTCGCTTTGCGTTTGAGCATTCTCCCTATTTTGTTGGAAAAGGAGGGAGAAGTCGTCTACCATTTCTTGAGGCCGGGAAAGCTTGTGAGGCTAGATAGCGTGATCTCGATAGTTCGAAGTCCTATCAAAGATAGACAGATCGAGCTTATCTGGAGTAGGGACAAACTCATGAAAATAAGGTGTAGGAGAGAGTACGGACATGCTTGGTTGGATACTTGGAGGTGGCGGTGGAGGAAGGTTATCTTCAGTTGTGTGGATGTAGCGTGTGGATTATTAAACAAAAAAATGCGGGTTGGAGAATGTTGAAGTGGTGGAGGAGGCGAGGAATGAGAACACCTATGGAGGTAGCTTTGATCAGAGTGGTGGCGAGGATAAAGAGTATGTAGTGATACCATTCAAAGACTAACCATGAATAAAGGTGTAGAGAAGAACTAACATGTCATGAGAGATATGGGAAATATTTGCGATCTTGTTCTAAAAGTTTCAGGAGAACACCTAGTTAAGGAGGGCTTAGCGGCTTACAGTGCCTCAAGTGTAAGGAGATCCTCATGGTAATTCTCTCAAGAGACTCGATAAGGAAGATCGTTGATAGTCTCGACCTCATTTGAACAAGCAACAATAGATTGGATGACTTGAGGGTCCACAATAAAGGTTCTTTGGTTGGCAATGGTATGGAGATGGTAACCAAATTCGGGACTTCTTATGTCTATTAGGTTGGCGATTCTGCGAAGACAAGAGGAGAGACATACTCTATGGTTGATGCCATTCTATTGTGCTATAATTTGGGTTGAAAATTGAGTGAACATTAACATGCAAAAGATGGGAATTGGAAGGGAACTTGTCTCTGAAGGTGGCCTAATGAATTGCTCGATAGGGGTTGACGTTTTCGTTGATATAATGTAGCGAATGGTTATGGGTAGGAGATGACATGGAATGTGCGACAAATGATTGACTAAACCACTGTATTTTTCTTTTAGGGTCGTGATGATTGATAAGATATTTCCGATCGATCGATTAGACTTAGCTGAGCGATCGCATAGAGTGATTGATCGATTACCCAGTGCTAGTGAAAGGAAAGGATTTTTTAGAGCGAGGTTTAGAAAAATGAGATTAGGTTTTCCTTATAGAGAAAGACAAGCGGATCTCAATAATACCCAAATCGATAATGATATTTCAGAAACAGAGAAAAACAATTAAACAAAGTACCTCAAAAATGGTTGATCGATCAATTTGTTATGGTGGATCAATTAGCTTGATTTTTTAAAACTACTCTTTTTACTCTTGTGGAAAACGTCTTAGGTTTTCAAAAGAATAAATGTGTTCTTTAAAATGCGGAGTATAAATAAGAAGAGCGAGTCAATCTTAGAAAGAGTTCCTAGAAAAAAATAAGAGATTTGACAAGAAGTTATTGATTTCAACAAAAGGATGTTTTCCGTAAAAGTTGTGCAGTTCTAGGGATAGAAACAATGCGATAGTACTATTGAAAAGCAATCATTTGATATTAGATGCATGGGATAAAAATTATCCAAATCAATCTCCAATAGTGATTGATCAATCTAATAATTTTGATCGATCCCAATCATTGTGTTCCCATTAATCAAATAAGAGGTATATTTATGAAGATATTTCAAAAAGGAAATAAAATGTGAATCTCTAAGATACATCATTCATGTGCATGAACCCAATTCTCTTCTTAGTTCTTAAATTGAGGGGTGGCAAGGGATTTTGTAAAAATATTGGCCAGTTGACCATTTGTAGGAATGAATTCGACTTGAATTTATCTTTTGAGGGCATTTTCAGGAAGAACCATGATGTATGTCATTGTTCCTTGTCCTATAGTGGTTTACTTAATTTTTAGTCAAGTAAATAGCATTGGTGTTATCACAAAGAATGTAATTTCGATCAAAAGTCGAACCAAAATTAGAGAGAGTTTGCATCATCTATATTATTTGGAAACAAGCTAAAATAGTGTTATATACACTACTTCAGTCGTAGACAATATACATGTAATTTTCTTTTTAGAAATCAAGATACTAAGGCATTCCCATGAATTGGTAGTTGCAACTACTGCATTTTTTGTCTATGTTGTTGTTGGCATAATCGGCATTGCTACGCAAAAAGATCAATGCAATACATCTTTGAACATAACAAACCAACGCCAGTGGCCGAAACCATATATTGAAAGATCCTTTTACAACATTTAAATGAGATTCTTTAGAGTTATCTTGAAAATGTGCAACTAAACAATTGTTGAAAAAAATATCAAGCCTGCTTGTTGTTAGATTAAGTAAAGAATTAATCATACCTCGATATAGCTTTTGACCATTGCCTTTTCCTTCTTCGGCTTGATCAAGATGAGTTGCTTAAGCTATAGGGCTTGTTTTTCCTTTGCTTTTATCTTGATCAAACTTCTTAAGAACTTCTTTTGTGTACTTTTATTGTGAGAAGAAGATCCTTTGGTCAACTTGGGTAATTTGCAATCTAAGAAAGAACCTCATTTCTCTCATCATGTTCATCTTAAATTGTTTATGCATATTTTTAGCAAATTCTTTCAAAAATATTATATTATTAGAACTAAATAATATCATCAACACAAATATGAGCGATTAGTTCGTTAAAAATTCTTCTTGTAGTAAACAACTTGTGGTCTACTTTAAGTACTTGAAAATCAATGTCAATGAAAGGGTCCCTTTTTACTTGAAAACTAGGGTTAACTAAAAAAAGTCAATGACTTATCATATCATGCCCTGGGTGCTTTTTAAGGCCATAAAGAAAATTTTAAGTTTAAAGATATGATCAAGGTTCTTAAGGTGTTCAAATCACGAGGGTTGCTTGATATAAACTTCTCCTTTGATGAAACCACTTAAAAATGTATTTTTTATATCCATCAGAAAAAGCTTGACACCTTGGTAACAATAAAACTCTAATAGCGTCGATTAATCCTTGTGACAGGTGCATAGATTTCATCGAAGTCAGAGCATTCTTCTTGATTTTATTCTTGTGCTATGAGTCAGGCTTCTTTCTTAACATTACATGATTCATTCAAACTAATTTCAAAGAACCATCTTGTTCTAACTGCACAATGATTTTTGGGTATACGCTAAGTTAATACCAAATTCTTTTGAAATCGAATGAATTCTTCTTGCATTTCGATATGCTATAATTCTTTGGTGCACGTCTCATCAATAGATTTTGGCTCACTGAGGAATAGAAACATGGACATTGCAAATGCATTTAAGCATGGGTGTGTTTGAAGACCTTGAGATATATCTATGATCATAAATTCTTTGTAATGATCTATCACAAAGCTAAAATCTTCTGGTAAGCCATGAAATCTCTAATTTTGCGGTATTTCAAAAGGATCTAGAATTTGCAGCTCTTTGTCCTTCTATCCACCTGCAATGAAAGTGACATGCTAGTATTCTCATCAAACAAGATGTTGATAGATTCCTTAATCATTATTACTTCTTTTTTAATATATGTATGCTTTGCTTCATGATTAATATCCTAAAATGATTCCTTCGTCATTTTAGCATTTGTCAAGATTTTCTTGGTTTTGAGGATAAAGCTTTTATAGCCTAAAAAATAATCTATTCTTGAAATGTGATCAAAATAAAACTCAAAAGTATCTTCTTTAATCGGGATGGATCATAATTCTAATCAAGACATAATAAACAATACTAATAGCTTCTTCCAAAAATAATGAGGTAGGTAAGATTCACATAGCATAATTCAGGCACATTCCTAAAATATATAATTTTCACTTTATGGGTAACTAAGACTTATGCATAGTCCTAGTCTTTACACATAATTTGAAAAGGCTTCATTTTCAAACTATTCACCATGATCAACCTAGTGATAGTGGTTTTTCTTTGCTCCGAATCCTTTTATCTAGCTTTGAAATTTTTTTATAAAGTTAAATTTTTATTTTTAAGAAGTAAAAGCCAAGTATAATGAGAATAGTCATCAACGATAACAGAATAATAACTACATTCGCATAAGCTTTCAGATTTGATTAGTTCAAAGTACTCTAAATTTTAGATTTGGTTAGTTTAAAGTAGTCTATGTGTAAAACATCTGTGGGTTTGACCGTTTTATATAGACTTTTGCTTAAAAAAAAACTTTGTGCATTTTCCCTAATTCACATGTTTGCTAATATTTTCCTTCCTATAAGTTATCTTGTGGAGTCCTTTCACAAAGTTAACTTTTAAGCTTGTTAATTTGTTGCATGTGAGTATATCTTAGTCTTTTGTGCCAAAGGAGGGTTTTATCTTGTGATGCCAACTAACAATCTTGAAAGTTGTAGTCATCAAATCTTAGTGTGTAGATGTTTTTGTGCCTACGATATTTTAGAAAGACTTCTTGTGAATATTCTTTTACTGCTTCAAAATAATCTTTAGGGCCCGTTCGGTAGGAGAATAAGCAGGAATGAGGATGGAGAATACGGGGAATAAGGGTCTATTCTCCGTTCGGCTGGAGGATAAGAATAAGGAGAATCAGGTGAAATAAAGGTAGGTAAGGTGAGATAAAGATAGGAATAAGAGTGAAATAAGATGGAATAATGGGAAATAGTCGTATCACTGGGAACCGTGTCGGGAGGAGAATTGACCCCTTATTCCAGGGCCTATTCTCCAACCAAACAGGGCCTTAGAGAATGACGCTTTAAAATCTTTATCGTACATCTAAGATATACTTAAGAGGTTGTATTTAAGTCCTTTAGCTAAAATTTTTTTTTGAGAGGATTTAGCTAAAAAAATTATCAATAGAAACAAGAGAGTTACTAATCGTGCCTTCACCAATAGCCATGCATGTGTGGTTAATGCGACTATTCTTCCCTTCTTGCAATCTACTTTGAGGAAAAGATTTGTGTCTCATTCGAATATTACCCACATGACATAATCACAATCTACTTTGAGGAAAAGATTTATGTCTCATTCGAATATTACCCACATTGTCAATGATCCATTTTCTGATTTTCTTGCCTTACTTTGAAAGAGTGCTTGCCATGCAACGAAGTTTGGCTTGAGTACTACATCTTCATTCAAATTTGACTTTGCTTTTAGAATAAAGTTTTTCTTTTCCTTTTTGTTCCATAGTTCCAATCCCTGTGACTTATGTCTTCCGGACTCCGAAAGTACGCAAAATAAAGATCAAGAGTGGTCATAGCCTTTGGTTCAATGTAGCTTTCTTCTTTCCCAAATATAACAGAATGATTTTTGTTGTTTTTAGTAGGTGAATGTATTTGGATTCAATGGCATTCCATACTTTGAAGTCCATTGGCATTCCACATTTTCGCAAGTATTTTGGAGCATACACCAAAGGCTTTTCACATCTTCGGATCACGCACCAAACATTCACACTAAAGTACATTGATTTAGTTCACACAATAAAAGTCTTTACAACTTTGGATCACACAACAACACCTTGATCAAACACCGGGCAACCTGCAACTTGGATCGCACATGAAGTAACCTTTGCAACAACTATATAAGTAAAAAATAGTAATAAGTAGAATTTTCTTAAACTCAAAGAATCTTTTTGTAATGCAATGTGTCAATGAAGAATATAGGGATTTTATCACTTGTGCCCCTCCGAAATCTCGCAATTGCAATTATCCCCCTATCTTTTTGGTAATATCAGTTATGCCCCTCACTTCTTGCTATTTTATCACTTGTGCCCCTCGGGTTAGTGACCGTCCATCCACAATGCAAACAGACGTTAACTTTGAGGACATAAGCGGTATTAATTTTAGAAAAAGGGCTATATGGTCATTTTATACCCTCTTCCTCATCCTCTTCAGGCATCTTCCTCCCTTCTATTCCTCCTCCACAACTCCTCCCTCCTCCTCCTTGAGCTCTCGTGCAGCCTCCCCCGAGCCTCCGGCTGCGCCCACGTGCCTCGCCTCCGCGCCCAGCCCCAGCCCCGCACCTCCCCTCCGCGCCCAGCCCCAGCCCCGCACTGCCCCCTGCACCTAGCCCCCAGGCCCCGCGCCCCCGCGACCCCTGCCATGCCTCCCCCCACACCCCCGCAACCCCTGCGCCCCCTGCCCTGCCTCCCCCCGCGCCCCCCCAGACCCCACGCCCCCGCGACCCTGCCTCCCCCCGCGACCCCACGCCCCCTAGCCTCGCTGCTCCCGCGCCCCCAGGTCGTCCTCTAGTCCGCCGCCCCTAGGTCACCTCCAGGATTTTCAGTATTTTTTAATTTGAGATAAATTTTTAATTAATTGATTCATGAAAATTCATCGAAAAATTCAACAAAATTTACCGTTTGATCCGTAGTGAGTGATATATCCGTGAAAATGCAAAAAATTTAAAGATTCGATGGATGCATGAAGGTGTAATTAAGAGAGAGAAAATATGAAGAGAAAAGAAGAAGGACAAATGGAGGAGGAAGAAGATGAAGAAGAAGTCTGGACACTAATACCCCTCTTAACTGCACCAAGGTTTGAAAGAACTATGGTTAAGTTAACTCATTGACGGTCAATCTGACGGAAGGGCACAAGTGATAACGGAGAAAGAAGTGAGGGATACAACTGATATTACCAAAAAGATAGGGGCATAACTGAAATTGTGAGATCTCGGAGGGGCACAAGTGATAAAATCCCAAGAATATAATATCAATAAAGATGTAGGATACTTAAACCTCTGATGATAGAGATTGAATCGTGTATGGAAGTGTATCTCTAGCAAGTCGTAGAGAGATGTGGAATGATCAGTCATATGAGTTTTAAGAGAGAAATGCGATATTTTGTGAAAGATTTTGTCTCAATGCATATGATAAGCAAATACTCTTTCTTTCTTGAAGGGATATGTGGTTGTATGTTGTGGGTTGAAAGAATGAAAAGTTTAGCAGCGTCTATATATGAATTATAGACATTGGAATTTAATAGAGTCATTGGGGGACAAGTTTAGCTTTAAAAACTTTCTCGAAACACATTCTTAACTGATCATCAAAAATAAAGTGATCAGTCAGTCAAGTAGAGGCAAGTAAAGTTGATCGATCACTCAAATGATAGTCGGAGGGTTCGTTTGAATTGTGATCTATTAGATCAACTGAGTGGTCTAATCAATGAATAACCGCTAGTAAAAAGCGACTGATCCGTTCGCAAAAGGTGAGAATCGATCATCTAAAAAAAGTGGTCGATCAACAAATAATCAATAGTGAAAAGTAATCAATCAGATCACAATTAATGATTTTTCAGGATTTAGATACTAGCCAAATGTAATCGATCAGGTTCAAAATGTGATTGATCGATTTTGAGATGTATATTCTAATTATCATTTTGAATGGATAGAATGCTTTCATATGATCAAGTATGCATGCTTCGGCATATATGAGCTTTTGCAAGCGCAAATACAAGTGAGAAACACAACAACAATTAATAAAACATGACTAGATCTTAATCTTTACGTTGGATATTTAGACTTGATATCTTTGTCCATCATGTTCGCTGCAACGATACAAGAATCTGAGTGCATATCGATAAATGTGTGTCATTATTAAAACAGAGCGTGGGATGGTTTTGCTAACAAAGCTCGCATTTATACCTTCAAAAACTAGACACCTCGTGTTCGCGAACTAGTTTAAATGTCAATCATGATTCTGAAGAATGCACATGCAAATATTTACAAAAACTCTTTCTGGTGGGAATTTTTCAAACTTATGCAAATTTTTATGGGATTTTTTATTTTTCAAAATTTTAAGTATTTTTGAAAAAGAAATAAAGGAAAGAAAAATTTTCACAAAGATATATACATATTTACAAAGGGATTTATGTTACATGTTTTATATAAAAACGGATTTTAATTTGGTTTTATGAAGGATACTTAAAGAATTTAGAGGTGCCTTGATGTTTTTATGCAAAATTTTGTAGTATATACACAAATTTGTTGTAGATTTTGTTAAGTATATACAATTGTATAGGTACAACTTAAAAGAATATTTTTATTTAATTTAATGAAAATTTTTATTTAGGATTTTTATACTACAACCCTTGTAAACTTTTGCCATTACATCATAACTCCCGACATCTTTATATTTACCATCTAACTATTAACGTCTCGGGCTTATGTTCATGGACCATTATCGAGGAAAGTTAACCCTTACAATTACTTGAACTTGAGCTCAAACGGACCCGTTGGCAACCGTCCAACATAACCCCGTGCTTCAATGACGAAATTATTGATCGTTTGTGTCAGTAGTTTATTACGTAAACGAATATGTCCGTATTTGCCAGTTATTATATCCATTTTTGGCCTATATGAATATGTATTTTTTTATTTTGGTGGATGCATATATAAACGAATATGCCTGTATTTGTCAGTTATTATATCCGGTCGATATGATATGTATTTTTTATTTTGGTGGATGCACGTACGGATCGTGACATTGAATCTATGTGCGTGTATTGTACATCCATAACATCATTCAAGCCCTGTTCGTTTGGGGTATAAGGAGGAATGGAATAAGGGGAATAAGTCCCCAACACGCTTCCCTGTGGTACGACTATTCCCCATTATTTCATCTTATTTCACTCTTATTCCTATCTTTATCCCACCTTACATACCTTTATTTCACCTTATTCTCCTTATTCTTATCCTCCAGCCGAACGGAGAATAGACCCTTATTCCCCTTATTCCCCATCCTTATTCCTGCTTATTCTCCTACCGAACGGGCCCTCAGTGTCTAAATATATATCTAAATCATTCAATGTCTAAATATATATATCTAAATATATCATAGGGTTACACATAATATATTTGCATCGAGTCATTTTCAAATGCATGACGAAGGATATAGATCTTTATAAAATCTAATTATTTGTTAAACAAATTTTTTAATTTAGCATATTACTTTTTTTTGTTTCATTTTATTGTATTTTTATTTTATATAATTTTGATTTAATCAGTTATTAATTTCAACTTTCAAAAATACTTTTAAATGTAAGGGTTAAGGGACAATTACTATCGGTGGGATTATTTATATATGATTGTTAAATATTCGTATCGGAATTATGATTATCTTCTTTGATATCTGTTTCCATACGTAAGGATGTTGTTTGTGATTTTCAATATCCGTGACACATCCGTCTCCATATCCATATCCAGAATTTAAAACGGATAAGGATATGGTAAAATGTATAACCGTATACATATCTGACCGTTTGCATCCCTAGTTTCTAGGGCTAGTTGTCTTTCCCCCTGCTGTCTTCCGCCGGACACACTGAAATGTAAAAGCATAAATAAACATATACTACATAAAAAGAGCATTTATAGCATTAGTTTCTATATTAAGAGGAATTAGAAAGAACACTACAATAAAATTAAGCTATAGTGACGGTTTTGAAAAAATCCGTCACTAAATTAGCCGCTGTTAAATATATAATGACGATATTATTCATTGCGAAATGAGTTTTCGTACTCAAAATTAGCAACGAATATCATATCTGTCGTTATATCATTAGCAACGATCCACATAGCGACGCTTATCCATTGTTATTTTTCAAAATATCAACTAATCGTCGCTATTTTTCAAAATTTAGTGACGATTAATTAAAATTTTGAAAAATAGCAACGAATAAGTGTCGCTATGTGGACCGTTGCTAATGATATAATGACAGTTATGATATTCGTTGCTAATTTTGAGTACGAAAACTCATTTCTCAACGAATAATATCGTCATTATATATTTAACAACGTCTAATTTAGTGACGGATTTTTTCAAAACCGTCACTATAGCTCATTTTTTTGTAGTGGAAGCTTATCTCACGAAAAACACATGATAACTTGTTCTCTTCTTACCAAATCCGATTTAAACTAGTTAATAAGCCAAATCCATTGTATCTTCAAGTGGAAAGCAGTTGGGATATTTATACGTATATTCCTGGAAAATAATCTAATTATACTCCAGTACGTATATATATTTCATATTTACATCCTAACCCATCCAAAGTCGCTAACCTTCACTTTATTTGCCCATCAAATTCGACGAGGCCATTAGAAACTTCCTATATTAACCTCCTAAATCCATCATATTTGCAAATTATGCCCCTCCATCAAACTTCCAATGCACAATACAATACGAAAGAACCCTCGGAAGAAGTTGCACTTTCTCCAAAAGCATCATCTTAGCCAACAAGGAAAACAAAACATTCCTAGCAAGGGCACCAAGGATGATGCACAAGGGAGAAACGAACACCATACCAAACTCTTATCTGCTCTCGGCATCTCCGTGAAGCGACAACGGTAGATACCATTTGGCGAACCTCCATGCCACAACAGAGAATCCACTTCCTCATCGAAAGCAGATCCTCTGTTGTAGCATGCGTTGCAGCAGAGTCTGTTGTACACTCGGGAGTCGCTCGATCTTGATTGAGCGGTTCCCACTAATTCACACTTTTGTGAGTCCCGATCATGTGAATTCTTGGGAACCGCTCGATCACCGCTCGATCTTGATCGAGCGGCTCCCGAGTGTGCAGCAGACTTGGCTGCAACCCATGCCACAGCAGAGGATCCACTTCCTCATATAATCTCCGTATATGATCTCCTTCACACCAAGGTCGGGCACACTTCACCACTCGCGTCCGACGGCCCCCCCATAGTTAAGATGTGCAACAATACCTTCTCAAAGAGTACAGCAACATGCAACAACTTGATCACTTCACTGTCTCCATGCAGCAATCTTCTCACAGGCAGCAGCACCAGCAGTGAGCCGCCACCAAGTAGCAGATGTTGCGATGCATTTCTTGATCTGGTTAAAAACAGTCGTGACTGTGGGTGTTTAATCTTGACCGTGATCATGCCGCTCCAACTACAAGCAAACACGACTTTGGCCGTCTCGCTGCCAAACGTATGCAATTTGTTTGCCCACCGTTCTCCTCCAGTGTAAAGGTATGGCAGTGCGTGATCTTGTTCGCTTAACCTTAGCAGACACAGGTCCCAGATAAAAATAGTCACTTGGCTTTTGGCTGCAGGCAATGCTCGCAGCCATGTCCAAATGCTCGACGCTTTAATATGTCTGTACTAATTGCAACTTTCAATGGCAGGATCAATGTGTCCTTTGAGCCATCTCTTCCACTGCTTCCTTCTAATAGTATTAACCAACATGTAACATCTTGCCACATATTAATTTTCTTCTATTAATATTGTCATCTACTTTCTATCAGGAAACCCATCAAGACCAGGCTTCGCTCCATCGCCGGCACCGCTGCCTCCTTCTACCGCAACCACACCAGCACCGTCAATCAGGCTACCTATGAACCCTAGGAATGAGAGCCTAATTCCAGACAACTCGGTCAACCTCTCGCACAATTACGTTCCATGTCTCCAGATGGCTGTCATGATGTTATTTAATATGCTGTGAAAATGTACCAGGCGTAATCTTCTTCAAGAGAAACATAAAAGTTTATGACCAGTAAACTTCATTCGAATCTCAAAATAGGCATCATATAATATTATCGGGAAAAAAACTAGTCTATATACCTGGAAACTCAGCAAAACACTAGAAAAGCAAGCAATTGGATTACAAACTGTTTGACATTACCTTCAACAGTTAATCATCCCATTCATTTGGAGTTTGTTCCGCAACCCCACTCGGTTTCATTCGTATAAGCACATGGATTTTCTTCTACCGTGTTCAATACAACAGGCTCGAGCACCTCAAGATGTGGGGGAGGGCAGCCCTGATACGAACCATTGTCTACACAGTGCCTTAACAGTTGATTCCAGTGCGGATCCTGCAGAACAGACGACGTTACGAAAAAGCTCCTTGGATGGATGATGAATCGCTAATCGGCATTGTTAATAATATCATATTGTAGTACCGCCGATTATCAACTTATCAGAACATCGATAATTGAATCTCTGTGAAGAGAATGACCATGTTGACCTGGATAAGTACAAGATTGAACACAAGGACATGAGTGTATTAGTATATTTAATAAGGATCTAATACCTAGGTTAAGTGACTATAATGTTATCTAAGTCAAGAATGCAACACAAGATGAATGCCTGCATTTTTTATGGATTTTATAATGCAAGCTAAATGTGATACAAAATGCCACGAGATGCTTAACATTACATAAAACAAACAAAGCAATACAACACACTTTTTTAACCTTACATTTTTTGCTCATGAATTAATGATTTAAACTCAAGTAGATGAATACAAAGATCCCTTAAGTTAATTATCTTTTACCACTTAATCTAATGAACATATTCAAATTAAATAATTAAGGTACTGATTTGATTAATAAACATAAAACATTTAATTAGCTGATAACTAAGATGAGTCCCAACAGTAAAACACCTAATTTATTTCTGAACAGATCAATCAAATCAGGGATCGGTGTTGTGGTTGATTATAAGACTAAGAGACAATAGTGGCATGATTAATGAAGGGTGAATAAGTAGATATCTCTCTGATTTTTAGTTGTACATACAAAGATCAAATCAAGAAATTTAGCATGACATTATAATAAGAATTTCTAGAGCTTTAAATCAAGACCAAATTTGCATTAATTGGATTGAATTTATGGTTCTCAAGATATTAATGTTTCAATTCAAGGGTATGAAGGCTAAGAAAACATAATTTTAAATACATAATATATCATATTTCAGTCCAAGCAAGGGTATAAATGCAATGAATGAAAGCCTCTTGGGCCTTGTCCGTAATAAGTCCACGTAAGGGGGAGTAAATGCGATTTAGAAGACCCGGTTTGACCTATATGTAACAATCCCAAGCACACGTGAAGGCGTGTGAGGGATGGACCAAGATGTATTGGAGAAGGCACGAGGCTTTGGCTACAAAATACCCAGGAGGCACGTGCGGGGCGTGTGCAGGAAAAGCCTATGATTTGGCTTGATCGGTGGTAGGTGGCTCGAGCCACATGGATAGCCTAAGTGCTTCAAGGCACGGCTCGGTCCCACCGAAGCTAATGGGTCGTACTGGGTCGAATCGCTCATGGGATGTATGTTGAGATATTTATCTCTTTATATTAATTTTGTATTTCTATTTATTTCAAGTACCTCTCGTGTAATTTAACCAGGGCTTTTCTCCTATATAAGAGAGCCCTATGGTCTCCAATAATGAATAAAATCTATTTTTCCTCAAACATGGTATCAGAGCAACGGTTCCAGGCCAGGGTTCCCATATCTCCCTAAACCCTAGCCCTACCCCCCTCCCGACGCCGCCGACTACCAGCAGGCCCACCCTCCGTCCGCAACGCCAGTCGTCCCCAGCGGCTTGCCCCGCCGCCTGATCGCCCTTGGCAGCCTACCCGCCCGGTTGCAGCGGCTCACCCCGCCGCCCGATCACCCCCAGCGACCTGCCCGTCCGCCACCAACGGCCCTTCCGGCCTCCCAGCAGCACCACTTGGCCGCCCTGCAATCCTAGCAAGCCGTCCAATCGCAGGATATCTATTACTAGATACCTCAAGCCTCCGTTTAGAAGGTTAGAGGGTTTGATCTTGATCGAAATACGTGATTTTGGACATTTACATCACGTTTTCCAGCCCTAGACTACAATAAGGATTGGAAAGAATGGTTGTATGAGTCTACACATACAACCATTCCTACATATGTAGACTTGATCAAATAAGCCTACTCCCCAGTTTGATCTGGATTTTCGGTGATTAATCCATCATATCAGAGAACAAGGGAGACGTTTTTCGTTGTACGATGCCTTCAAGGGCCCAGCTCCTATTGTGAAGATGGATGTGACCAATTATGATTTGTGGTCCATGCAGTTTCACACCCTTATGCAATGACATAACAAGGAGCACATTTTGAATGACTCAAAGCCGATGGAAAAAAACTGGGGCAAATGCTTCATGGAAGCACGATGATGCATATGCACGGATTTGGCTCTCCGAGATGCTCACAACAGAGATCGCCAACGACATTGTCAATCAACCCACGACTAAGGCTATGTGGGATATCTTGGCTGACACATATGAGCAAACAAAGAATGAGAGCAAAATCCTTCAATTGCGGTATGACATTTTCTCAACCAAGAAGAATGGTTGACCCCTTCATGCCCACTTCTCACATCTTCGAGGTATGTTTGAGTGTCTTCATAGCTCCATGCCCATTACTACTAGCACTAAGCAATAGCAGGCATACCTGAATGCCACTACGACTGGAGTCTTTTTGTCATCTCTTGATTCTAAGTACGATGCAACGCGTACTCAACTACTTACTGGAGAGACGATTCCCCTGATGGAAGAGGTCTACAAGAGGATGAGAAGGATCACTACTTTGTCTACTACTATGACTCAGCCTCCCTCTGTGATGGCAGCTTCTCATGGCAGGGGAGATTCTTCCCAGTTTCGCGGGCGCGGATCCCGTGGTCACGGAGGAGGGTGACACCATGGCCTATACTCACATTGCCACCGTGCAGGACATTCAGAGGAGACATGATATCTGAAATATGGGTATCCAGCATCTGCTCGTGTAGCCGAGCAGACAAAGACTACTCCAGGTCCTTCTCATGACACGAGGTTTGATGATATTGTCTCGAGATTGAGAGAGATGGTGATTACACCGCCTACCCCAACAACAGGATCTTCAGATATTGCAGTTCACTTGACAACTGGCATAAAATAAAAAGGTAGGTAGAACCCTACACTTGTAAAATTTGAAAATACGAGCCACAAAGAGAAGGGAAAAAATGTCAGATGTAATGCAAGTGCAAAATGAAATGATATATTTTCAAGCTTGCAAAAATCGGCCGACTAGTCGAGTCGGAGGAGGGGTGACTCGACTAGGACTAGTCGGCCTAGTAATCGACTGACTTTTACATCAAGCTTTTATAATTTTTTTTAGGGATTTTATCACTTGTGCCCTTCCGAGATCTTGCAATATCAGTTATGCCCCTATCTTTTTGATAATATCAGTTATGCCCCTCACTTCTTGCTCCGTCATCAGTTGTGCCCTTCCGTCAGATTGACCGTTAATGAATTGACTTAACCATGATTTTTTCAAACCTTGGTGCAATTAAGAGGGGTATTATTGTCCAGACTCCTCTTCTTCCTCCCCCAACCTCCTCCTCCTCCCTCTCCGCCCGGAGCTCGTCGGAGTTCGCATGTGCATGCACCGCGCACGACCACACCTCCCCCGAAGCCGCACGGGCGCCCCCGCGTGCCCCCTTCTTCCCACCAGCCGCCGTCTCCAGCAGGTTGCGCACCTCCAGCCCAACTGCCATGGACTACTAGCCGTCAGCAGGAGACCTCGGTAGCCAATCGGACATGTGCTCGCCGGGAGGGCTTTCCGTCGATGAAACCCCTCCACCTCTCCGTTGCCCGTCGTTGCGGGTAGCGCCACCTGGGCACGATCTCTGCGGCCTCTAGTGCTGCGACCGCCGCCCTCCATCTCGAAGCGGCCGACCTACCACCTCTCCATCGCCAACGCTTCGCGCGAGGCCCTCATTCGGTGGATCGGCCACAAAGCACCGTTGCATCTGCGAAGCCCTCCAGAATGGAGAAGAATCTGCTCAAGCGGCTACTCCAATTATTATTTGTCTGTTGCTGTTTTGGGGGTTTTGATTTGCAGATCTCCTCTCCATTTGACACGGAAGGTAAATGCCAATCATAGTAATTTTGGGCGCTACGGAAACCTAAGGTTTGGCAGAGCTGAGCGACGGCGACGGCGGGGCAGGGACGGAGGAGGGGAGGGGAGGGGGCAGGGGCGGGGGCGGCGCGGTGTGGGGCTGGGCAGCGCGATGCGGGGCTGGGCGGTGCGGGGGAGGCGAGGGGGCGGCCCAGGGGAGTAGAGGCTGGGCGGCGTGGGGGAGGGGCGGGGGCGGCAGGCTGGGAGGAGGTTCATGGAGCTCGGAGCGGAGCTGGGCGGCGCGGGGCAGGGGCGGGGGCGGCGGGCCGAGGAGGTCAGGGCGGAGCTGGGAGGAGGTGCGGGTTGGGGAGGGGTTTCGGGCGGAGATGGAGGAGGAGGAGGTTGGAGGAGGAAGAGGATGGGGGAAGAGGAGGAAGAGGATGAGGAAGATGGCATAAAATTACCATATAATCCTTTTTTTTAAATTAATACCGCTTATATCCTCAAAGATAACGTCCGTTTG
The DNA here is from genome assembly GCA_037367405.1 of Ottelia alismoides. NCBI lineage: Eukaryota > Viridiplantae > Streptophyta > Magnoliopsida > Alismatales > Hydrocharitaceae > Ottelia > Ottelia alismoides. Next base: position 115,505 of record JAZKJV010003339.1, on the reverse strand, counting down.
CACTGTGGATGAACGGTCACTAACTCGAGGGGCACAAGTGATAAAATAGCAAGAAGTGAGGGGCATAACTGATATTACCAAAAAGATAGGGGCATAACTGATATTGCGAGATCTCGGAGGGGCACAAGTGATAAAATCCCTTTTTTTATTTTTTTGCTTTTTTTAAAGCAAACTTATTCTAATATACTTAATGTTATATTTAAAGTCAATTACTTCTTTTGTTTCATTATGCAAGCATAAAAAATATATAAATCTATGTTAATACATAAGCAAACTTATTCTAATATGCACTAATGTTATATTTAAAGACAATTATTTCTTTTATTTTATTATGAAAGTATAGAAAATGTACAAATCTATGTCTAAAAATGATTTATATATTTGAAATAATTTAAAAATTCAAAACTGACTAATGACCGACTAAATCTGATTTGTCATCCGACTGTCGATTAATCTTTAGTCAGTGACTCCACCGACCGAGTACTGACTACCGCTTTCTGCAACATTGTACATTTGTTTCTGCTTATGAATCGGTTTGGCTCTGATACAACTTTGATGCAATCCAACAACTCCTTAAATCATTGACTAACTTATATGCATACAAATATGATGGATCATGCTAACCAACAAAATGCATGAATACATTAATATATTGTTGTGTTATTACTGGCCAAACAAGTAAAGTAATCAGATCAGTGCTAGGGACAATTGCTAGTATTCATGTAGGCAGACTGGGAACACCAAGACAAATACGTGAACCGCGATCAAGAATAAATCAACCATTCATCAAATAAATGAATCGCGATAAAAAATAATCTGAGTGATGTCGTGGGGAAAATAAATGAGAAGCTCAAGTAAACAAATCTAATGAATCGGTGAAAAATAAACCTTTAGGTACGTGATTCCAGAACATGCTAAAAATTGATTTTCAAAATGTAAACTTTGATTCATAACAAGATGATATTGTGACAGTGTAGGCACCTAAACAAAGGTAAATCTAAGTAGAGGGAACTATCAAACCAAAGATCAAAATTAAGGACTGACGGAGGAGGACAGAGAAGGATGAAAGTTGTTGGGGAGGGAGTGGGGATCTGGGATAGAGAGTTGGAGAATGGAGAGGGGCTATTGGAACTGCTAGTGAGAAAGAAGAAAGATGGGATGATGAGTTGGGAGAGGGAGCTGGGGAGAGATGGAAGGAAATTAGGAAGAGAGGGAGAGCTGGGAGGGTTGTTGGACTGCTGGAGAGAAGAGGAGGGGAAGTGGGAAAGGATAGAAGAAGAGGCTGGAGCTGGAGGGTTGCAAGAAGGCTAAGGAGGAGAGGAGGCAGATGTTGGGCGAGGAGAGGAAGAAAGAAGGGTGGGGAGAAGAATCGGGGATGAGGGGAGAGGGAGGAGGTAATGTAAGACCAGTATGGGTTTTCTGCTTCTTCTGATCTACCTTCTACTCTTTCCGTGGTGCCCCTTTTATAAAAAGGTTGCCAATTTTAAAAATACAAAAAAACATAATTATATGGGTTGTTGCACCATAGAAGGTGTGCTGCCCTTTCCAAACCTTAAGCTCTAAAGAAAAGGACAAAAAATTACACAGAAGCCCCTGGAGAAATGTATAATGATTGGGATACTCTTGGACATTTTTTTATTGTTGAAAGTTGCAGATAACTCCTCAATGTTGGGCATGAATTGCATCAACTAACCTTGTTACCGATGCATCTCTTCCCATGCATCTACAATACGACGACCAGGTAACTCTTTAACAATCCTACCTTCCATGAGAGAACCAAGCACATCGAAGTTTATTGCCATTACACACGTGATATGATATAGAAGGGTTTTATCTCTACTTTCCACGTCAGCTAAGGGGAACAACCTGCATATGCGTTCACAATGGCTCTAGCCAGAGGACCGTTCCAGAGGAGTCGTTCCAAGTTGAGCATGATTGGCATCTATGCTTCATCTAGGGGGAGTGTTGAGAGATATTTCGTATTTTCTTATTTTTTATCTCTATCATGTAATTTGTCATCCAGGGTTTCTCCTCTCTATATAAGAGATCCATATGGTCCTAGGAATAAAAAAGTCATAAATTGCTCTCTGGAGTTATCAGTGACATTTCCTGGCTAAAATAATGGCATGTCTTGTGACTGTAAGTTGGTGCTGGACTAACTTTTTTGTTGAATTAGCATGTAACATTTGTTATCCATAGAAAAGAACTGTAACATAACAGGCACTCATGCATATATTGAGAAAAATTACATGCGTACATAAAAAACTAACTTTAGAATGATCCCTCATTTTCATATATTTTTTCAGGTTTGCCACCTATAAGTCATTAGAATAAGAGCTCATCTTCAACCTGCATAACTTTCCTTAGCTTTAACATATATAACTTGTCTGGGTGGAAACCTAACATGGTGCCCACCATTTTATTTCACACAAATATAACTTATTAGAATAAAAACATATTGGAAATTAGGAATGACAACCCATGCTCTTCACTAATACACTAAAAATAGCATGCAAATATATTAGTTCCAACTTGTCATCGGAGATTAATTTCTCAAGCACGTGGTCAGCTGCACTGTTTGATGCTGCACAAACAAGTATCCGAGATTTTTTCCTAGTATTGTAGATTTGCAAAATTATTTTTATTATAGTCATGGTCTTTCCCGTGCCTGGAGGGCCATGTATAACACATGGAGGAAACCCATTGCAGTTGAGTATCCTTTGGACAGCCAGAAGTTGCTCCTGTTGGAATTAACGGTATTGGGATAGTTCGATGCAATTTGATGGTCAATATCAAGTTGTATTGATGTATCTCAATTCCTGGAATTCAATGTCTCAACCCTGTGGGGTGCTGTTTAGTCCCACATCGTGGAGAGAGAAAACTGAGACTTGGTTTATATGTGGGAAGTCCTGAGACTAGTCTGGAAACAGACTAGAGAGGATTTTAGACCACAACACACACACGCACGCACGCGCGCGCGCGTCGCGCGCACCGCGTCGGGCGTGGGCGCGGCTGCGGCTGCGGCTGCGGCGTGGCAAAGACCAAGTCGGTTTTTGTAACCGCGAGTTTTGATTTCCAAGCGTTACGCCACATTATCTCCTCACGAAAACGTAACCGCCCGGACGCCTTTAAGTATCTCTTAAAGGGCGTGGGTGTGGGTTACGAACATTCACCCCATTCATTCTCAGCGCCCTTCTCTCTCGCGAGGACGCTTCTTTTTCCTCTCTCTCGATCTCGGGTTTCGTCTACTGAGGTGGCTTTCGAGGACGCTCAAGCACGGTGCGCACCGTCAACGAGCGTGGACCGTCGGACCCTGGGAGCGGCACGTCAAGGCCCTGTGCGCCGGTAAAGTGGGGGGCGCTGTCTCTCTAAGGGGAGTCCTACAACAGGACGCTTCGGTTGTGATCTCTAACTCTACTTTTCTTTGTCGCATTGTTTGTCATGGTTTTGGTTTCTGGATTTCTCCCTTGCGCGAATATGCATATGTTAATTAAACGGATATTTCTCTTATCACTGTTAACCTGGATTCATACATATGCTGTTGACGTTTTTATCAACAGCTCCCTGTTTTTTTATTAAGAGGTGAAATAGGTGTGTCCTTTATCATCCGTCCCCCATATTCTTTATCCGGAAAAAGAAAGCCAGATCCTAATGTTTCGGCTAACCACCCAAAATGTTTAAGTCCAAGTTATTAAGTAGTAATCCCCACCACTTATAACCCACTCTCACACTTTGTGAGTTTTAAATGTGCAATACAAAAAGGGCTAGCGACGCAGCTTGTTGCCAGCTTGCCTTCTGTTTCGATGTAAACCTTTCCTATTTATATGTTTTGATTATTTAATGCAAGACTATGTTTGAGGGTATGGTGTTACTGTAGTATTAAGAATTGTAATTAGATTTTAATTAGAAAGTCTATCCAATTACAATTGAAGTTAATTTGGTTTCAATTGCAAAACTAAATGGTTTGGAGGGAAAGTTGATAATTCCCAAATTTGAAACATGAAAAAGTTTAGGTGGAAGTTTAGTACCATACCTAGTATCTCTAAACTTTTGATGAGCTTATATATGAGTTCACACCCCAAGCTCCTGTAACAATAGTAGAGAGAAGGAATAGAAGACCACACACGCGCGCGCGCTCCGCTCCGGCTCCGGCTCGGGAGAGTCAATTCGGATCTTAATACTTTTGCTGCAGATTTCATTTGATAGATCGATTAAATTAATCACATGACAATTTAGATTCGACTAAAATGGGAATTCAACTTGACCCAAACGACTCGTTATGGTCGCGGTTTCGGGTCCCACACCGTTTTCTTCACTTGCAAGAAAATCTCATGCCGCCTTTGATCTGGTTCTTCCTCTCGTAGACGAACTGCCTTCTCTTTCTCTTGGCTGCAAGTTCTCGGAGGTACTTTCGAGGACCGTCTCGTCGGTGTGCGCGGACGAAGACCGTGAACCGTTGTATCCTGGGAGCTGATTGTCAGTACCCTTCGCACCGATATTGTGGGAGCGATATCCTTTCTAAGGGCAGTCCATTATATAGACGCTTTGGTGATTTCTAACCTTATTCTTCTTTTATTTTGTTTGCCACAATTCATTTATTGCTTTATCTTTCCTAGATCTCACCCTAATTTATGTTTCCGTTTATTTACTGGGTTCATGTTTGCATTCTGTAATCGGATAACAAAATGGAAATGCATGACGATAATAATGTTAATCTGTAATATTTTTCTTTCAATTAATTTGGATCTGTGTAATTATCGTTTAATATATGCGATATTGATCATGTTTTCAACAATCTTATAGAGGATATCCAGAATCGTTTTTTAAATCATATCGAAAACGATGCTTAAATCGAGGGTGGATATGACGGGTATGCTTGAAAAATTTGGTGGACAGAACTTCAAGTGTTGGCAACAACGCATTAAGATCTGGTTAACCACCATAGGATTAATCTTTATACCTGAAACCGATTATCCTACGGTGGAAACAGAAAACCCCACACCCAATAGCCAGAAAGCGCAATCCGCGTGCAAGGAACGAGATCCTATATGTCATGGTTGCATCTTGTTGGCCCTGTCCAACATGTTGTTTGACGTATATTGTTCATCCATGCACATTGCGAAGGGGTTATGAGAAGATTTGGATCAGAAGTATAATACCGAAGATCTTGGTATTGAGAAATACTCCATGGACAAATTTTTAAAGTTTTCCGTGACCGAAGGGAAGTCAGTTTCTGAACAGGCACACGAATTTTTACTCCTGCTCTATGATTTAGAAGATGTCGAAATGAAACTTCCAGAGAAGTTTCAGGTCATGTGCATCATAGAAAAGTTCCTTCAAGTCTTGGAAAGACTTCGGTGTGACCTTGAAACACAGGAAGGGAAAATTTTTTATGGATGACTTGATGGTGGCAATTGCCATAAAGGAGGAACATAGGAAACAAAGGCATGCGCTTCCTGTTGATAATCAAGCTAAGGTCAATTTCAATACCTCGAAGGACAAGGATAAGAAGGGAAAAGAATTCGAATAACAATAAAATGAAACCAAAGGTAAAGAATAAACCATGTTGGCACTGTAATCAGGTTGGCCATTAGAAGAAGGATTGTCCATCCTTAAAGGCTCAACCTAAGGCTACAGATGAGAGTCCACAAGTGAATATAACCATTGTTAGACTTGGGGCTAGTGAGGGGTATGTATCTGTAAAACCTGAACTATATCATATCTATGATACAAATGAGTGGCTCGTGGATACGGGAGCCAATGTAAATATCTGTTCTGACAGATCTTTGTTTTCTTCTTATTAGATCTGCAGTGGTGGGACTGTGAAGATGGAGAACGATTATAATCCAGGGTGCTAAGGTCAGGACAAGTCAACTTAAGGTTCTCCTCTGGACGTGTCTGGACGTTGCACATGGTGCTGCATGTTCCTGACATCAAGAAAAATATTTTATCTGGCTCTATCTTAGTTAGAAATGATTTTGAATTGAATTTTAAATGTAATAAAATTGTCATTCTGAGACATGACATTTTTTATAGAAAAGGTTATTTGGTATATTTTGATTTGTTGATTAGAATTAGATGTGATTCTGCAAACATTAATGCAATAAATGTTTTAAATTCTGAATATTCTAATTCTGTGTCTCATGTTGTAAATAATCTAGAATCTTGTGATCTGTGGCATTGTAGATTGGGAATGTAAACTTAAATTCAATTAAAACAAAGATGAATTTAGAGTTGAACCCTAAATATACTATTGATAAAACTCAAAAATGTGAAATCTGTGTGCAAGCTAAGACACCTACGAAGTCTTTTCAGTCTATCTCTAGAGATAGTGAGATCTTGGATCTAGTGCACATAGATATTTGTGAGTTTAATGGTTTGTTGATCCGAGATAATAAGAAATATTTTATCACCTTTATAGATGATGGCACTAGATACTGCTATGTGTATTTTATGAAAATAAAGGATGAAGCCATAGAGAAATTTCTTATATTTAAGAATGAGACTGAGACACAAATAGGAAAAATGCTTAAACGCCTTAGGTCAGATAGAGGAGGTGAATATACCTCTAACTTGTTTGATGAACAATGCAAATCATTTGGCATAGTTCATGAAGTTACGACCCCATATTCACCGCATTCAAATGGGATAGAAGAATGAAAAAATAGAACCTTAACTGACATGATTAATGCTCTCCTACAGAGTTCTGGACTTTCAACCTATATTTGGAGAGAAGCTTTGAATATGGCTTGTCATATTCTGAATAGGGTTCCTCCAAGGCATATAGAAAAGTGTCCTTTTGAACTTTGTAGAAATAGAAAACCGAGCTTAAGATATCTCAAAGTGTGGGGATGTCTCGCTAAGCTTTTAGTCCCAGAACACAAGAGAAAGAAGCTTGGTCCTAAAACTGTTGATGCGATCTTCTTAGGTTATTTGGAAAATAGTTATGCATATAGGTTTTTGGTAATTCGGTCCGAGATACCGGGCATAGATGTCAACACCATTCTTGAACTCCGTGATTCTACCTTCTTTGAGGATGTCTTCTCGATGAAGACTAGGATTCCTCAGAATTTGACCATTGAGGACGCATCTACATCAGGATCTATTCCAGATCAAGTGGAAAGGATAACGAATGTGGCGGTTGAGATTCAACCTAAACCCAATGATCTTTCAGAAGAGATTAAACCAAGGAGGAGTAAAAGACCTCGGATCGTCAAGGATCTGGGTAGAGACTTTGTTGTCTACCAAATCGAGGGTGATCCACCAAGTTATAAGGAAGCCATGGCTTCATCTGAAGCAAAATAATGGAAGTAAGCCGTCAAATCTGAGATAGATTCCATTATGGCTAATGGAACTTGAGAGTTGGTTGATTTACCCAAAAGGTTCTCTACCATTGGGTGCAAGTGGGTGTTTAAAAGAAAGCTTATGCCTGGCGGATCAATTGAAAAGTATAAAGTCAGAATAGTTGCCAAAAGCTTTAGGCAAAAGGAAGGTATCGATTATTTTGATACATATTCCCCTGTGACTAGGATGACCACAATCCGGATGCTCATAGCATTGGCCTCTGTATATGATCTCTCTATCCACCACATGGATGTGAAGACCACCTTCTTGCATGGCTATCTTGAGGAGGAGATCTATATGGATCAACCTGTTGGACTTGTGACTTTTGGGAATGAGGGAAAGGTTTGTAAGCTTGTTAAATTCCTTTACGGATTGAAACAAGCACCAAAACAGTGCTATGAAAATTTGATAAAATTATTTTGTCATATGGCTTTAAGGTTAATGAATCTGATAAATGTGTCTATTCCAAGGTGAAAGGTGATGAGTGTATTGTTTTGTACCTGTATGTTGATGATATATTATTGTTCGGATCACATATAAGGATTATTAATTAGACTAAAGTATTCTTAAGTAGCAAGTTTGAGATGAAGGACATGGGTGTTGCTGATGTGATCTTGGATCTCAAACTGACAAGGTCAGTTGATGGGATTGTAGTTTCTCAATCTCACTATGTTGAGAAGGTCCTTGAGAAATTTAGATATCAAGATTGCAAAGATGTAAGCACTCCTTTTGATATATCCAAAATACTATTTAAGAATAAAAGTGGAGTACCTATAGCTCAGCTAATGTATTCACAAGTAATAGAAAGTTTAATGTATCTTGCAAATTGCACGAGACCTGATATTTCATTCTCGGTTGTAAAACTGAGTAGATACACTAGTTGTCATGACCGTACTCACTGGGAAGCTCTGGATCAAGTACTGAAGTACTTGAAGGGAACTATTTCTCTTAGTTTACATTATGGTACACATCCATTTGTATTAGAAGGATATAGTAATGCAAGCTGAATAGGGAAAATAGAGGAGTCTGAAGTAATGGAGTTACTGGGTATGTCTTTACCCTTGGAGGCGATGCAGTCTCCTGGAGGTATATGAAGCAGACCATTCTAGCTTGATCCACCTTTGAGGCCGAGCTGTGTGCTTTGGACACCACTGGAATTGAGCTTGAATGGCTAAGGGAACTTCTGTCTGAAATTCCCATGGTAGGTCAGCCAGTTCCTACGATCTCTGTATATTGTGATAATATGACCACAATTGTCAAGATCAAGAGTTCAAAGTTCAATCAGAAAATAAGAAGACACATACAAATAAGACTTAAGACGTTAAAGGATTTGGTGTCTTGAGGGTGTTGGCTGTGGATTTTGTTGGATCCAAAGACAACACGGTATATCCGTTGACTAAAGGACTTGATAGATCTTTAGTCCTAAAGTCTAGGCTTAGGATGAGACTGAGATCCATTAGGAGTTCCTCTACAGCAGCTCCTCAACATATCTAAATGGAGATCCCACAAAGTAGGTTCAATGAGGTAATAACAAGATGTTTCGAGAACTAGTTGGCACTCTTTATTTAATGTGTATGTATGAGTGTCTTATCCTTGGAAACATGAGTGTCATTTAAGCTACAAGTTTAGGAAGAGCATAGGCTGTGAATGGGTTCAAGACTTTGGGCAGGATGTTAGCAATGCATCCTTGGAGAATGCCACCTATGTGAGTGTTACTGTGGACCATAGTTAAAGGAAGATGGTCTTTCCTGAATACACTCATGAAATAGGGTAAGGGTACATGGCCTTTAAGAGCACCAATCCTAAATATTGTACCAAGAACAATACTTTGTTGTTTCTACCGTATACTTTAACACCAAGGTCTGAAGTTTAAGATGTAGTTCACTTCGTTCCTGTTAAAGTGAGAATATTAAACTTAGGTATAGGTTCAAATCGGAAGGTACCTTTACTGAAAGTAAAGTGTGGCAACTGAAAAATGTGTTTTAACTCTCTTTGAATCTCTTTTTCAAATTAATGAATTCGTGGGGATTGTAAGAATTGTAATTAATTTTTTAATTGGAAAGTCTATGCAATTACAATTGAAGTTAATTTGGTTTCAAATGGGAAACCAAATGGCTTGAAGGGAAAGTTGGGAATTCCTAAATTTGAAATATGGAAAAGTTCGGTGGAAGTTTAGTACCATACCTAGTATCTCTAAGCTTTTGGTGGGCTTATATATGAGTACATACCCCAAGCTCTTCCAGCAATAGTAGAGAGGAGGAATGTAGCACCATACACGCAAGCGCGCTCTGCTCCATCTCGGGCTCGGGAGAGTTAATTCAGATCTCAGATCTCGATACTTTTGCTGCGGATTTCATTTGATAGGTCGATTAAATTAATCAGACGATTAATTTGGATTCGGCTAAATGGGAATTCAACTCGACCCAAACGACTCGTTATGACCGTGGTTTCGGGATTCGAAAAGATGCGCCCGTTGAGGGGCGTTTTCGAAAATCAAAGGGTATCATGTGCTAGGGCACGCGACCTTCTTTTTATATCCATTCTCCCACGCCGTTTTCTTCTCTTTGAAGAAAATCTCATGTCGCCTTTGCTCTGGTTCTTCCTCTCGCGGACGAACCACCTTCTCTTTCTCTCGGTTGCAAGTTCTCGGAGGTACTTTTGAGGACGGTCTCGTCGGTGTGCGTGGATGAAGAACGTGGACCGTCCATTTCATGGATGTTTCAGTGATTTCTGATTAACAGGAATCGAGGGTCGTATGGTTTCACCAGGCGAAACCGCAGTCGATGCCTTGACCACTACAAAGTCCCGTATTTAATCAACAATTAACCCACAATATAAATATCAAGAAATGACAAACAAATGTGAAGTTAAATTTATTTTTAACTCTACATAAAAAATGTATAGATGCAAGTACGTAGAGAGTTTGAACACAAGGAACAAGGCAGGATAGATCAACAAGTGTGTGTATGTGACTGTGGTGTAATTATCTACACTATGCAAGGCAAATGTTTTGTGGGTTTTTAATTTTTTATTATTTAATTTTTTTTAAATTTTGTATTTAATTTTTTTTAATTTCCTGATTTTATATTTTCTTTTTATATTTTATATTTTTTATTTTCTTTTTTCAATATTGGAATATATATAATATAAGAAAGGAGGTGCTAGGATATTTATAAAAATATGGAAAAATAGTCAAAAATTAGGGAATAAAATATTTTGGTCTTTTTATGATTTTTTACTATTTTATGATTTTTAGGGATTTTTCAGAATATTTTTGATATTTTTAAAAGTCGAAATAAGAGAAAACAGTGAATCGGAATTCTGGCCGAAATCAAAATGGAATGAAAAAATAGCAAACAGTATCAAAAATTTCCCAAATTAATTTTAAAATAACGAAAATAAAATAGGGAATCTACAGAACCTGAGTTTGTATTTTTTTGATTTTTCTACAATTTTATAGATTTTTTTGAAGTTTTAAGGTATTTTCTAATTTTTAAGGTTTTTGTTTTGAATTTTTTAGTGGTTTTTAGAATGATGCTAAAACACAATAAAATAAACCTTAGGTAATTTTTTTGGAATTTTTCAAGGTATTTTAATAATTTTTTAGTATTTTCTAAGATAGACAGTAGCTGAAATGAATGTTTTTAATTTTTAATAAATATAAAAATGCAATAAAATGCAAAATAAAAATGATGGCGTGGATCAGCAAGTTAACATGAACCTAAATTAATTTTTGTCGATTTTTTAGGGTTTTCTAGAGGCATGGATTAAATACTAGAAGCGTAAAGAAAATGCATGCTTGTAGGGGCATTTATGTAAAATATGCAAAGTTGAGGGGCTCGCCTGCAAATTTCTCACAAAAACGTATACTGAAATAAAACTTTTTGGATCAAAACATAATAACCATACAGCCGAGGTCTTTCCTGCAAAAACGCCACCCCCTCACGTGACTTCCACGTGCCAGGCAGGGGTCAAAACGCAATATCAGAGACCTTCGGGGGCAGCTATGCAAAAACACCAAAAAGTTAACACTATTAAACAAAGTTCTGGGACTATAATGAAATAGAGCAACCCCAAGGGACTCCCTAGCAAAAATGCCAAGTCACGTGCGTATCGCACATGACCTGGCGAGGGGCCCAACAGTAATATTATAAAAACTAGGGGGTCTTTACGTAAATTCTACATAATTATATAACAGCTAATGAAAGATTTAAGGTTATTTAATAAATACAAAAATAGATTGGGTCTATGGCGCAAAATATCCAACTTAGGCAGGCACGGACGGCAGATGCAGCTTCACTTAACACACGTGTCGACGCTTTGGCCCGCGATGCGCCTTCGCACGGTGCGGCCCAGATTAGATCCTCCAATTTGAATCAACATCTCACGGAGGGTCGGATCCAACGCTCACTGTTTCTCACCAAGAACAAGCCGAGATTGAACAGTCGCTAGGTCCTCTGGATGAACGCGTGAAGAACACTCCATGGAGTTCGTTCGATCGACAAAATTGGGCACCTCCGACCTCCAAGACCGCTGCTGGAATCTTCAGAAGAGTGCCAGAGGGGGTCCGCAGCACCTGGAGGACTCAAACTAATCCGGACCCCATCGGTGGGGGTCTGGATCTCTCATGAACCTGGAGGGTGTGTTCTTGACGAAGGATGCGCCCAGATGCGCACTTCTCGACCTGCAAGATAGCTCGAAAGCACGGAGTGGCAAATATGGCAGGGTTGGGGATTTTATTAGTGAAAGGTGGGCATTGCGTGGGGCGATTTTCTTTTTGCGAAAGAGCAGGTGGAGGTCGGAGCAGAGCTCCGACGTGGATGTTCGGATGAAATCGAGGCTCAACAACTTGATCAAATACGCAATCAAACTACAGAGAGAAAGCCTGGTCCTACAACTAGCTATAGAGTAGCAAAAGGGCACCTTGACTGGCCGGTAGACCAGGAAGCAAACCTCGACGGCGGCGCCGGAGATGGGGGTTGGAATCCGACCTCTAGCCTCGCATCACCTCGACGGGGGGTTTGGGACGACTCCCCTTGTCACCGGAGGTCCAATACACCCACCCCCAGAGGTTAGAAGCTCTCCCAAGGCGGTTCAAAGGAGCAAGGTGGTGACGGGTTGGGTTTTGAAAAGATGGCTCTGGCGCTCCACAAATCGAAGCGTAACGCCTCGATCAGTGATCCAAAGCCCAAGAAATGCCTTGGGCACGAATCACCATTGAACGAGGAGCAAAAACTCAGAAGGCGCCATCATGAAAGGAGGCAAGGGCTGACCTAGAAAAATGGGCGAAAAGAAGACAAAAACTCACTTCTGACAAAGCTACAGGATGAGAGTCAGACTGTTGACCTCGGTCAACAGTCCAACCCCCCTGGTTGGTCCACGTGGACCAACCAGGAAAAACCTGGAAAAAATGTTTTCTAAAATCAATAAAAAATAAGAAATGAATTATTTGATTTTTGGTTTTAAAATAAAAAAATGTTTGTAATTTTATAAATTATTTTTTGGTAATTTTTAATTATTTTTATGAGGTATATTTTTACAAGTTTACTTTTATACCCTTTATAGGTATAATATCTATATATTTTATTCTTTTATTTTTATTTTGTGTATTTAATTTTATTATTTTTATTTATTATTTTATAAAATTATAAAATACTTTTATACACCTATTTATATTTTTATTTTATTTTTCTGAATTGTTTTGTGTATTAAATAAAATATAAGTATTAAATATATAGGTATGTGTATAGTTCTTATACCTATGTAATATATATATATACAGGTATTTTATTTTGTATTTCTTTTATGTTTTTATTCTGATTTAAATATACAAATATATTATAAGTAATATTTAAAAAATTTATAAAAATATAAAATTACAAAAATAATGGATAAAGAATAAATTGAATATTTTAATCTGTACAAGTATACAATGAGGGTCCCAAAATTCAACTATCAAACCGTAGCTCCGCCAAATGCGAAACCATCGCCATTAAATAGCTTATTTTATTCTATATACAATTAAAGGTGAGTTTGCTGCATTTGGAGTTTTCATTTGTGAGATACGGGTCTGGGAAGTTGGGATTCTGGATTTTTATTCAGACCATAACTTTTTATCTGTACATTATTTTTTAATGAAATCAATTTTGTATTTTTCTATATAAAATTATCTACAACTTTTATGTACAAAGTTTCTTTATTTGATGTATAAAAAGTGGGAACAAAAATAGGTCCCAAAATGAATAAAGAATGGATAAAAAGAACATGTATTTTGACTGTATTTTTACCCTTATCTCCCCCTACTTTATTCCTTGTCGACCTATTCATCAAGATGCCTACGTCTCAGGGTTTTAGATCATAAAATATTTATAATATTTTATTCTTTTTTCTTTTCTTTTATTTATTCTATAATTTTGTCTTTAATTACAGTATTTTATACACTAATTACATGCACATGCATGAATGCTAATATGATGGTTTTAATGTTATTTACACGCATTTGCTAGGGTTTTTGAGGCCCAAATGATAGAATAAAGATGATGAAATGTGGATTCATCATCCCTCTATACTTTACCTTTGCTAGTCCCTAGCAAACACTTATGTAATAAGTGTAAAAAGAAAAAGAAAGAAAAGAAAAAGAAGAACTTGGATTTAACTTAATTATCAAACTTGTCTTCACAAAATCAAAGTTTGGAGCTTAAGTCGTACCTTTGGAATTTTAGTGCGGGCGGAACCTTAATGAGAACCGAATTTAAAATCCAACAGTCCCTGAGAATCCCAAAACTTTGTTCAAGTCTCCTCAATAGCCAGGTCAGAAATATCTCAAATCATAAGCAAACTCTTACGACTATGAATCTGACTCGTACAGTGTAAGTGATGGTGGCTCTTCCCAACTAGAATGGCAAAGAAACTGACTTCTCCAGTACGACAACCCAATGATTCCCCAATCCAACAACTCCATCCTCGAGGAGCGGGGTATTCCCTTCTAAGTTCAAGTGGCAACCAGCTCAAGAGGAGGGGTGAAGAGAAGAATGGACGGTAGCCAGTGTAGCTACTTATCCTAGGATGCAAGACCAGTGTAGTCAAGTCATCCAGCTGCAGGCTCGCGTATTTGACTTTGAAACTCAAGCTTGCTTATTGTCTTTACAACATTTGTACATACTTTGCAGGCATTTTATTTTTGTATAGGCTTGAACATTTTTTTTTGAAATACTATTCACAGCAACATTTACGTAAGGAGTTTTTCCTCTTGAGCCAATAGACTATGTGTCGCGACCCCGTTTCCCGGGTCGTCGGATCCTCCCATATCCGGATCTGGTTACTCAGCAATAATTTATTCAGCAATTACAACTAACATTCAGAAATATACTGCAAATAAAATACTCGAAAGAAAGTATTTCAACACTTTTCCATTCACAAAATATAGTTCAGATGATACACTGTCCCACTATAACCATTTACATGTACATCAGCTTGAAAGGAAAATACACAAAATATTACTAACTACCTTAAAGAGTAAAGCTACTGTGGCTGGCTGGATGTCTAGTATGTAAGCCGGATGAATTTTAAAGTCCTTGCGATTGCTCACCGATACCTGTTGGGTTTTCCATAAATCATAGGATAAAAATTAGCGAATGCTAAGTAACGAAGAAGAGAAAAGCAAACAAATTGTGTAATTTTTTCAAAACTTGATATCACAAAAATTTCATTCCTTTTCATTAACTTAAGTCCTATTCCTTTCTATTCCACATCAGGGATTAGTCCAGGGGAACCCCACCATTCTTGGACTCCGAAGCTGTGGATGCTTCAGGATTGGAGATTGTGTTGATCTTGGTAAGCTTATGCCGCCGCACGTCGCCTCAACCAATCCTCCAATACTACCCTGACAATTTCCTTTTCTTTTATTAAACAGGGTCTCAAACCTCAGCCTGAAAAAAACAAAAGAGCACACCGTCCTCGAGGACTCGGTTGCTTAAAACCTCAGGCTAACATTTAATCATATAACCTAGCGGCTTTAAATACATGTTATCGTGACTCAGCCGCTATTGAACCACCCGTGCCTCCACATGGCACGACCACATCTTCCGTCGTTCCAACCTGAATATATTGGCTCCCGGTACCACACGTTGCAAAACATTCAATTTGTGCGCACTTATCATAACAGGGCAACCGTGTACCACCTAGGTAGGGAAGTGCCAATACGGGTTCCTTCCGACAACCTACAGGTTGCATGCCCGACCTGTAGTACTACTCCCAGTCATCCTTATCGGGACACAAGATCCTTTTTGGGATCCAACTCAAATCACACCAATTCACATGATGTAATTCTTTTGTTACGTCTTTGATTTGCCTAAACCGCAATACTTAGTATCGACTCACATATATATTATTCATAACCATATATATACTCCTATTTATGCCTATTTTAACTCCCAAACCCTAACTTTCAGAGCCAACGCATCAATTTGATGCGTAAATCTTATTTTAGTGGGAATCACAAAGCAATTCTTCAGACTTTTTCAAAAATAACCAAAATTAGGGTTCCTCGTAGCAAAGAATACAAAATCAAGAATTTCAATAATTTCGTATGAAAACCCAATAGCAAAAGGAAGGATTTCGTTACCTAATCAAGCTCTTTCTCGTATATGCAAGGCTTTATCGAGTTTCGTTTTTAGAAAGGCTAATTTAAGGCTCCTGAAAAGATCGAATTTCATTTTTCATATCAAAACGCTAAGAACATGTTAAGAACGCGAAGAACGAACGAAGAACGCAAGAACGCGAATAACACGAAGAACGTCAAGAACATATTTTCTCTTAGAATTTCGGCATAGTTTTCCCTTATATCGGGATATATTTCTCGGAAAATTTCGGCAGAGTTTCCCCTTATATCGGGATATATTTCTCGGAAAATTTCAGCAGAGTTTCCCCTTATATCGGGACATATTTCTAAATAAAAACGAAAAGAGTTTCCTCTATAAAATCAATCGAGAGGAAAATAACAATGAAACTGAAAGAATATACTCAACAACAAGAGATGAAGAACCGGTAGACACCACACATCTTAGGTGAGTGAACGTGTGACGAATCACAGGGTCACTGACGTGCACAACCGCCCGCACCTAAGTAGGGTATTACACAGATTTCTCCATCAAAATAACTATAAAAGCATAACACGAAGAATAGAAACATAAACGATGGAGAATCGGTAGACACCACGCGTCTTAGATGAGTGAACGTGTGACGAATCACAGGGTCACTGACGTGCATAGCCGCCCGCACCTAAGTAGGGTGTTACACAGATTTCTCCTCGAACCACAACAGGAAAACGAATCGGAAAGAAATATGAATCAAAAACAAAACTTGTAAGAACAGGAGTATGAATTGAAAACCTAGCTTACGAAGCAACTAAGAGAGGATCATACCTTTCTTCTCCTCGTTCTCCCGGCAGCGCTTCGCTAGCGCTCCTCCCTCGCCTCCCACTCCTCCTCCCAACCTCTCGACCCTAGCCCTTGGGGTGGTGGTGGTAGTGGAAGTTGTAGAGAATGAATGGGTAAGGGGGGTCTATTTATAGGCCCCAGAAAACCACTAACCATGGTTAGAAAACCATGGTTTAGACCTTAACCATGGTTTAGCGGCCCATGGTTTTGGCCCATGGTTTTAGCCAAAACTTATCCCAAACTTGGAGCCTAAGTTAGAACATTCTAGAGGATTCTAGATTCGCTAATGACGCTTAATTAACACTAATCGTGATTAACTTTCATTAATCGCGATTTAACTTTCGCGGCTTACGCTTATCTTTTGTTAACTGTTTATTAGTGTTTACTAATGATCATTAGCGGCTTTCAATCGTCATTAATTTATTTAATCATGTTTAATTAGTCTTAATGACAGTCATTATGGATTAATGACATCTTAGCCTTCCTTACTTCTCTTTCTTCCGAAATTCATAACAAATCGAAACGAAGTCCGATTCACACGAAACAAATTCTGTTGGTTTCCTCTTTACGAGCCGGATCTTATTATATAGGATCCGAGATATGCCAAGTTCAAAGCTTTACAATTATAACAACCTTAAAGGAAGTCTCGTCCTCGAGACTAGAAATGCAGGCATAACAATCTTAAAGAGGATTGAAATCATAACAACCTTAAAGAGAATGAACGTCATGTCATGAACATATACATAATACATAATTTTATTATTCAAACAAGTACGGATATTTCTCTCTCATTTCTACCTAGGTTCCCATGTGGCTTCTTCAAACTCTTGGTTTCGCCACAATATTTTAACTGGAGGCACCTCTTTGTTTCTCAACTTCTTGATATCCCTTTTAAGTATTTGCACAGGTATCTCTTGGTATATCAAGTCTGGCTCAACATGTAAATCATCATAACTTATCTTATGCTCTGGATCCGTAATGTACTTTCTCAAATTTGATACATGAAATACATCATGTATTGCCGAAAGATGTGGAGGAAGTGCAAGTCTATAGGCAACTTTTCCAATCCGTTGAATAATTTCAAAGGGACCTACAAACCTGGGTGCTAACTTCCCACGCAAGCCAAACCTCTGAACACCCTTCATAGGTGATACTTTGAGAAATACAAAGTCGCCTACCTCAAATTCAAGGTCTCTTCTCCGGGTATCACTATAACTTTCCTGGCGACTCTGAGCAGTTAATAGTCTTTTTCTAGCAAGTTCTACAGCTTCCCGTGTCTCCTGAAGTCTATCTGAATCATAAAGGTTCTTTATTCCGACCTCTTGCCAACACAAAGGAGTAGTACACTTTCGTCCATATAGTGCTTCAAATGGTGACATGCCAATACTTGTATGGTAACTATTATTGTAGGTGAATTCTACAAGAGGCAAATGTTTAATCCATGATCCCTTCCATTCTAAGGTACATGCTCGTAGCATATCCTCTAGTGTTTGAATCGTACGTTCTGACTGCCATCTGTTTATGGATGATATGCTGTACTCAAGCATAGTTGTGTACCTAGGGCTTTCATGAAGTTCTCCCAATAGTGTGAGGTGAATCGTGAATCTCGATCAGAAACTACTTCCTTCGGGATACCATGGAGGCGAATCACGTGTGTAATATATAACTCAGCCAGCTGGTCTGGAGTGAAAGATAAGCTTATCGGAATGAAGTGTGCTACCTTTGTCAGACGATCTATTATAACCCAGATACTATCTTTACTACCAGTCGTCTGAGGTAAGCCAGTAATGAAATCCATGGAAATGCTTTCCCATTTCCATTCAGGTATAGGGAGGGGTTGCAATAATCCTGGTGGCTTTTGGTGTGAAGCCTTTACCTGCTGGCAAGTGAAACATGAATTCACAAACTCAGCAACATCTTTCTTCATTCCCGGCCACCAAAAGTATGAATGAAGATCCTTATACATCTTCGTAATTCCTGGATGAATAGATAATCTAGAACAATGAGCTTCTCGTAAGATGTCTTTCCTTAGTTCAGGTGTGTTTGGTACACAAACTCTGTGATGATTATACAGTAAACCATCTTGTATCTGGAATCCCTCTATCTTATTCTTCTTAAGTTGTTGTTTTAAGTCTTTGAGGACTGGATCATCCTCCTGTCCTTTCTTTATTTTATCCCATATTTCTGGTTTGTATCGATGAGGAATAGTTATAGTATCAGCACTACTATCAAATGGTTTCCATTCACTTAACGTTGATAGTAAACCCCAGAAATGGATAGCACTCACTAACCCGGGTGAATAAGTTCTTCTGCTAAGGGCATCTGCTACGACGTTCCCCTTACCAGGGTGGTAGGAGATAGTGCAATCATAGTCTTTCAGCAACTCTAGCCACCGTCTCTGTCTCATATTGAGTTCCTTCTGATCAAATAGATATTTCAAGCTTTTATGATCGGTGAAGATTTCAAAAGTAATACCATACAGGTAGTGTCTCCAAATCTTTAAAGCGAACACTACGGCAGCTAATTCAAGGTCATGTGTTGGGTAGTTCTTCTCATGTGTCCTGAGCTGTCGTGATGCATACGCAACTACCTTACCATGTTGCATAAGAACCGCCCCAAGTCCTTCTTTTGATGCGTCAGTGTACACTGTAAACCCTTCACTCCCAGAGGGTAGAGTAAGGATTGATGCAGATGTTAGGCATTCTTTCAGTGTCTGAAAACTAGCTTCACATGTATCAGACCATAAGAATGGGACCTCCTTTTGAGTTAGTCTAGTCATTGGCAATGCTATCCGTGAAAAGTCCTTCACGAATCTTCTATAATATCCAGCTAAATCCAGAAAAGATCGTATTTCTGTGACAGTCTTCGGACGTTCCCAACACATCACCGCACTAACCTTTGTAGGATCAACTGATATACCATCCCCAGAAATAACATGGCCTAAGAAAGATACTTCAGATAGCCAGAAGTCACATTTGCTATATTTAGCATACAGTTTGTTCTTCCTTAGAGTTTCAAGTGCCTTCTTGAGATGATGTTCATGCAGATACTTATCCTTTGAGTAAATAAGCACATCATCAATAAAGACTACTACAAAGTGATCTAAGAACTCCTTGAATACTCTATTCATGAGATCCATGAAGGCTGGTGGGGCATTTGTTAGTCCAAAAGGCATAACTAAGAATTCATAATGCCCGTATCTAGTTCGAAAAGCTGTCTTGGGAATATCTGTATCTTTAATTTTCAACTGATGGTATCCAGATCTTAAATCAATCTTGGAATACACAGTTGAACCTTGTAACTGATCAAAGAGATCATCTATTCTTGGAAGAGGATACTTGTTCTTTATTGTCCTCTTGTTTAGTTGTCTATAGTCAATGCACAACCGCATCGAGCCATCCTTTTTCCTAACAAATAAGACAGGTGCACCCCATGGTGAAGTACTAGGACGAATGAATCCTTTATCTAACAGTTCTTGCAATTGTACCTTTAACTCTCGTAACTCAGCTGGTGCCATCCTATATGGAGGGATAGAGATAGGCTGAGTATCATGTATGAGAGAGATTTCAAATTCAATCTCTCGCTCAGGTGGTAATCCAGGTAGTTCCTCTGGAAATACATCAGTAAACTCGCAGACTATAGGCACATCTTCTATCATTCTTTCTGACCCTGATGTAGTGGATACATAAGCTAAATAACCTTGGCACCCTTGCTCTAACAACTGTTGTGCCTTCAATGTAGAGATATATTTGATATTATCATTGGATGTCTTTCCAATGAACTGGAACTCTATCGAGTTAGGAAGGTGGAATGTTACTGTCTTCTGGAAACAGTCAAGACATGCATGATGCCTTTCTAGCCAATCCATTCTTAGTATAAGATCAAAGTCCTCCATTTCGATTAGTAGTAGTGAAACAGGTAACTGATGTCCCGCTATCACTACTATGCAATTATCCAACATTTTTCGGATTATAAACACTTGTCCTCCTGGTCCCTTGATCAGATAGGACTGTTGTACTTCTACTGGTTTCTTACCCAAAGTGGTTACTAACCGTCGGGCAATAAATGAATGTGAAGCACCAGAATCAAATAAGGCATGTACTGAAAAGCCATGAATAATAACGGTACCGCGTACGACTGTGCCAGAATTGTAGGCTTGTTCTTCAGTAATTGCATTAAGCTTACCATTAGGAATAGGCAAGCTAGAACCCGCAACACTTTGTGGTGGTTGTTGTGTAGGAGACGCTCCTTGTGAGCCTCGATCTCTACCATGTCTTCCTCCATGTGTTGCTCCTTTGCTCGAGGTGGATGTTATACTATTAATTGGGGTTAATTTAAATCCTGAACCTCTCAACTTCGGACAATCTTTCTTGATGTGGCCTTCCTGATGACAGTAAAAACACAAACGTGCTCCTGTTTGAGCTGAAGATCCATCCACAGAGGTGATAGCTCCTGCTGCTGAGTCGCGAGGATATAGTGGAGGTCTAGAGAAACCCCTTCTTCCTGATAATTCCCGACCCAAGGTCTGTGGTGAGCTTATATTGGAACTGGCTGGATGATAGCGACGATCTCTACGATTATAATGTGTCTTGCTTTTGGACGGTCCACCATTAAAGTGGAAACTTCTTCTTTGGCAATTTTCATCCCTCTCCATCTCAATACGAGAGGCGATGTCCATTGCTTCATCTACGGTTGTGGCTCTAAAACCAGCAAGCTTTTCTCGTAGATCTCCCTGAAGACCACTAACAAATTTGGTAAGACACTCTTGTGGTGAAGCTTCTAGAGCTGGTGAGTACCGTAGTAGCTCAGTAAAGTGGATATGATAATCTCGTACAGTCTTAGAACCCTGATTCAGAGAAGCCAACTCTCTCCTCTTTAATTCTTCCCAATGAGAGGGACAAAAGTGAGCTCGGAACCTCTCTTCAAAGATATCCCATGGAACAAGGTCTGCTAACTTCTTGGAAATTGCTCTCCACCATCGTCCTGCATAGTCTGCTAAGGAGTAATCAGCAAAGTGCACCCAAGTATCTGCTGGTGCGTGTATTATTCTCAACATCCTACTGACGTCATCAAGCCATAATTCAGCCTCGGCAGGTGTCTCTACACCTTTGAATCGAGGAATTTTTTTCCCTTTCGGTAATTATCTAGTAATGTTTGGTGTCTAAGAAGGGCCTTCTCCATTGCTCCTTCAACCGGGGTAGGAGCAGACTCAGCTGAAGGATGGTAACTAGATTCTTCCTCAGAAAGATGAACAGAACCTTCAATCCTAGCATCCACAGGCTTAGATGCCTCGGGTCTCTCAGCCTGTGCATTGAGCCTCTCCTCCAATGCTTGTTGCCTTTGCCCCATGTCTTGGAGCATTGTCATCATAACCGCTAATTGTCTAGACATGTCTTGGTCTGCCATGATCCTGGGATGAGTTAAGGTCAAAGGTCAGATCCTATATGTCTTAGCATGATGTACATAAGGAACAATGACTTGTGAATGGTACTGCAGTCATTTATTAAGATCAAAGGATCTTAATACAACCTTAGTTTCTGAATACCGCTCATAGTTATTAATTACGAAATAAATACTGGAGTAACCGTGCTCTGATACCAATCTGTCGCGACCCCGTTTCCCGGGTCGTCGGATCCTCCCATATCCGGATCTGGTTACTCAGCAATAATTTATTCAGCAATCACAACTAACATTCAGAAATATACTGCAAATAAAAATACTCGGAAGAAAGTATTTCAACACTTTTCCATTCACAAAATATAGTTCAGATGATACACTGTCCCACTATAACCATTTATATGTACATCAGCTTGAAAGGAAAATACACAACATATTACTAACTACCTTAAAGAGTAAAGCTACTGTGGCTGGCTGGATGTCTAGTATGTAAGCCGGATGAATTTTAAAGTCCTTGCGATTGCTCACCGATACCTGTTGGGTTTTCCATAAATCATAGGATAAAAATTAGCGAATGCTAAGTAACGAAGAAGAGAAAAGCAAACAAATTGTGTAATTTTTTCAAAACTTGATATCACAAAAATTCCATTCTTTTTCATTAACTTAAGTCCTATTCCTTTCTATTCCACATCAGGGATTAGTCCAGGGGAACCCCACCATTCTTGGACTCCGAAGCTGTGGATGCTTCAGGATTGGAGATTATGTTGATCTTGGTAAGCTTATGCCGCCGCACGTCGCCTCAACCAATCCTCCAATACTACCCTGACAATTTCCTTTTCTTTTATTAAACAGGGTCTCAACCCTCAGCCTGAAAAAAACAAAAGAGCACACCGTCCTCGAGGACTCGGTTGCTTAAAACCTCAGGCTAACATTTAATCATATAACCTAGCGGCTTTAAATACATGTTATCGTGACTCAGCCGCTATTGAACCACCCGTGCCTCCACATGGCACGACCACATCTTCCGTCGTTCCAACCCGAATATATTGGCTCCCCGTACCACGCGTTGCAAAAGATTCAATTTGTGCGCACTTATCATAACAGGGCAACCGTGTACCACCTAGGTAGGGAAGTGCCAATACGGGTTCCTTCCGACAACCTACAGGTTGCATGCCCGACCTGTAGTACTACTCCTAGTCATCCTTATCGGGACACAAGATCCTTTTTGGGATCCAACTCAAATCACACCAATTCACATGATGTAATTCTTTTGTTACGTCTTTGATTTGCCTAAACCGCAATACTTAGTATCGACTCACATATATATTATTCATAACCATATATATACTCCTATTTATGCCTATTTTAACTCTCAAACCCTAACTTTCAGAGCCAACGCATCAATTTGATGCGTAAATCTTATTTTAGTGGGAATCACAAAGCAATTCTTCAGACTTTTTCAAAAATAACCAAAATTAGGGTTCCTCGTAGCAAAGAATACAAAATCAAGAATTTCAATAATTTCGTATGAAAACCCAACAGCAAAAGGAAGGATTTCGTTACCTAATCAAGCTCTTTCTCGTATATGCAAGGCTTTATCGAGTTTCGTTTTTAGAAAGGCTAATTTAAGGCTCCTGAAAAGATCGAATTTCATTTTTCATATCAAAACGCTAAGAACATGTTAAGAACGCGAAGAACGAACGAAGAACGCGAAGAACACGAAGAACGTCAAGAACATATTTTCTCTTAGAATTTCGGCATAGTTTTCCCTTATATCGGGATATATTTCTCGGAAAATTTCGGCAGAGTTTCCCCTTATATCGGGATATATTTCTCGGAAAATTTCAGCAGAGTTTTCCCTTATATCGGGACATATTTCTAAATAAAAACGAAAAGAGTTTCCTCTATAAAATCAATCGAGAGGAAAATAACAATGAAACTGAAAGAATATACTCAACAACAAGAGATGAAGAGCCGGTAGACACCACACATCTTAGGTGAGTGAACGTGTGACGAATCACAGGGTCACTGACGTGCACAGCCGCCCGCACCTAAGTAGGGTATTACACAGATTTCTCCATCAAAATAACTATAAAAGCATAATACGAAGAATAGAAACATAAACGATGGAGAATCGGTAGACACCACGCGTCTTAGATGAGTGAACGTGTGACGAATCACAGGGTCACTGACGTGCATAGCCGCCCGCACCTAAGTAGGGTGTTACACAGATTTCTCCTCGAACCACAACAGGAAAACGAATCGGAAAGAAATATGAATCAAAAACAAAACTTGGAAGAACAAGAGTATGAATTGAAAACCTAGCTTACGAAGCAACTAAGAGAGGATCATACCTTTCTTCTCCTCGTTCTCCCGGCAGCGCTTCGCTAGCGCTCCTCCCTCGCCTCCCACTCCTCCTCCCAACCTCTCGACCCTAGCCCTTGGGGTGGTGGTGGTAGTGGAAGTTGTAGAGAATGAATGGGTAGGGGGGTCTATTTATAGGCCCCAGAAAACCACTAACCATGGTTAGAAAACCATGGTTTAGACCTTAACCATGGTTTAGCGGCCCATGGTTTTGGCCCATGGTTTTAGCCAAAACTTATCCCAAACTTGGAGCCTAAGTTAGAACATTCTAGAGGATTCTAGATTCGCTAATGACGCTTAATTAACACTAATCGTGATTAACTTTCACTAATCGCGATTTAACTTTCGCGGCTTACGCTTATCTTTTGTTAACTGTTGATTAGTGTTTACTAATGATCATTAGCGGCTTTCAATCGTCATTAATTTATTTAATCATGTTTAATTAGTCTTAATGACAGTCATTATGGATTAATGACATATTAGCCTTCCTTACTTCTCTTTCTTCCGAAATTCATAACAAATCGAAACGAAGTCCGATTCACACGAAACAAATTCTGTTGGTTTCCTCTTTACGAGCCGGATCTTATTATATAGGATCCGAGATATGCCAAGTTCAAAGCTTTACACTATGTGTGCGTCTCATACTGGCAAATCCAATCCCCTCACCACTCCAACTAAGTTGAGCCATGTGAAAGGTGCAGGTGTCCAAGTTAGGTCATTATCAACAAGAGTCGTGCATGTGCTCCGAAATACTCTACTTAGGCAGTCAAGAATCCATTGAACCAAGTCTCGTGATCCTCAAAGAATTAAGTCAACTAGACCTGAAGTACCTCAAACCCAGTTCCTATAAGGTTCCTGTTATTAGGTCGATTTTAAGGTCCAATCAAGCTCCAATCTCCGGATTTTACTTAGACTCGTTCAACTATCAAACTCAATCCGAAAAAATGCTCATGCTATGCAATGCGACGCAGAAAATATTTTTGTGATGCAATTTTTAAGATTTTGAACTTTTTATGGATTTTTGAAAAGATGATGATGATGCATATGCAGATGCATTTTTTGTCTTTTTCAAAAAGATTTTTCAAATGTTTTTGGATTTTAGTTTTGTAAATAGTTTTGGGATTTTTGAAAACAAAATTTTTTTGGCTAAAATCTAGGCGAAAATATGTGCACGGGGGTGCTTCTTATATATACAAGAAGTGGATTTTAAGAATTTACAAGGGTAAGTGATCAATTTTATAAATATATATATATATATATTGGATTTTGGTGTGATGTAAGTATTCCTCAAACTTATTTGACACAGGTTTTTCAAATAATTTTTTTGAAAACTATAGTCCAACATAATTTTTACAAACATTTTTGCAAACATGTACACTCATTTGAAAATCATTTTGCAAAGGTTTTCAAAACAGTATATATAGATTTTTCAAAATATTTTTGCAACCATTTTCAAACCATTTACAAATCATTTTTCAAACATTTTATTTCACATAAAGAAAATAAATTTTACAAACCACACATTTTTACAAAGGTTGAAAACATGTAACAAAATGTTTTCAAAATAGTTTTCAATAGATGTTCACACAGATTTTCAAACTATTTTTCAAACATTTTGCAAAAAACATTTTCACCTGATTTAATAATCAGTAAATATAAAAAAAGAATTTGAGGGTTGATAACATCTTTTTATTAAGGATTTTAATGAATTTTAAAGAATTATTAGCCATATTATGAGGAAAATACGAAAGTACGAGTAATGGATAAAGTATATACGCAGTATATATGACCCCCCTATACTTAGCTTGAGCTATGTCCTCATAGATCAGAGAGAAAAGAGAAGACATAACTCGTACTAAGTATAGGCAAGACTAAAGAATAAATAAATGAACCAATGAGAAGTTGACCGTCCCCCCTATACTTAGGATCAAATATTCCTAAGTATAGCAGACTGTACACAACGCAGGGAGGGTCAAGGGCGGGAATGAACAGATCGTACTCAGATTGTCTCCCCCTATCTTAGGGTAAGATATGGTGGCATTTGATTTAGCCGAATTTCGGTGGTCTTAAGTTCCACACAAAGCGGGAACTCAGTCAAAGTGTCGACCACTCAGAAATCCAACTAAAGTCAACAATTAACCCACACTATAAATATCAAGAACTGACAAACAAATGCGAAGTTAAAATTTATTTTTAACTCTACATAAAAGATGTATAGATGCAAGTACGTAGCGAGTTCGAATACAGGGAGCAAGGCAGGATAGATCAATAAGTGTGTGTGTGTGTGTGAATGTGATGCGTTGTCTAAACTATGCAAGGCAAATGTTTTTGTGGATTTTTAATTTTTAATTAATTTTTTTAATTTAATTTTTAATTTTTGTATTTTGATTTTTAATTTTTTGATTTTTTTATTTTCTTTTTATATTTTATATATTTTTATCTTTTTTTCAATATTGGAATATATATACAATATAAGAAAATAGGGGGTAGAAGATTTACAAAAATATGTAAACATGCTAAAAAATTCAGAAATAAAATATTTTTGGTCTTTTTATGATTTTTTACTGTTTTTGTGATTTTTGGGTATTTTTCAGAATATTTTTGCTATTTATAAATATCAAAATAAGAGAAAACAATGAATTACAATTCTGGCTGAAATTAAAATGGGAAGGAAAATTATCAAACAGTATCAAAATTTTCCCAAATTAATTTTAAAATAAAGATAATAAAATGAGAAACCTACAGAACCTGAGTTTGTATTTTTCTGATTTTTCTAAATTTTTTTAGATTTTTTGGAAGTTTTTGGGGTTTTTCTAATTTTTAAGGTAGGTTTTGAATTTTTTAGTGATTTTTGGACTGACACTAGGAGACACTAAAATACATAGTAGGTAATTTTTGGAATTTTTCTAGGTGTTTTAATATTTTTTGGTATTTTCTAAACTAGACAGTACTGAAATGGCATGTTTTTTTATTTTTAATAAATACTAAAATGCAACAAAAATAAAATGCAAAAATATGGCGGTAAAGTGCACATTAACAGGAACTTAATGTGATTTTTGTGGAGTTTTTGGGGTCTTAATGATGCGTGAAATAAATGTAGAAATCAAGCAAAAATGTATGGCCTGACATGGGTATAAGTGCAAATAAGTAAACATCCAGGGGTACAGTTAA
This sequence comes from Ottelia alismoides, assembly GCA_037367405.1. Classification (NCBI taxonomy): domain Eukaryota; kingdom Viridiplantae; phylum Streptophyta; class Magnoliopsida; order Alismatales; family Hydrocharitaceae; genus Ottelia; species Ottelia alismoides. Next base: position 87,792 of record JAZKJV010003339.1, on the reverse strand, counting down.
AATTTTCCCACAAAATATAACACTGAATATGCAATTTAATGGACCAATCACAAATATTCAAACCTGCAAGGGTACAGATGCAAAATACCCAACAAACGTGTCACTTGCACGCGCTTGGGAAGGACCCAATTGAAATTTTCAAAATCCCCGGGGGCTCACATGCAAAATTACCAAAACTTTTACCCTTAATACAAAAGTTTCTGGTTCTAGACGAAATAAACAAACCCTGGAGGGGGTCCTCGCAACAAGCCCTCACCTCACGTGTACTGGTCACGTGAGGTGACATGGTTATGGACCTATTCGCAATATTACAAACTGTCGAGGGTTTTACTGCAAATTTTACAAAACTTAATAAAGGCAAATAAAAGTTTATAAACTATCTAATAAATAAACAAAATCGTGGGGGATAAGTTGTGAAATACCCCGCGCTCGCAATCGGACGGTCGACGATCTTCCACTTGACACGTGTCCGCTCGAGGGGTCCCGATAACGCTTCGCGAACGGAGGGCTAGGATTAAATCCCAGCCCTGGATCTGACGGTTGCACAGAGAAGCGATCGGACGGTCGATGGCGTATCTGGCGTCTGCACAGGATCGGATGGCTGAAAGGGCCAGAGGAAGAACGCGGAAGAAGGCTGGCGATGACGAACTTCCGCGACCTCCCCCGCCCTCCTACGTCGTCGTTCGAAGCTCAAGATGGCCCAGAACTTCTCCTGCAGGCTATCTCCAGGCACTGGAAGCTTCAAAATGGCCAGAGGGGCTTTGCACCTCTCCTACGACGGTGGCGGAGCTTAGGACCTCCAGATACCTCCGACGAGATCAGAAATGCCCCCAGGTGGTCGTTCGAGTGCGTGTACCTGCAAGAAAAAGTGATAGAGTCCAGGGCAAAATGCCTGGACTCCATGGAGGATGAATGGCGGCGAGGAGTAGCACGATGGTGACTGGCCGGAGATGCGCTCCGACGAGGTGGATTTGAGAGTTTGATTTGATCGATGAAACACCAAATTTGTAGGGGGTTTTTGATCCTAAAGCTATGGCGAGATGAATGCGAGAAAAATAAGAGGAAACAAACACCTCAAGGGCCAGGGGCTCGAGGTTAAAGATATCTCGACGGGGGGTCAGCGGAGGTGGGGTGGAACGCCCAAGATCTCGTCGCTCCACCGCCTTGAAGATACCAAGCTGGAGATGTCACCTCCAAGGAGCCAAGGCGGATTGAATTGGGGACGAAGGACCTAAGAATGGGGTTCGAAAATCGAAAGGAAAATCGGGGGAGGCATATAAGGTGGTTGACTAAGTGACCGAGGCGCTCCAAAGACCAAGGCGTATCAAGCAAATCTTCGATCCACAGCCCGAGGTTTCACATGGGTGGGTATCCTCGATCATGTGCGAGCAAAAGTCAAGAAGACAACTGGGCATTTTGATGAAAGGGTTGTCCTCAAAAAAAGGTTGAAGACGACCAAAAACCAAGGTATGTGGCAAGGGCAAAGAGGGTCAGACAGTTGACCGAGGTCAACTGTCAGACGCACCTGGTTGGTCCACGTGGACCAACCATGAAAAACCTCTAGAAATTGTTTTGTAAATTCAGTTTAAAATAGCTAATGAATTAATTAAATTTTGATTATTGAATAAAAAATGTTTGTAATTTTATAAATTATTTTATGATGATTTTTAATTATTTTTATGAGGCATATTTTTATAAGTTGCTTTTTATAGCCTATATAGGTATTTTACTTGTATATTTTAGTATTTTATTTTTATTTGGTATTTTTAATTTCTTTAATTATGTTTATTATTTTATAAAATTATAAAATACTTTTATACATGTAATTATATTTTTATTTTATTTTTCTGAATTGTTTTGTATGTTTAATAAAATATAAGTATGTGTTATATAGGTATATATAGGTATAATACCTATGTATTTTATATACATATATTTTATTTTATGTTTTATTTGTGTTTTTATTCTGATTTTAATGTACATAATTATTATAAATAATATTTACATAATTATAAAAATATAAAATTATAAAAATAATGAATAAATAATAAATTGAATATTTTAATCTTGTACAATTATACAAGTAGGGTCCAAAACTCAACTTTCAAACCGTAGCTCCGCCAAATGTGAAACCACCGCCATTAAATAGCTTATTTTATTCTAAATACAATTAAAGGTGAGTTTGCTCCATTTGGAGTTTTTATCTGTGAGATACAGGTCTGGGAAGTTAGGATTCTGGATTTTTATTCAGACCATAACTTTTTATCTGTACATTATTTTTCAGTGAAATAAATTTTGTATTTTTCTTTATTTAGTTATCTACAACTTTCATGTACAAAGTTTCTTTATTTGATGTATAAAAAGTGGAACCAAAAATTGGTCACAAAATGAATAAAGAATGAATAGAAAAAGTATAGGTATCTGGCCCTTATTTCCCCCTACTTTATTCCTTGTCGACCTATTCATCAAGATGCCTAGGTCTCGGGGTTTCGAGTCATAAAATATTTACAATATTTTATTCTTTTTCTTTTCTTTTATTTATTCTATAATTTTGGCTTTAATTACAGTGTTTTGTATACTAATTTCATGCACATGCATGAATGCTAAGATGTTGTATTTAATGGTATTTTCAAGCATTTGCCAGGGTTTTTGAGGCCAAAATGATAGAATAAAGATGATGAAATGTGGATTCATCAATTTCCAACCTTATTCTTCTTTTATTTTAATTACCGCAATTCGTTTATTGCTTTATCTTTCCCGGATCTTGCCCTAATTTATGTTTCTGTTTATTTAATCGATTCCTGCTTGCATTCTGTAATCGGATAATGGATTGGAAATGTATGACGATAATAATATTAATCTGTAATGATTTTCTTTCAATTCATTTGGATCCGTGTAATTACTATTTAATATATGCGATATTTATCATGTTTTCTACAGTTACAACTTACAATTGTTGTAACACTCGTACCCCTGGCGATGGCATTCTTTTACCAAGTAAATACCGGAAAGAATAGTCTTTGCACAATATTTCGTGGGAACATTCGCTGAAATAAGAGCTCATGTAATCTCCAAAATGTGTCCATTTTTCCTCTATGCAATAACGTTCTCTCTTGAGGACTGTGCTCACACAAGGTTCCATGTATAATCCATAATGCCCCCCCTTCATTTTCATCAAGTATACGGATTTTTTTTCAACTTGACAAGATGTCTCCTCTTAGTGTTGGTATTTCATTCCATGAGAAAATTTCTTCTGATTTTATCATTTTTTTCAATAATTTACTTGAGAAGCTTTAGAGATGATAATAAGCGGATGGCTAAAGAAATAAGGCTAGCCTTTTCTAAATCGATGAGTGTAGGGAGAGACACCATACAAGTCCGCCAACCACGAAGTTTTGATGCGAACTTGTCGAGGAGAGGTTGCCAACAGCCTGCTTTAAACAAATGATCAGAACACTCTCTGGTGATAAAGACTACAGATAATAGGGGCGTAAACGGATTGAACCTAAGTGAACCTACAATTTTTAGGTTCAGTTCGTATATTTAATCGAGCTAAATATGTGTTCAGGTTCGGTTCGTTTATCTTCAAACCGAATCTGAATCGAGCCTCAATTTTATCGAATCGAACCTAAACAAATTCGAACTTAGAGAATACTCCGACGAGAGAGACCAAAAAGAGAAGAAATTAAAAAAAATATATATATAATTATAATAAGCATTCATTCAGTTTTTCATTTATCCAACTCTTCTTCATTTTTTTGCAAAATTATATTAATAATAATTCCCCTCTTTGAAAAAAAATATAATTGTAATATATCTTAAAATATGTTCGGATGAGGAATACGGAATAAGGCGGTGATAAGCGATCAATAAGCTTTATAATTATTCTATCGATTTGAGGATAACGAAGGAAAAGATACTGACATATAGATAATGGATGTTGTAACCACGAGGTGACCAGTTATTTGGAGATAGTTAAAATCGTGATAAAATCTACTTATCACATAAATATTCATCTATCTCCAGAAGAAATCCACTTATCCCGAGATAAAATTCATTTATCCTGAAATAAGGTCTACTTGTCCGGATAATAATATGTGAATATGTATGTGCATATCGAACTTTTAACGAATCGAATCTAAGTGAACCCTTTTATTTTTAGGTTCGGTTCATTTAATCAAGCATATACTTGTGTTCATATTCGGTTTATTTTTTTTCGAAGTGAATCCAAATCGAACTTTTAACGAGCGAATATCAAAATTGAGAATTTTCTACACGCATAGAGATAACCGTTACGTTAGTTATATTAACTGCCACTAACAACATAACAACAAATACGTCATTTATCGCTAATTTGAAATGCATAACATTATTTTATAGTATATAATAATCGTCATTACGTACGTAACAACAAACAAAATAACGATGTAATTGGAAGTATCTGTCATTATAGATCTATATTATTATAATAAAGTAATACGTTAGTGGGAATATTTTTATTGATATTCTTAAAATTGTCGTCAACTTGTGTTTCTTCACGCATAAGTCAAGGCCTTGTTTGGTTGGAGAATAGGCCATGTAATAAGGGGGTCAATTCTCCTCCCGACACGGTTCCCAGTGGTATTATTCCCTATTATTCCATCTTATTTCACTCTTATTACTATCTTTATCCCACCTTACCGACCTTTATTTCACCTTATTCTCCTTATTCTTATCCTCCAGCCGAATGGAGAACATACCCTTATTCACCTTGTTCTCCATCCTTATTCATGCTTTTTCTCCTACCGAACGGGCCCTAAAAAAAACAAGCCCTCCTACTTGCGGTTAGACTTGGTCAACGGACCGGGTATTCGCCTGTATGGGTCAAACTTGAGATAGGAGATTTGGGCATAGACTGGTCTAGTCCGGTCCGTAAAATTTAAAAATAAAAAAAATATAAGTTAAATAATACATGTATTAATATGATACATCTCAAGTTTTTCATATGTGATGCTAATTTTTAAAAATAATAGTTTACATGTTAGGTAACACGCAAACTACTTATATTAGTTATATAAAGTAAATGATATTAATAAATCATTTATACATATTAAATATCATTAAAAAATCAATAGAAAAAGAACAAGATGGGTCATGGGTCGGCCCATGGAGAGCTTTAAACAGAGGTTTTTAAACCTCGATCTGTTCGGCCCTGTCTGCATTTTGACTGGATCTACTTGCAGCATCTTAAATTAATAATTTAAAATAAATAACATTTCCATTGGCGTGAGTGCGAAATTGTCATGTTCATACCATTATAAATCGTTAATTTTTCTCCATCGACGATAACCGAACACAACTAATATTAAAATATCATGTTCATGGATAGAAATCGATGGATTGTTGGATATTAAATTCGAAACATCGAGGTAATGAAATTGTGTGGAACTTGTATACATACAGCAGATTGAATCAACTTCGAATATAATCTATGGCCATTAATGCATATTTTCATGATTCGCTATTTTCTATTTTTTCTTATAATAATAAAAAGATGTGAATCACATCAACGACGTCAACGCTGGTATCATCTTTTTCTTCTTTTTGAATTAATCGTCAGAAAATTTTGTTGTTATATTATGTATCCGTAATTAGGGTGTCGGCACACGCGGTATTTTTTTTCAACAAGATTTTTTTCCATTCCATCCGTCCATTTAAGGTTTATCATAATCATGGTCTATAAACCGTCGGATTCAGAAAAAAATACCTATAGTTAGTTTATTACACCGTGTTTGCTAATTTAGCGACCATTAGAATAAATATTGCACGAAAATAGATGGATATCCATTATTAATGATTCGTTGTTAGCAATGTCGTAATGAAGATTGTTGGGACATGGTCCGGTATCGTCTTCGCTCTGATACCGATTGTTGGAGACGGAAGCGGTACCAAACTCTGCTTTGATATCAGTTGATGAGACACGGCCCTATATCATCTTCGCTCAAATATCTATTGTTGGGGATACGAACCGTCTAATATGGATGTAGATGCTGATGCGCAATCGACCACCACCACGAAAGCACGTGAAGAAAAGACAATCAAATATAATGGTGGTCGATCACCTCTCAAATATAACACGATTACAACTCTGTAGGAATATAAATAAAATACAACTCAACTACCATCAAGATTAGGAGTCTCATCCCATCAGGATTCTTGTTCTTAATATGACTCTAAACCTAATAAATGTGACATTTATTGCAAATTTAGAGGGTTTCAGAAATCGAGAAATTAAGGACACAAGAAATCAAGAAAACATGAATTCAAGCAACATCAGGAAAACATCAAGAAATTAAGGAAACAAGGAATCAAGAAAACAAGAATTCAAATAACATCAAAAAAACATCAAGAATCATCTAGAAATAAAAAAAGCATCTAGAAACATTAAGAAACATCAAGAATCAATATGTTAAGAAAGATCAAGTAATCACGAACATCAAGAAACAAAAATATCAAGAAACATAAAAAACATACAAAAATAAAAAGACCAAGAAAACAAGAAAATGAGAAATCAAGAAAATGAGAAATCAAGAAAACAAGAACTCAAGAATCAAGAAGTCATGAATCATGTAGAAATCAACATATCAAGAAAAATCGAGTAATCAAGAAAACTAAGAAATCAGGAAACATCAAAAAAAAATATCAAGAAATTTAAAAAAAACATGTAGGGACAAGAAACAAAAAAAATCAGGAAATCATGAAACATCAAGAAATAAAGAACTTAAGAATCAAGAAACGTTAAGAAACATCAATAAACTAAGAAATTAATAAATCATGAGAAAGACATCTTCAAGAAATTAAGAAGCATCAGGAAATCTAGAATACCAAGAAACGTCAAGATAAATCAAGAAACTAAGGAACACAAAGATACATCAAGAAATAAGAAATTAAGAACATCGAGATGTTAAAAAAATCAAGAAACATCGAGAAAGCATTGACTTCATGAACTCAAGAACACGAAGAAACATCAAAAGATCAAGAAACATCAAGAAACGATAAAAATCAAGAAATATGAAGAAATAAAAAAATCCGAGAAATCTAAAAACATCATGATTTTTTCAAGAATATAATATCCAACGCCCCACTAATGTGTACCTTTTACGATTAAACTATATGTTTATTAGAACTGACCACTCGACTCTCGAGTAAATTGTTGTGTAAATTAGATAGCATGTACACTTCATTACGGTAAAAAAACTGCTTTATCATATTTTTAAAAAACGGATGCAGATGCAAAACAGATATTAATTGCATACACGCAATGTTAAAATACTCTATAGAAACACCTTAAATATAGATGAATTGGATGGAAAACACATGACATAAATTTATTAAATGTGTTTGTATCATAGAAATTATATAAATATGGTAAAAGAAGGTATATAATTATGCTATATATGACTATAAATTAATCTATGGCTATATTTATATACAAAAATGGATATATGGTACGGATACGGATGCTTACAGATATCAAAAGGATAGCCATATCCATTTTAAAACGAATACTGATACGGATGCCAAAATCTGTATAAAACGGATAAGGTAATGGATCAGATACGAATATATCCGTAACCGTTTACATCCCTATCCTTCAAAAGTTGACCCTGGTAAAATGAGAACAATTTCTGTTTGATCGACATTTGACAGAACCATCACCTTAGGCCCAGGCAACAACCAAATTGGATACTCATTTCGAAACATCTATCTCTGAACGAACGAGGGTTGAAAATATAGATGTGACGTAATGTGGTATTAGTTATATATTGTATTTTGATTATGTTTATGATTAGAATATTTTTTATGTCCACTTTTAAAATAAAAAAATGAATAGAAATATTATAGTAAAGGGAACATGAGATCCACGTCATGAATTTCAATACAAGATTACGAGTAAAATGGAGATAACCTGACAATAAAAAATAATAGGTCAACCATATAGATTTCACCTGCATGTAGGGTGGAGCTTTGGGCCGGTCAGGACCTGACTCTGACACAACCGCAAAACTTCGGGTCTGACTCGAATCAGATGTACAAATGGATTGGATTCGGGTCCTTATATTTCAAAAATATCATTCTCGGACCGGGTCAAGCCCGAACCCGATGTAGAAATGGAACGGATTCGAGCCCTCATATTTCAAAATATCATGCTTAGGCCATATGTTATTATCTTTTAATAGTTTATAGTCTAACAAACTTTTGTAATATGCTATTACTAAATTAAATTCGATCACTATTCGATCACATAGAAAAGACTTCTACAAAATATTTCCATATTTCAACAATCAACGTACAACAATCCACATGTAAATCAAATTAGAACCAATCTGGAAGACATAAATTTATAGTCACAATACATCTAATATTTGCTTCATCCATGAATAATAATAGGGATATTTACACCCATAACCCTGAGTAATCTCGTAATTACCCCAGGAACCCTGCGCAAGCACGAATTACACCCAGAACCCCGAATAATGTTTAACCCTTACATTACATAACCCTGAGTCAACTTCCATCCATTTTACCGTTAACTATTGACGGTATCCGTTATGTATTTTATATTTATACCCTTTAAGTTTCTATTATTTACAAAAAAGTCCTCCACCTTATCCTCTTCCTCCTCCAAGCAGTACCCACCTCCTCCTCCAAGCAGCAAGCTCCTCCGACAACCTCCTCCTCTCCTCTTCGACCTCCCAGGTCCCCCCGCCCCCTCGTGCCTCCGCCTGCAGCCCCCCTCCCCCGCGCGACTCCGCCTGCAGCCCCTCTCCCCCGCGCGACTTCGCCTGCAGCCCCCTCACCCCCGCACGACTTCGCCTGCAGCCCCACTCCCCCGCGTGACTCCTCCACCCCCCTGCAGGCCCCCTCCCCCGCGTGACTCCTCCGCCTGCTGCCCCCCTCCCCCGCGCGACGGATGGAACCCGTGCTCACACCCAGGCAGTACCTTCACCTTCTCCCCCTCTTCAAACACGCTCAAGCATATGGAGCACTGTACATCCTCCCCGCTCACAGGCACCGAATGCAGGACCACCTGGAAGCCATCAATCACCTCCTTCTCCAGCCTACCGACGTCTATTGCATGCCCGTCCTCCGTGGAGCCGTAATCGTCCGAGCTGACAGTTACCACCAGCCGTCGTTGACGGCAGGCCCACCTGGCGCAGAGGAAGATGACGGTGAGGAGGAGGAGGACGGAGAAGGCGACGATGACCGCGAGGAAGCTGCGGCCGTTGACTGGGAAGTCGCGGTTGGGGGCATCGCTGTAGTGCCAGGGGAACTGCACGGCCGGGTCCATGTTGGGGTGCGGGCTGAGCTCTTGTTGGAGAAAAGGCGCTGTCGGAGGAGGTAGTTGGTGCCCCCGCCAGCAGCCCCCCTCCCCCGCGCGACTCCTCCGCCTGCTGCCCCCTCCCCCGCGCGCCTCCTCCCCCCTGCAGCACCCCCTCCCCCGCGCGCCTCCTCCCCCCTGCAGCACCCCCTCCCCCGCGCGCCTCCTCCCCCCCGCGAGCCTCCTCCCCCGCGCGCCCCCTCCCCCGCGTGCCTCCAACCCCGCGCTGCACTCGGGACCGAGTTCCTCCCAGAAGCAACCCCTCGCCTGCACCCCTGCTTAACACCCCCCCGCCCCTGCGCACCCCCTCCTCTGGAAGCCCCGCGCGCCTGCTCGCCCTCCCCCGGCCGAGTCTGTTCGAAGCTCCCCTCGGCCCCGGGCCGCGTTCCTCCGAGAAAGACCCCTGCCCCCGACCCCGGAGCCCCGCGGAAGCCCTCCCTCCCAGCCATTCTCGAAGTCCCCCCCTCCCCCCCCCCCCCCCCCACACCCCCCGCGCCCATCACCTCCGCCAAGCCCTCCTCCCCATGAAAGCTTGACCCATTTCGGTAGAACACCTCCAGCCTGCAAGCCCCACCTCCTTTCCGACCAGGTCGAGCACCTCCCATCTTTGGCCCAAGTCGAGCTCCCTTCTCCCGAAGCCGTCCTTTTCTTCTTCTTTTTTTCTTTTTTTATTAATCTCAACCGTTAGATCATGATTGGTTAACCTCCACCGTAGGATCATGAAGTGGGTTAGATTAACTCAACTATCTGGTTGAGTTAACGAACGAAACTAACGGAAGGTTATGTGTGTAAAACGGCGTGGTTATTCAGGGTCCTGAGGATAATTAGTGTCTATAGAGGGTTTCTGGGGTAATTACCATATTACTCAAGGTTATGGGTGTAAATATCCCATAATAATATTATATCATAGCAATACATCCAATATTCATGTATCATGGATGAATTAAATCATAACAATAAATTGGAATCAAAGTACAACTTCATGAAATCAAAATAGGTGCGCGCTGAGCTCGACCTGAACCAAGCCCGATCTTGCAGATCTTGGGTCAGGTCCGAGTCCTCAATTTGCTAAAAAAACAAGCCTTGATCCGATCCAAAGTTCAAGAAAAATTGACAGGTCGAACCAGACTTTCTCGAATTGGACCGGATGGAACCCAATGCTCCACCCTACCAACGTGCCTTTTGCTTTTGTAGCTATTTTGTAAATATAAATATATTGCCGTATGGACTCCCCATATCGTTTTAATGGTTTTAATGCATGGATTTTTACATCATGATCCGTGAAATCTTTGTCCAATTACATAACTATCCTTGTAATTTTACCCTATTTAACACGTATGCTCTTGTCCAAGGCATACCTGGATTGTCCGGTAACTAATGAAGATTTTAAAGGTCATGGGTGTAAAAATCTTGTAAATATATTGTCCACCTCACCTGCAAGAAGAAAGAAAAAAAGAAAAGGCATTAACTATAGGGATTTTATCACTTGTGAGCCTCCGAGATATCATAATATCAGTTATGCTCCTATCTTTTTGGTAATATCCGTTGTGCCCCTCACTTCTTGTTATTTTGTCACTTGTGCCCCTCGGGTTAGTTACCGTCCATCCACAGTGCAAACGGGCGTTAACTTTGAAGACATAAACGGAATTAATTTTTTTAAAAAAGGTTATGTGGTCATTTTACACCCTCTTCCTCATCCTCTTCTTCTTCCTCCTCTTCCCCATCCTCCAACCTCCTCCTCCTCCCTCTCTGCCCCCGCCCCTGCCCCGCGCCGCCCAGCTCCGCCCCGAGCTCCCCGCACCTCCTCCTAGCCCGCAGCCCCCGGCCAACCCCGCAGCCCCCACCCAACCCCGCACCCCCTCCTAGCCCGACCTCCCCCACCCCCTGCCGCCCCGACCTCCCCCACCCCTACCGCCCCTCCACCCTGACCTCCCCCACCCCTGCCGCCGCTCCGCTTCGACCTCCCCCACTCCCCGTCGCCCCTCCGCCCGACCTCCCCCACCCCCTGCCGCCCCGACCTCCCCCACCCCTACCGCCCCTCCGCCTCGACCTCCCCCACTCCATGTCGCCCCTCCGCCCGACCTCCCCCACCCCCTGCCACCCCGACCTCCCCCACCCCTGCCGCCACGACTTCCCCCACCTCCTGCCGCCCCTCCGCCCCGACCTCCCCCCAAGCGGCGAGGACTCCCCTCACCCCCGGTTTCAGCCCTTCTTCTCCAGGCGGCGAGGCCTCCCCCTACCCCCTGTCGCCCCCTCCGCCCCGACCTCCCCCCGTCCCCTGCCCTCGCCTCCCCCTCCCCCTAAACGTGCCACCCCCTCGCCTACCCCTCCTCCGGCTCCTTCCACCCTCCTCCTCCGCCTGTGGCTGAAACTGGAGTTGAGTTTTTTGTTAAATTTTGATACATTTTTGACTAATTGATTCATAAAAAGTCATCCAAAAATTCAATAAAATTCATCGTTTGATCCGTAACGAATGATATGTCCGTGGAAATGTAAAAATTTTAGAGATTCGATGGATGCATGAAGGTGTTAGTAAGAGAGATAAATTATGAAGAGAAGGAAGAAGAGCAAATGGAGGAGGAAGAAGATGAAGAAGATGTATGGACCATAATACCCTTCTTAACTACACTATGATTTATTCTAACCCATGGTTATTTTAATTTTTTGACGGTCAATCTGACGGAAGGGCACAACTGATGACGGAGCAAGAAGTGAGGGACACAACTGATATTACTAAAAAGATAAGGGCATAACTGATATTGCGATATCTCAGAGGGACACAAGTGATAAAATCTCTTAACTATATTTCTTCGTACTCGGAAACTTCAAGCGCGGCCAAAACGAGTTCTTAGATGACGGCTTTTTATTTACTTTTCATACACAAAACAATTCCTTTTCCCATTCATCACCGTATATATAAAGGAACCCAATTTACGTCCCAAAAACGAACACAGAATCGAGATATGGAGGAGAGGAAGCTCGACCAAATCACGCTCCGTCCCTTCGACCCGTCGGACCCTTCCGACGTCGACGCGTTCTTCGCGTGGGCCTCCGACGACAAGGTCACACGCTTCACCTCCTACAAGACCTTCACCAGCAAGGGCGATCTCCTCCGATACCTCACCGAAACCATCCTCCCCCACCCGTGGTACCGCGCCATCTGCCTCGACGGCAGGCCGGTGGGGGCCATTTCCGTCACCCCCGCAGGATGGGGCGACTGGCACCGCGCGGAGCTCGGCTACGTGCTTGCCTGGGAGCACTGGGGGAAAGGGATCGCGACGGCGGCGGTGCGGAAGGCGCTGCGGGCGGTGGCGGAGGAGATGGCGTTTGTGGAGAGGGTGGAGGCGCTGGCGGAGGTGGACAACGTGGCGTCGCAGAAGGATCTGGAGAAGGCGGGGTTTGTTAGGGAGGGGGTGCTGCGGAGGTACTGGATGCTGAAGGGAAGGCCCAGGGATATGGTCATCTTTAGTTACCTCTTCACCGATGACCTCCGGTCAGTTAATACTCTCCCTCTCTCTCTCTCTCTCTTTTTCTCTCTCTTGGATTTTTACACCGAGGCCCCTAGAATATTATTTAACTACACATGATCGTAAGGTTGTTGTGTAATATAACAATATGGGTTTTTATCACTTGTGCCCCTCCGTGATATAGCAATATCAGTTATGCCTCTATCTTTTTGGTAATATCAGTTGTGCAGCTCACTTCTTGCTTTTATCACTTGTTCCCCTCGGGTCAGTGATCGTCCATCCACAACGGACGTTAATTTTGAGGAAATAAGCGGAATTAATTTTAAAAAAAAGAGTTATATGGTCATTTTACACCCTCTTCCTCATCCTCTTCTTCTTCCTCCTCTTCCCTATCCTCTTCCTCCTCCTCCTCCCTCTCTGCCCCCGCCCCGCGCTGCCCAGCTCCGCCCCGAGGTCCCCGCACCTCCTCCCAGCCCGCCACCCCCGCCCCTGTCCCACGCCGCCCAGCTCCGCCCCGAGCTCCTCGCACCTCCTCCCAGCCTGCCGCCCCCGCCCCAGCCCCGCACCTCCTCCCAACCCGCCACCCCCGCCCCTGCCCCGCCGCCCGCCGCCCCTACCCCCTCCCCTCCCCGGCGTCGAGCTCCCTCCCCTGGGTCGCCCCCTCCCCTTCCCGGCGCCGCCCCCTGCTCCCCTTTCACCTGGGCCTCCCCCTCCTTCCATTGCAATCCACCCCGAGCTCCTCCTCCGCTCCTGATTTTGTTTTGACCATAATACCCTTCTTAACCACACCATGGTTTGAATAAACCATGAATATTTTAATTTTTTGTCGGTCAATCTGACGAAAGGACACAATTGATGACGGAGAAAGAAGTGAGGGGCACAACTGATATTATCAAAAAGATAGGAGCATAATTGATATTGTGATATCTCGGAGGGGTACAAATGATAAAAATCCTAACAATATTCATTGCATCATAGTGTAAAATCCCTTTTTTAAATTGATGAGGTTTGATTAAATAGGAGGAAGGAAGCGAAGGCACAGCAATGCGCGGAGGCGGAATTCGAACAGCTTTCCATTCATGGAAACTGCCAGACGCCTTCCCTCTGCACTTCAAGCGCAAGCCCTTCGTTGGTCACATGATGGCATTCGTTCATCGGAAGTTGTCCTCTTGTTAACCGGTAACTTGATTGTTGACGAAGATGCCTTGTTGATATTACTGGAGAAGTGTAATCTCCTGTATAATTCAAGCTTACGCATAAACACTTCTCCATTGGATATGTCTGAAGCTAAATTAGCTGCCTCCAGATTGTCGTTTGTTTCAACCTGTTGATTTTCTTTTTAAGTAGGCAATCTCGAATTTTAATTGTAACGTTTCGGGCTTAGGTCTCTGATCCTTTATCGAAGAAAACTGGACTTGACAACTTGTTGGGTTCGGGTCTGGACTTGTTGACAAACACCAAAAATACTTAAGCTCAAGTTGTCAAATAATAATCTCCACTACTTATAATTCACTCTCACGCTTTGTGAGTTTTAGATGTGAGATTATCTTTGGGGTGCGAAGTCCAACATCCAGATTGCACTTGCCTCCCCGAAAAGTGATGGGAAGAAATCCACACCGATCAAGCTCCTCAAAGACTCGCAACAGAAACCAGATATTCAAACTTTGATTCAGGTTCTTGCCTTGTTGAAGAAGTGCTCTGCAGCATCTGTGTTGGATTTTTAATACCTCTGTTCTATGCACTTGCTTCAACTTTTTTTTTCTGAACTTTAACATAAGGTTGCTCCTTTTTGTCTTTTGTTAGTTTATGTTTCCCTGCGCCCTGTGTAGGTTACTTCTGAAAACTTTCTAATATGCAACTATGGCTACTTTATCTCTGTTTTGATAATGATGAATGAACTTTGTTCCTTTTTTTTTCAAAAAGAAATTGCGGCATCCCTTTAGTAAGCCTTCTACGCGTGTGGTTTAGCCCCTTTATGGTTGACTAAGAAGAAATGATCTAAGGATTACCAAGAAATGCATTTCAAACATGTATAAATTGAACTGAATCGATCCAAGAAGTGATATTTATTATTAATTTTTTATGTATATTTATGATTATCGTAGGTATACTAATACATTGATTTTTAGTATTTTGGAATTTTTATTTTTATTTTATTTTTAGTTTATAGTTATATATTTATATATTTATTTTTGAAATATTTTTAAATTTTTAGGAGGATATTTTAAATATTCATGTTTTTATGGACTTTAATGTATATAAGGATAATAAAAAATATGGGAATGGAGAATTAAAATGTTTTTGGTATTTTGATTTGAAAAGGTATTTTTGAAAGAGTTCTTACCGTTTTTAGATTTTTTTATGGAAATCCGTAAAAATAGATGAAAGGGAAAATGTTATAAATAAAGTAGCTAGAGTGAAGAAAAGTAAAAGAAAATTTGGAACTATTTCAGAAAATAGTAGCTTATTTGTAGAAGATAGATAATGCTATGAGGGATAAAACTATATCAGATCAAATCTATATTAGAGGGATATAGTGATGAATTTACATGGCACAATTTTTCAAAAAATAAAAAAAAATGCGGAAAAATGGGACGGGAGTAGCCTGTTAGCTGCCTCCATGGAGCATCCACATTTTTCCCATTCCATGTATATTTTTTATCTTCTATTTTTTATAATTTTTTAAGTTGATATGAAAAAAGAAGATCAAGAGGGCTATACAAAATAAAAAATCAAATAAAAAAGAAACCAATATGCATCATGTACAAATTACGGAAGTTAGAATTAGGGTTGTATGAATGCATAGAGCTCCAAAACCTAATTTTGGATAATTAATGATTTGACATACTTACATCAAAGAACTCAAGTAAGCATCATTATCATAATTATTATTGAAAATTTCATATAGGACTTCAATCATTCCAAGGCTTGTTTTCAATCAATTTCGAGTTCCCCTACGAGCATATATGGAGCATTTACAAAGATCAAAGGCATATACAACAAAATTCGTCCTTGATGTTGGGGTTTCGAGTCGAAGCACGCATTTTTTTGTTGCTCATTTTGTTCATCACAAAGAACGTTCATCTGCTTATTTATGAGTGCTTTTGGGTCGATAATTTATTTTGAATCGGATTTGTTTTCTTAAAAATGAATGGTGTATTGGTATATGTGTGTGGTTATTATGACATGCAAATTTTATAAAGTTTGGATTTGGATTTAATCAGGAACAAACTAAACTCGCATTTCAAAAAACTATGGTATTTGTAAAATTTGACTTTAGATGTGGAATATAATGTTAAATAAAAATTAAATATCGGTATACCGAAAAGTGAACCATTTATTAAGGTTAAAAATAATTAGTAATTCTAAAAAATGTATCAAGACACTAAAAATTAATGAGCAAATTAAGTAGAAAAAAGTCCATAAACTATACACCTGATTTCAATGTCATCCATTAACTTTAAAAGACAACAATGAGGTACATGTACTTTAACATTTGTCTCAATGTGATCCTTGACTCTTGAAATCATCTTTCCAACCATAAATCACAATAGCTCAAATCATATTGAGATAAATATTAAAGACCATGTGCCACATTGTTATCTTTTAAAATTCAATGAAATCGAGTGTATAGTTCAAGGATTTTTTTTGTAATTTACTCAAAAACTGAGATAGCGGCTATGTGTAATAGACTAACATTACAAGCAGTGCTTAATTCAATCCCCGATCTTTCAATATCCGAAACTCTTGAGTTCATGAAAGGTGAAAAATATATTCTATACTAGACTAATCCTTGATGTGGATTAGCATGTTAAGACTATATAAAAATAAAATAAAGAAAAGAGGATAACCATACACAAGGGGTTTTATAATAAAAAAATAAAAAAAGTATACATTTTATAAATTTTACCTAATACATATTAAATTTCCTTTTTTAACTAGTGAGCACTCCTTCACTTCTTTCCTATATAATTTGAAAAGCCTACATGCACTGATGAACTATAAGAGGTCAGTAGCCAACCAACCATTAGCCACAATGTTTACTTTACAGTCCCTTTGATTTTTTTCTGCTCCGGCTTGTCATGTTATACATGTAAACAAATATACTTTTTTGACAATTTGATACAATATTTTATTTCGAGTTTTACTATTAATTTGAATGCGTTCCTTACAGTTGTTAATTATTGGATAATGTCATCTTTGTATGTGAAACTCGATGGACTTCTCGATGTGAAACTCCATGTGAAACTTGATGGACTTCTCATTATAAGTCTATATGCAATTTTATTCAAATGTACAATGCAATTTTTAAGGTAATTTTAGCTATCATAGATGGAGGTGATAATTATCAACAACGTGCAGAAGCAAATGAAACATATGAAGAAGTAACTTACTTTGAATTTATCCTTTTTATGCATATTATGAAAGCTATATTGGAGATAACAAAAAATTTATGTCAAGTTCTCCAACGAAAAAAATTAGATATTTTAAATATATTGCAACTTGTCTCATCTACCAAGGAACACCTTCGAAAGCTAAGAGAAGAAAGTTGGGATGCATTATTCTCAAAGTTTATCGCATTTTCTCAAAGAAGGAACATTGAAGTTCTAGACCAAAATTCTCACTATTCTACAAGTCGAATAATGTCTCGTGGTCAAGTAACTAAAATCACACTTCATCATCGTTATCGAGTAGATATATTTACTGCAGCAATAGATACTCAAATATCAGAACTCAACAGGCGGTTGAATGAAAAGGTCACCAAACTTCTTACACTCAGTGTGGCTTTAGATCCTAAAGAAAGTTACAAATTATTCAGCAGTGCTGATATATGTAACTTGGCAATGGAGTTCTATCCAATGGATTTCTCGGAACAAGAACAATTGCAATTAGAAAAAAACAGTTATTACATTACAAATCAGATATTGTTCCTCATCCACTTCTTAGAAGTTCTTCTGATCTCGTTGATCCTCATCAGAAATTAGCACAGATGGGAAAATCAAGTATATATTACCAGGTTGAACGATTGATTCATCTTGTTTCCATTGCAACGACTGAAAGAGCATTTTCAGGTATGAAGATTGTTAAATCTAACCTTTACAATAAAATGGAAGATAATTTTCTAAGAAGTTGTTTATTAACCTACATCGAGAAGGAATCACAGAGAATATTTCAATAGAATCTCTTATAGATGAATATGATTCAAAATTAAGGAAAGTACGGTTTAAATAATTCAACATTGAGGTACGCTCGATCTTCATTATTTTCTAATTTTCGATATATCATAATGTGATTATTTTTCAGGAATAATTACAAACTATGAAGAAGAGGAATACATGCTTCATACATGAAAAACTATAGGAATCATAATTTTAAATTTACAATATCGAGTGTGTTGGTTTTTATCATTTGACTCTTTTTATTCATATCTTCGTAAACGACGTTGTTTATGGAAGAAACTTTTGTTTGTATTTTTTTAGAAATGACAAGATTTTAAGTTAAGGTATTTTTAAGGTAAGAAGTCATATCCTTTAGCCCCCCCCCCCAAAAAAAACCATGGCTTCGTCCCTGCTCGCTGGCGGCCACCCGATTTGTGCCATCTCCCTCACCCCTATGTTCAGGATCGACCAGCATCGGGCGGAACTCGAGTACGTGCTGGCAAGGGCACTAGGGGAAGGGGATCGCGACAGAGGTAGTGAGGAAGGCGATGCAGCCATCGGCAGAGGTGAAGGTGGTAGTGGTCATGGAGAACTCGCCGTCGCAGAAGGTTTTGGAGAAGGATGGGTTCGTTAGGGAAGTAGTGAATATGGTGATGAGGGGGTAGGCTATGTGGCTGTCTATAGTTGGCTTCCTCCTTCCTATGGAATTGACATAATACCACGGATAGTCTGGATAGTGGATATTACTGTGGTGTGTTAGTACGATCTAGAGTGCATCATGTGCTTTGTTCGGGTAAAATAATCTACATATATTTTGTACAATTTTAAGGAGAACGCCATTGCATAAAATCATTATTCATATTTGACATTATATATATATATATGAAAATTATATGAAATTATTTTTTTTCGTGTTATTTGCAAAAGCAATAATGAGAATGTGACCAGTATTACATCTCAATGAACCGTAGCGTCTCTGAATTGGCTTTTATAAATAATTTTACTAAAAACATAAGAAGTAATTTTTGTACTGCCATTAGTAAAATTTTTTCATGTATTAGTAATTCTCTAAGCTGTACAAGTAATAAAATGCAATATAATAGTATTAGTAATATTATGTGTTATATAAGTAAGTTGGTTATATACATGTTATTTGAATAAGTAGTAAAAAGATATGTGACAAGTAATATATTTCAAATGATTACTAACATTCATAACTTGCTTTAATAATTTATTTTAAAAAAAAAACATAAGAAGTAATCTTCGTATAAAAAACATTAACTTTCTGAAATGTATCAGTAAGTCATTAAGTAGCACAAGTAACAAGTGATATTCTGTGATATATAACGTAAGAAGTAATTCTTGTATTGCGAACAGTAACTTTCTTAATTGTATTAGTAAGTCATTAAGTAGCACCGGTAACAAGTGATTATATATCGTGATTATGTATGAGCAACGCCCAATGATAAGTTTCTAAGTAGCACAATTAATGTATCAGTAACACCCATAAAAGTCACTAAGGAAATTTGGAGATTTGAGTTAGTAATTTATTTTTACAATAAAAGTAAGTTTTATTAAGTTAGTGATGTCTCTTCAAATTGTTAATAACTATTTTATATTGTTTATTTCTTTAGACATTGATGAATATGAAAGCTTTAAAGAATTAATTAATGAAGATTCCCCTATATCAGTTGTAGATCCTACAATTATTCCCCGTGAGGGTCTTTCATTCTCAAACCGAAAGGATTGTTATTTGTTTTATAAGAAATATGCCACTGAAGTGGGCTTTAATATTAGAAGTAGCAACACAAAATATTTATTTGATCGGAAAAATAAAGTTAAGAATATTTCTTTCAAAAAATTTGTATGTTGGAAGGAAGGACATTATGTTCAAATTCCTCAAAAAAGAAAAATATCATTAAGTTTGGCATTGGTTGATGTAGAAGCTAATCAAAAGGGCATAGACAGCTAGGGAAAAAGATGTAGAATAAGCCGTTGTGGTTGTAAAGCAAAGTTAAATCAGATATCAAAACAGTGGGATGTTATTTCATTTGTTGAGGAACATAAACATAAACTTGTTTCTCCAAGTAGAAAGAAGTACTTAAGACCGAACTGGAGAATAAATAAGGCCACAAAGAATTTACTATCTTCTATATCAAAGGTTAATATACCTACGGCAAAACAAATAGCTTTTTTGGATAAGCAAAGTGGCCCTAATGAACGTATTGACTCTATAGCAAGAGATATTTATAATCTGAAGCAAGATTTGAAGAAAAAAATGGATGGTCACGATGCGGTTATTATCTCTTGGAACATCTTGAATACTGCAAAAGCATAAAACCTGATTTCTTTTACGTGTACAAGCAAGACGATGATTCATGTTTAACTCATTGCATGTGGAAAGATTCTTATTTTATAGAAGACTATAAATTGTTCGGTGATACAGTTACATTTGATACAACATATGATACGAATAAGTACAAGCTAATTTTTGCTTCTTTTTGCGAGGTTAACAAACATAACAAGACTGTATTTTTCTGCAATTCATTCTTAATGAATGAGACAAAGGATTCTATTGTATGTCTTTTCCAAAAAAATTTGATGGTTGTTAAGGTTGCTCACAAGTCAATGATCATTGATCATTGCACATCCATTAATGTTGTTATAAGAGAAGTTTTTCCCACTACGAAAAATAGATATTGTGGTTGGCACGTTACAGCTAAGATGAAGAAAAGGATTGGTTTAATCAAAAAAGCTGATATAGCAATTCCATCATTGAATAAGATTATTTGGGCTGCAAAAAATGAAGAAGAATTTAAAACTGAGTGGCACATAATAGTATCAGAATGCAATTTAGAAAAAAAACAAATAGATCGATGTTATGTATCGGATCAGGAGAAAGTGGGTGCATATTTACTTGAGAAGATATTTTTTTACTGATATGAATACAACACAGAGGAGCGAGAGCATGAATTCTTTTTTGACTAACAATATTAATTAGTTGAATAGTTTATATAGTTAATGACCAGATTTTAAACTTCAGTTGAAAGAATGAGCGAGCATGCTAATAAAATGGAAAATGATATCGAAAATAAAATTCCGAAGTTGGCTACGCAGTGGAGCATTGAAAAATAATTTTCTAAGCATTTCACAAAAACTTTGTTTTACATGGTTAAGGTAGAGCTTTTGGAATATATTGAACTGAATGTTATTCCATTTCCAATAGTTGAAGAAGTTATACAATTCAGAGTATACTCTATTGGGAAGATTGACGATTTTAAAGAGTTACTTTTCATGTTCATAACAACAATTTCTTTTGTGATTATATGAAAATGAAATCAATGGGTATTCCATTTAGACACATCATCAGTGTTTTAAAACATACATATGCGTTAAAGGTTAATTCATCTCTTTTCTTGAATAGATGAAAGAAAGATATCAAGGGAAACGGATATTATCCACTATATAGGAAGAGAACAATACAAGACGACAATAGTCAATTACGGGTATTGGCAAATGAACTTATCAGTGAAGCTGATGGCAACCAAGAAGCATATGAATATATTAAGAAGGTTCTTATCGATGCATCTGAAGCAGTCAAAGCTACTAAGAGTAAAAGGAAAATTATAATGTTGAAGATTTGCATGACGCCACTGAAAAATATGATAAATCAATTATTGTTATGAAAGATTCCAACATAGCAAAATTAAAAGATTCTGGAAAAAGCTGAAGATCAAAGAGAATGACAAATATATTGAAATCAATTGGTAAAGAGAATTCCTCAAAGCGGAGACAATGCAAATTATGTCATAAAGTCAATGCTAAACATTATTTAAGAAATTACCCTTCAAAATCTGCAACTAATCCTTAAAGGTAAGAGAAATTCAGTAATTGATATGTTTCATATTGTATTTCTATTATATTAACATTATTCTAACATTAGCTATATTTTTTCTCTTTTTTACAATCGATTTATATATATTAAATTCATATGATCTTCAGACGAATGAAAGTCGATTGATATAGCAAAGGAAAGATAAGACTGAAGCATAATTTAACATTCCCAAATTCAATATATAGTAGATTTTCTTTTTTCTAGTTGTTTACTTTCTTTAAATCTTTAGTTAATTGTAAACTATTTATCCAGGTTGAAGTTGTGTATTTTTATCCTTTTTTTATGTTGTAGAATGTTAATGATATTTAACATATTATTAATATTGAGGGTTCTCTTCCAATATTATTTTGGATTGTATGAGTAAATTTATAACAATAATTATCAGTTATTTGATAAGAATAGCGATAAACATATTTCAATACATTGAGTTGTTTGAAGTATATCTTAAAAGAAAAAAGTAAAATAAACTTTGTGTTGCACTCAGTTAATTTGGCAGCAGCATTAGTAAGTTATTAAAAAACATAAGTAAATTGTATAATGTAAATCTGTATCATTACTATAACTAACGCGTATCTTTTTTATTAGTAACACGTATAATTACTATTAGTAACAAATAATTAAACGATTCGTAGCATCTGAAACTTTCAAAAGTATTTCGATGAGTTGTAAATGCAACTAGTAGTTTATGCACTTACCATCAGTAATTGATATGTTTCATATTGTATTTCTATTATTTTAACATTATTCTAACATTATCTATATTTTTTCTCTTTTTTACAACCGATTTATATATATTAAATTCAGATGATCTTCAGACGAATGAAAGTCTGTTCATATAGCAAAGGAAAGACAAGACTGAAGCATAATTTAGCATTCCCAAATTCAATATATAGTAGATTTTCTTTTTTTCTAGTTGTTTACTTTCTTTAAATATTTAGTTAATTGTAAACTATTTATCCAGGTTGAAGTTGTGTATTTTTTTATCCTTTTTTTATGTTGTAGAATATTAATGATATTTAACATATTATTAATATTGAGGGTTCTCTTCCAATATTATTTTGGATTGTATAAGTAAATTTATAACAATAATTATCAGTTATTTGATAAGAATGACGACAAACATATTTGAATACATTAAGTTGTTTGAAGTATATCTTAAAAGAAAAAAGTAAAGTAAACTTTGTGTTGCACTCGGTAAATTTGGCAGCAGCATTAGTAAGTTATTAGGAAACATAAGTAAATTGTATAATGTAAATCCATGTCAATTCTATAAGTAACGCGTATCTTTTTTATTATTAACGTGTATAATTACTATTAGTAACAAATAATTAAACGATTTGTAACATTTGAAACTTTCGAAAGTAATTCGATGAGTTGTAAATGCAACTAGTAGTTTATGCACTTAACATCAGTAACTTTCTTTTAATTGTCAGTATATTCTTTAAAATCACAAATAACAAATCAGCAAAGTTTGGTATCTGTAACAATATTACTAAGACAAGTAATTTTTTTTAATTGTTAGTAACTTTTAATAACACAATAATAACATATGAATTACAAATTGTATACATAAGATTTAGACTCCTACTAGTAACAAGTATGAAATTGCCTCGTAACTTCGTAATCTTTCCAAAGTATTTCTTTAGTTCGACTTTTAGTAACTTTCTTGCAACTACGTAAGATTTTGCAAGTTGTATACGTAAGAAATATGCTACTGACATTAACACAAAATAAAATGATTCGTAACTTCTAAAGTTTTCAAAAGTATTTCGATGAGTTCAAAATGCTACTAGTAGTTAATACACTTATCACCAGTAACTTTTAAATATGTATCAGAAAATTCTTTATAATCATAAGTAACAAATCAACACTTGGTTTCTATTGGTAAAAACGGATGGTTTTTTTAGTAATTTCTTTATATATCATAAATAAGGTATGTAATATAACACAAATAAGTGCTTTAGTAACATATACTAAGTATCACTTCATGAGTCGTACAAGAATCTCGAATAATGAAAAATTAATATTAAGCAAAAGTTTCTTATTCATTAAAGCACTTCATGAAATCGTCTCGTTAATTCGTAATATTTCACAAGTATTTCTTTAATTCGACTTTTAGTAACTTTCTTTATAATTGTCACTGATTTTTAATTATATATTAGTAATATATGAATTGCAAGTTGTATACGTAATAAATATGCTATTAACAGTAACACACAATAAAACAATTCGTAACTTCTGAAGCTTTCAAAGATATTTCGATGAGTTCAAAATGCTACTAATAGTTTATACACTTACAACCAGTAACTTTTAAATATATATCAATCACTTCTTTATAATCACAAGTAACAAATCAACACTTGGTTTCTATTGGTAAAACGGATGGTTTCTTTAATAATTTCTTTATACTTGATAAATAAGCTATGGAATTTAACACAAGTAAGTGCTTTAATAACACCATACTAACTATCACTTCATTAATCGTAAAAGAATCTCAAATAATAAACAATTAATATCAAGCAAAAGTTTATTATTCAATAAAATATACATGTATACAAATAAATGTTACTATTTTTCCAATTATGAATACATCATTTAACATATACATTTAAAAGATTTTCTCTAATTACAAGTCTAAAAAAATCATTTCCTTCAGTCCTTCTTCTCCTCACTTGTAAATAGAATAGTAGCTATTTCGGCGCGAAACTTAGGAATATCTTCGATGCGGAAGATCGACTCTTTTTCCTTTCCAAATGAATTCCATATATTTTATTACAAAAACTCCACAATGAGTAGAATCACTTCGCTACTTAAGGATAACCTTTGCTATATCAATTGGGCACTTTTCAAGTTATTCTCCAGTGAATATAATATGGTATTCCGCCATCCAATCAACATTTCAATAATAATGAAAAAAATATTTCACAAATAAATAAACTCAAAAAGCAATTCAATGTAATTTTTTGAAACTGAATATTTACCTATTTTTTACATCCAACCAGTGTTTCTTCATCCTAGTCAGTGAATTGTAGGAAATAAATTTTTTAGCATCAAAGTCAGTTACAAGAAGATGCCAATGATTTGATGTATAGATTACATAAAAAACCTTCTTTACATTATCAAACATTGTTCTTTTGCATGAAAACAAATTATTTAAAGGCTCATAATCATCTACACTTACTTCTTTGACAGTCTTCTTAAACAATTGTTGTAATGAAAAAGTACTTAGGTAATAAAATATAACTTACAAAGCAGATATATTTAAGTATTTATACCATTTGAGCCGTATTCGCAAAAATGAAAGGACATTCCACGTCACTTTCTTGATAAGATTTGTATAGTGCATCCATGAACATATATAATATAACACCAATAACCATTTTGTTATAGAGTAGGTCTTCAATGTGTCCTCCAAAACAAAAATTGTCTCATTGTCCATGATAAATTGCTATAATACTAGAATTTAAATGATATTTTATTATTTAAATAACTTATCATAATTTGGTTAACTAATAAATTTTTAAAATATTTTTTATAATACATTATTCTTACTTAGCGACAGAATCCTTTAAGAATTCGTAAATTATGCTCTCTCAGATTTAGAAATCGTATCATATCCAGCATAATTAATGCAAGTTACATTGAAAACCTATAAAAATAAAATTAATATAACGTATTCATTAAATTTTGTAACAGCATCAGTAAAATATGCAACAACATCATTAAGCATCAGTAAGTATAGCATTAGTAAGCATCGGTAAGCATAACATCAGTATGCATCATTAAGCATAACATCAGTAAGCATCAGTAACAATTAAGTACAACATCAGTAAAATAAAACAATATCAGGAAGCATATCAAAAAGTTTAACTATATACCCACAGTATTTAAAGTTTGTTCTTTCTTTCAACAACAACATCAGTAAGGTATTAAAAAAACACAAGTAACATTTTCTATATCATCAGTAAGTTCTTATAAACCACCTCTAACAATTAACAATACTATTGTAACAAAGTTATTATTATTAGTATTAAATTAAAAAATATAAGTAACACGTATCATGTTTATTATAAAAAGTTTGAACGAGTGAATGGATAGTAATACTTTATTTAGGTAACACCATAGCAAGTATTAATTCATGATTTGTACAAGAATCTTAAACAATGAACAAGTAATAACATCAGTAAGCATTAGTAAACATAACATCAGTAAGCATCAGTAAGCGTAACATCAGTAACCATCAGTAATAATTAAGCACAATATCAGTAAAATACGCAACAATATCAGTAAGTATATCAAAAAGTTTAACAATATAACCACAATATTTTAAGTTTGTTCTTGCTTTCAGCTACAACATCAGTAAGTATTAGAAAACACAAGTAACATTTGCAAAATCATCAATAAGTTCTTATAAACGACCCATAACAATTAATAATAATATTGTAACAAATTTATTATCATTAGTATTAAATGAAAAAACATAAGTAACAAGTATCATGTATATTATAAAAAAGTTTGAATGAGTAAATGAATAATAATACTTTATTTAGATAAACCATAGCAAGTATTACTTCAAGATTTGTACAAGAATCTTAAACAACGAACAAGTAGTATCAATCAAAATACACTTTCATTTAAAAATATATGTTTACAATGAATAATAATATAAAGTTCATATCTCTAAAACCAGCTCTTGTTTGTTTTCGATATTATGAATTTTATCTTCATCTTCAACATGCATCACTTCTTCAAAAAAATTTAACAATCTTCCTTTTTTTCTCACCACTTTATCCTTAACTGGATTGTTTGGTGCTATTTCATCTCTCTTTATTGCTTTTATTGATTTAACCTTTTTTGATAGGCTACTAGAAGTGATAAGATTCTTGCTTCTTCCCCTCTTTGGCACATTTGTTTTAATTTTATTATGATCTTCAAAATCTTCATCAAATCCAAGATCAAAAGTTGGTGATTCATTAGTTTTTGTGAGCTTGTTTTGTTCTTAATATTGAACCTCCAAAGCTGTCGTCTCCTCATATTTCTTTACATTAATTGATTTTGTAAAGAACTCTTCAAACCACTGCTTTAGAATGGTGATTTCAAGCTTTAGCTTCTCGTTCTCCTTCAATGTACTCTCATATTCAACTTTCATTTTTTGAAAGTTATCTAATGTGGGCAGTTGAGATATGAGAGACTCCAAATCGCTTATCTTCTTTTTGTGTGCTTCGCAATTACACTCAAGTAAATTTTGGTGTTGAGCACTCTTCACAATTGAGGTTGTTGAACAATCTTTAAGACGTCGTGTATGTAGTTCAATGACACGCAATGCATAAGCATTTGAAATGAAACCCTCGCTAACGAAGGTTTCATAATCAAATATGAACTCATTTGCGTCAACCTTTAAAATCTCTTTTTCTCTAAAATCCAGCTGAACAATAATCTAATGCAAGGAAGTTATATTATGTTGCAAGTAAGAACTCATTTGCGTCAGTAAGTCATTAAGTAGTACAAATATCGTGGTATGCTTCATAGTAACATTAATTATTTCATCGCATTATTTTGCTAAAAAACATAGTGAAATTTTGAAATTTACCTTCTATAGTTTTGAATAAGAAACAGAAATAAAAATGTATTAAAATTCACTGTTGATGAACATGTGATTCATCACTCTTAAAGTTGAAAATAGAGCTTTGTCCCCGGGTAGTTAGCATCATATTTCCCTTTATCTTGCATAAATAGCATTAATGCATCAATCCACAAGATATGCATTTTAGCATTCATATTTGCATTAAATAAGAAGCCAATCTATTTGTAAAAGCCACTTGTAAAAAATCCACCAATAACTCACCTAATTATTTGTATTATATATCCCCTCCAAAATGAAATAACACCTTCCTTATAATATGTATATTATTAGTTAATAATATAAGGAAGAAGGCCAAAATCCCTATCTTGTAAAATAACCAATAAAGCCCCAAACCTCCTAAACCTTAGATTGCCAATATCCTTCTCTTACAAACTCTGAATTAGGTCTACTCACCTTTAGATTAATACACATCCAAAGACCTTTAAAATGAGACTAATTTCATTCAATTCGGAGCTCGTATGCAAAATTTGGGTTTTTGGGCCCCTTGTATATTATACATATGTATATTTGTACTCTTATATTTTTGTATTATATTTGACCTCATCTCCGTTTTTGGTCAACATGAAACTTGTAGATCTCATCGAGATCTACAACTTTTATGTTTTGAGTTTTTCAAATTCGGCCTCCTTCTCTCTCTAATTTTATTTTTCTTCTCAGCCACTCAGAGCTGGCCATGTAGCACCCTCTGATTGCGCCACGCGGCCCGCTCCTTTGCGTGCCACGTTCCCTTGCATCCCCGTCGTTCGATCATACTTCCCCTCTCTTGATCCAGACCATCCAAGCCGCAACGCTTCCTAGCCCTTCGATCAGATATGGCGCTTAATCTGGACCGTTCGCCTGCGCCGCGTTCTCAATGCGCCACGTGGCTGCATCCATGCCCTCCGATCTTCGTCGGAAGGCTCATATCTAGGCCGTCCATCTCGCACGATATCTGGACCCTTCGATCAAAACTCCCTCGATTTCCATGAATACCCTCAACCTCGCTCCACGATGCACACGAACTCCACCTCTTCGCCATCTATGTCGCCACCTCCATTCTTTAAATACAACACCTCTGTCCACCTTCACTCCTATCCGTCATCACGAAGAGTATTTCCGAGCTCCCACCTTCGAGTTGGTGACAACAATTTGACGTGAGGACAAGCGACGATCGAGATTCACCTCCGACGAGATCCACGGCCCAACCCCACCGTGTTGCAGCTTCCTCCGTGAGCTGCACGAGCTCAGGTCCCCTACTGGCCTTCGAACGACGACCAAGAGCTCAGATCCGAGTTCCATTCCCCAGGTAGACACATCCACCTTCTCTCTGATCTTCTTCTTTATTTTCTTTCTTTTTCTCCGATTTTATTCGTTGTCCTCCCTTCCTTTCCCGCTCCGCCAACCATCCTCCGAGATCTACTAGGGAGCTCTGATCTTTGCGCTACACTCCGCTCCCTCCGGCGACGCACTTCACTTCTCACCGACGCTAGCTCTGCCACCTTGGCGGAGCTCGATCACCGGATCACCTCACCTCTTTTCAGGCCTCTCGTCACATGCACGGTCACCCCACGAGCACGTATGCACGCCTCGGCTATACCTCTAACCCTGCAGGTACATCTGTTTCGACTGGCCAGAATGTCACCGGAGCTCCCCTCGAGCTTCTCTACTACCGCACCCCAAAGCCGCTCAGTCGCTTCTGAGACCGCCGGAGGATACCCGACGCTTCCACGAGTCTTCCCAGCTACTTGGGAGTCTTCGGCGAGCTTCATCGATGCCCAGAGGACGAGGCGGAGTCAAGCCCCCTTCGCCGGAGCCCAGCATTCTCCGTCGTAGGAGGCGACGGGCCGGTTGAGGAAGAAGAACAGCTGCCGTTCGATCTCCTTGATCGAACGGTCCCCATCGAGACACGTCACCCACGTCCCGTAGCCGTAGGATCAGGCGGATCCTATGTTCCAGATTGAGCCACATCACCACTTCCTTCGCGCTCCAGATGCCGTTGGATCAATCCTGATCCAGCGGCTATCGATCGTTCACGTGGCGTTCTTCAGCGAGCTTCAAGGACCGTTGGATCGATCTTGATCTAATGGATACAGTCGCGCCACGCCTCAGCTTCTACTGACCATTGGATCTTCACTTGATCCACGGTCTAGATCGAGCCACGTCGCCTGATCCGAGCCTCTTCCCCGACCACTAAGCTCGGATCCCCAAAGCTACTCCGAGCCAGGTCCAAGCCTCCAGAGTCACCTGAGCCTCGATCCGAGCCTCCGAAGTCCACCGAGCCTGGGACCCCATGTGATCTGTACGTGTGTCCTGGGTAAATTGCAGCGAGGCCTTTAGAGGTTTCCATATTTGCATTTCAGTCCCTGCTAGGAGACCCCACGTGAGGAGCATGTGTTATGTAGGAAAATTGCATCCACCCACTCAGCATTATAGGTAATTGCATATTGGTCCCTGTCAGCACGTTTTATTTTTATCAATTTCAATTCATGTAATTGCATTTATATCCCTATCTTTGCACGCTTATTTAGGCACTCATTTTCAATCATTTTTCAATTTTGAAAATTGCATTATGTAGCTTACATTATCCTCTTTCAGATGCGACACTTGGCTCATTTTTGTATTATCAATTGATTTTTCTATTAATTAATTAGTGGAATTTCGTCATATTTTTCCCATTTATGCCTTTTAATTCATAGTAATTTCTCCGTAACTCCGAAAATCCCAAAAAAATTACATTAGATCTAAGATAATTAGATTCACGTTGTGTTAAAATTTCATCTCATTTGCACGCATCTCAAGGCCTGAATAAATCATTTAGTGATTTCCTTAATAAGATTTTAATAGGTTCATTTCACATAGAAATTTAGGTTTAATAATTTTCCTGGATTCTTCACCTTCAGATCTATCTAGGATAATTATTATTTCTAAAAATATTGTGATTTGATATTTATTAAAATTAATTTAGTCAAAATCACCTTAAATTCATTTTTAATTCAAAGTAAATTTATTTAGTGTTAGAAAAACCCAAAAAATTAGAGTAACTTAAATTTATTGCATTTCATCATCTGGCCAAGTTTCATAATTTTTGGACTTGATTTGATCACGTATCTGAATTAACTTGTAAACTAGTTGGGTTGTGCATGTGTCTTGCATAAAAAAATCGAAAAAGATCAAAAAAATTATCCACTGAAAATTAAACCTTGGAACTTGCTTAAAATCTACCTAAGGAGACAGCTACTTCCCTGAGATTGTCCAAGTAAAATAAATTTGCCACGTGTGCTTAACTTGACATTAATTAAAAGTGGTTTTTAATCTGCTCTTATTATCGGACTGCAACGAACAACACAACGAGTAATTTGACCATTAATTTAATTGAATTAACATGGGTAGTGAGAGTCCGTTCAACTGTACCTGATCTTCATCGAAGTTCAAGAATTGTTAAATGTTAACTTTGCATGGAGTTGACAATTTTCTAATTCTTGGCAAGAGATTATGGTTCAATGCATGTGATGGAAATAGGTGCTCGAGTGCCCATGCCTGAAGTTTAATTCAAAGTTAAGAATTATGTAATTTTTATAAAAAAATAACAGTGATTTAAATAAATTATGCTTACATATAAACATGCGGCATATCTAGTTAAGTATTCAACTGTGCATTTTCCATCTGATGTTGCATGTTTTTTCATTTTTTTCAACTATGTCTTCCATATGGTGCATTATCATAGTCCCAACTGTATTAGACCAACTGAAGAAACGAGTATCTTCAATTGAGTCTATATATTTTAGTAGGACTCTTGGGAAGTAGAAGTTGGTTTCAGGAAATAGGAATGTACAAAATATTAATGAGATTAGACATCTTATGTACATCCTCACTGATTGATCATCTTCTTGACTTCGTAAAGAATCAAGCATATCACAAATATTGTAACGATTTAGTAAAATGCTTAATTGACAAAATAACTCCTTCAATGAATTTGGCCATTCAAATAAAAATCCCCTTAAATATATTGGAAATCCAGATGTTGGCAATACCAAAATTAAACCTATGTCAATATCTGAGAATGTGAGTTCCTTCTCTCCAAACTTTAAAACCAGATCCCCTTGATATTTTTGAACAATAAAGTCCAAAACTTGATAATTTATATCAAGTTTTGTAATAGATACTGTCATTGAGAAAGCGGACTTATCTATCGAATCTTTATCCCTTCCAGACAAATTATTGTTACCAAGATACGTGACAAATTATTTTATTAACAACGGTATTGGACACAATATCATGCTGCAATATTGTAAAATAAGATCAATTAAGATTATGCAATTAAATTGAATCTTTCCACAACTAAATTTGCAATGCTATGTTAACTTATCTGGTATTGTTTCCATATTTACATTATCTTTTATTATATCAAGGTTTACACTAGATATCAAACTTGATGCTTTTTCTAAATTCCACAATTTTTATTATCAATACCAAGTTTAAACAATCCTTAATCATTATTGGGAGTTAATATTATTGCTTATCAGTGGAAACTTCATTCGTTTTATCAAGTTCAAAGTTAGTATCTGCATAAAAATATTTTCTTAATATATAATTCAATTAGTATATAATTATTTTAGAATATATAACAAACATATCACTTGCAGATTCGAATGTTGGTTTTTTCACATTGTCTTGATTTCGTCTCATGTATGAAACCTCAAATCCTTTTGCTTGATCCATCTGTAAAAGATAAAAATATGCAATAAATTGTTATAATATATAGCTTTCAACGTTTATTAAGTCAAGTGTGTAATAAACAAGTAAGTGTGGTAGATTTCACCAATATCTATATAGCTTTCAATGTTCAATCTTATAGCCTACAGTAAGTCATTGAGTAGTACAAGTAACAAGTGATATTCTGTGATATATAATTTAAAAAAATTTGTATTGCCATTAGTAAATTTCTTTACTAAATTACTAAGTAACTAAGTAGTAGATGTAATAAAATGCAATATAATAGTATTAGTAATATTCTGTGATATATAAGTAAGTTGGTTATATACATGTTGTTTGAATAAGTAATAATAAGAATGTAACAAGTAATATATTTTAGATTATTCGTAACATTCAGAATTTGCTTTAGTAACTTATTTTATTAAAATGTAAGAAATAATTTTCGTATCGAGAACAGTAACTTTCTTGATTGTATCAGTAAGTCATTAAGTAGAACAAGTAACAAGTGAATATATAACGTGATTATGTATAAGTAATGTCCGCTGGTAAGTTTCTAAGTAGCATAATTACCCCTAGTAAGTCATAAAGTAAATAAATGTTATAGATTACACCAGTAAGTCAGATAACTTTCAGTTAAAAAAATGTTATAGATTACACAAGTAATTCTATAACTTGCATTTGTAAGTCTGATAGCTTTCAACATATGTATAATTAAAAAAATTGTATCAATTATATTATGTTATATGATTCATCAGTAAGCGTAATAGCGTGCAGCATGTGTTATTGTAATTATTCGCAAGTGTTCAATATACATGCAGGTATTATTTTACAAGATAATCAAATTAAAAATGAATGTCGATAACGAAACCCTAATCGATACACTTCCTTAAAACTCCGTATAGAAATCGAGTTATCATTCAAATGGAAAATGAGTTATTGGTAGAAGATTTCTTACCGTGTCTAATCTCTTTTGATCCCTCTAATGCAATCCAAAAGAATTTCTTCTCTACTCCGCCCGCGAACCGAACACGTTCACCAGAGGTAAGGTTCTTTTGAATGTAACCCCAAAAAGCAACTTTTGATAAGACGGCATAAAGTAACATTTGGTAAAATATATCTTTAAAGTTAACGATGGTAATATTATAATTTAAACAAATAACTTTCATATGAAGTATAAGTAAGAATGACCAAAAAGTTGGGTATGAGTAACATTCTAATTCTAATTCGACCTTCAGTAACTTTACTTGAATTAGCTGTAAATTTTCAATAAAAATTAGTAATATATGAATCGAAAGTTGTATAAGTAAGAAATATTATACTAACAGTAACACATAATTAAACGATTCGTAACTTTTGAAGCTTTCAAAGGTAATTCGATGAGTTCAAAATTCAACTAGTAGTTTATACACTTACCATCAGTAACTTTAAAGTATATATCAGTAACTTCTTAATAATCACAAGTAACATATCAAAAAAGTTATGCATCAGTATCCCTATTACTAAGACAAGTAACTTTCTTTTAATTGTCAGTAACTTTTACTTACACATTAGTAATATATGAATTGCAAGTTGTATACGTAAGATTTAGACTACTGCTATTAACAATTATGAAATCTTTCGTAACTTCATAATCTTTCAAAAGTATTTAAAAGCTTTATATGAGTAACATTATAATTCTAATTCGACCTTCAGTAACATTACTTGAATTATTAGTAACTTTTCAACAAAAATTAGTAATATATGAATCGAAAGTTGTATACGTAAGAAATATGGACCTAACAGTAACACTTATTAAAACGATTCGTAACTTCTAAAGCCTCAAAAAGTATTTCGATGAATTCAATATACAACAAGTATTTTATACACTTACCACCAGTAACTTTAAAATATGTATCAGTATCTTCTTATTAACCATAAGTAACATATCAACAAATTTATGCATCAATAACCATATTACTAAGACAAGTAACTTTCTTTTAATTGTCAGTAACTTTTACTTACACAATAGTAATATATGAAATGCAAGTTGTATACGTAAGATTTAAACCACTGCCATTAACAATTATGAAATCTCTTCGTAACTTCGTAATCTTCCAAAAGTATTTAAAAGCTTTGTATGAGTAACATTATAATTCTAATTCGACCTCCAATAACAAATAAAAAACACTTCTTAACTTCGTAATCTTTCAAAAGAATTTTGATTCGTTTTAAAATATGTAAGAACTTGTATTAGAAATTAATACATTTTTCCACATTCAAATACTAAAAGAATCTAATAAGTTGAAATCTTCATTTTCATATACAAAAATAATAAATCAACTTTTACACAAACAGTAAATGTACTAACAAATTTCATGTGTTAAAACTTGTTGATTGAATGTTAATAAAATAAAAAACTTATTGATTGTCGATGCAGAAATTCCTTCAATCGATCACCAAAGAAAATGAGAATAGAGTTTCTCTCGGTGTGTTCGTCGTGTGCGGCAGCCAGAAATCCCTAATGAATTGTTTGCTAATTATTCGAATATTAATTCCTTTCTCAAAAAGGAAATCAATGACTGAGAAATTCACTTGAACGGTTATGGAAATCAGATCGTCCCAAAGATACTATTAAATTTTATATTTAATTTTAACTACAAGATTATTATCCAACATCTCTCATATGGTGCTCATTAAATCTCAAATGGGTACAGGGCCTTCTAGATAAGTCATATATATATCAATAAAAGTAATCCCCTGTGGAGTGTTAAATCATGATTTTAGATGTAACTATTCAATAAAACTTTATAGAGGATCGGAATTCCAAGACAACCTTTCTTCTGCAAACAAAAACAGCATTACATTTTTTTGCTGATTTTTATAGAGTTTTTTCCTATTTTTTATACCCACGACGATTTCTCTTCGAAAGAAAGGAGGTATCCAGGAGATGGAAAAGGGGAGTAGGTATTGGCACATCCTTTAGAAGCTGTGAATATTTCTGCTAATGTTATTGGCAATGAAATCACACAAGGAGGCACACCAACGAATCTAATGGAGAAGTTCACATCCAAGGATGCATCATTCTCCGTTGAACCATTCGATGGAAAGAACAACTCCACTTTGTAACATTACTCGGCGAGAATATACTCATAAGAGGACTTGTTAAACTTTCCAAGTAGTAGAGATCAAAATTGGAGAAGATGAAAAATGAAGTATGGAAGGAGACAAGGCACCTCCTGAAAAATAAATTACAATTGTTCTTGGCAGACAAAACTCTTCATGGAATAATCAGCCTAAATAATCTAACTGAGATTTAGAATAAGCTTATGGGACCGTACAAGCTCAGATTTCTAAGAAACCTATTTATTGTTGAAGAAAAGATATTTCTTCTAAAGATGGCTGATGGGCGATGGGACAATGCTAGTGTTGCACTTGGATGAATTCAACAAGATTTTGACTGATGTACTCACACTTGAGTGTCTCTTCTCACTGGGAAGGATCAAACACTGATATTCTCACATTTATATTGCGACAACTTTGCTTTATGTCAATGAGTCATCATATTTGATGAGGTAGTTGCTTCACTGTTGATTTAAGATTCTCAAATGAGGTTAGCAAATGAGGCAACAAATTATGAAGATCATGTAGTAGCAACCAAGTGCAGACATTCCATATCAAGGGAGATGAGATCCAAATGTCGATCTTTGTCACATGGTCCAAATAGTTGCTTTACTGTGACAAGGAGGGTCATAAGATTGATGATGGTACATTACGTAATAAGGAGAAAAGGAAGAAGAGTATTGTTTGCCATTTAGACTTCAACCAAGATTATTCTACCAACGTCTATGAGGAAGACTTTGTAGCGTGATCAAGAGAAATGAAGGCATATTTAGGATGACTTCTAGACTTAGCTTGTTAAAATCACGTGTGTTCATTTTACGGAGAAGATTCGTACATATCAGGCATGTGATGATGGTACGATCAAGATGGCATGGAGAGAAATTCACAACACCATAGGAGTTCACTTAGTGTAATTTTTCATGTTTGATGGAGCAACACAAACTCTAGCATGTAACCGACATGTTTATTCATTGGAAAAGAATATGATTTCATTGGAAATTATTGAGTCATAGGGACATCAAGTCGCCATTGGAGGGGGAGTTCTCAAAGCAAGTAATCTTTTATGTATGGTGATGCAAGGAATGCAGATGTTGAACATGATATACAAGATCAATGGAAGGGTTGTGATAGGAGACGGTCCTATAGTTATTCCCACGATAAGTTGTACGAGAAGAGAGCAGCATATTATCAACATCTTTGTTGCAAACTTGTGCAATACAAAAGATGAGTGTGGTTCGATGCGTTGGAGGACAATGGTACACTCCTAGTCATGAGAAAATATGTGACATCATATCAGAAAGCACAACACTAACTTTTGCAAGCACATTGAAGAGGAGGCATGTTAAAGGCAACGAATAACAGGTGTGACACTCAAAGGTGATCACAACTTAAAGGAATTCAACTCATGGAAGAGATTATTATGATTATGATTGGGAAAATAAGAATCATGATTGATAGAGTTCAATTATATGTAATCTTTGAAGTATATTTGATTATATTTAACCAAATTTCATTACGATCTTAATTGATTGAGATTGTGCATGATCTTGATTGATTAAGAGTGATCGGGATCTTGATAGATTGAGATTGATTGTTACAATTAATCTAAGAGTGTATTTGGGCCTATAAAAACATAGAATGTATAATGTTGTTCCCTTAGGACAAGAGAAGGCAACAATTAGAGAGAGATAAGAGAAAGAAGAGAGGATGGATGGAGTAATTCCATAACACACCATAAGAGAATGCAAGAATGAGAGTGAGAGAGAAGTAAGAGAGCGAATAGAGTTGTAATTATTATTTTTAAGTAATTTTCTTCTCCAGTGGCTGTGAGGATCGACCACCATCATATCGTGTGCTTTTCTTTTGGTGTGCTTCTGTGGCGGTCGATTGTGCATTTGTTTATCCTCAATAGTAACATCAATTCACAAAAGGCGTAAACACGATGGTTCTAATCGTCAAGCACTTTCATCCTTCATGTTTGGCATAAATCTCACGATCAATTCTCTTCACAAGTAGGTGAAGCTAATAATGCATCTACACATGCTCAGACATTTAGGAAACATGGCTCTATAGAAGACTTTTATAATGTAGATGATATGCCGGCCTTAAAACTTTCAAGCGTGTTATTGAAATCACTTAGTAAG
Organism: Ottelia alismoides; assembly: GCA_037367405.1. Classification (NCBI taxonomy): domain Eukaryota; kingdom Viridiplantae; phylum Streptophyta; class Magnoliopsida; order Alismatales; family Hydrocharitaceae; genus Ottelia; species Ottelia alismoides. The sequence goes on along the minus strand of JAZKJV010003339.1, from coordinate 50,331 downwards.
TTGTATTCCATTAACGATGGTGATTTGGAAAAGACACAAAATATTCGGATACAGCTTGAGATATGGTATGCATGATGTGCTTCCTAAAGCATCACTTTAATTGCTTAGGTAAGCAAAATCAAGGACATATTTATACTCAACACAAAGCACAGATAATTTTGAAGAAAAACTGTACATCTTAAAAAAAATTACCTTATCATATATTGTTTAAAAGATTTAAGTGATGCTGGCATGATTTTTTTCTTCTTCTCGTAAACTACAAAAAGATACCAAATACACAACAAAACCCCGGACTTAAAAATAATGAGAACACATATTCCTATATCTTCTACTTATACACACCCAAACAGTTCAATAAAACTTGCCGGCATGAGTAACAGTTCGACCTTGTATCTTATCCAACTAAAATAAATAAAATTTATTATGATTACGACTTTTTATATACACCACATCGACTTAATCCATTTAAATAAACAAACCGAGTTGAGTTTGCATCATCCTGTCAAGGACGAAAACAAAGTTCTTCCACACCTCCATTAGGCATTCCCCTCCATTAGTTCCTCCCACTCAATCACAATTTCTTTTTATTCATCTTTTTAGCTTCAGGCTTTGAGTTTTGAATAGGATCAGATCTGTTTATTTTCCATTTTCTCCTCTTCTGTTCTCCTTTCAATCTCGTTGACCAGTGATAAACCCATCAATTCTCTCAGCCTTCTCTCACCGTTGTTCACCTCATTCTTTACCGGAGATTGGGAATTGTGCCCTCTTTCCATCCATTTTGCTCGAGGGAGTCCATCTACTAGATCCATTGACGTCTGTGTGCCATTACCAGAACCTCCTGAGAGTGGATTTTATATCTTTTACTACATAATTGAGTGCCTTATTATTCCTTGATGACTCCTAATCAGGGATCGCCATATCGCGATATATCGGCGATATATCGGTATCGACAGGTCACCGATATATCGCCGATATGGACGATATCGGATATCGACAGGAGAAAATGCCTTGGTGGATACCGGGTTTCGGCGATATGCATCGATATATCGCCGATATATCGGCAATATATCGGTATCGACATTGTATCGAAACGATATCGATACCGATATTTCCTTCCTTGGTCCTAATGCTTGCAGTAGTTGAAGTGAACCGATTCAAAGAGGAATGGTTCTATAGATGTGACAATCGTGATAGCTTAGATTGCAACAAGTTCTTGATTTTGTTGAAATTCACTACTAGAAACATCAGATTCGATGATGCTAGGGGCTTGTTTGGTTGCCAGGGTACACCGAGGTACCCTGGCATACCCCTAGCTCCAACCCAGGAATTCTGGTTGGGATTACTTGTATTGACCCTACAGTTTCTTTGGTATAATGATTTTTATCCATGTTCAAACACACTTATTAACATAAAAAAGTATATTATAGTCACTAAAAAGTTAATATAACACACAATTAATATCACATCACATCAAAGTTACCATTCCAACCCTCCCAACCCTCCAAACAACTACTATTCACGGGAGGATACCCCAACCCAATCCAACCCAATAACCAAACATGCCTCAGGTTTTTGCCTACCATAACAGGTCCCCACCCAACATATGAGTCCCAATCCAATTGGAGTGTTAGGAATCAGAATTACCTTAACCGACGATCCGCTTAACTTTAGGTTGAAAGGTAGTCCAAACCTCTCCAAGAAGACTCTACATTGCGAATGAAAGACTTTTGAAGGGTTGCTATTACGACCATAAAGAGCAGAGAGTCTAGAGTTGAGAGGGTCGTTACAGAAAAGGCTTCTTATTCGGACCATAAAGTTCAGCAATGCAGAGAGTGGATCGTCGTAGCTTGAGAGATGTGGAATGGTATTTGTCTAAGACAGTCCATCTGATTGATGCTTACCTTATACTATTATTTTGTTCTTGTTACGTCGTCAAATATGGTGTTCTTCGTCGGAAATTGTATTTGCCGATGTCATTACTCAATCGTGGCATTTTTGAATGCACCTCATAGCTCTGTTAAGGGAACATACTTGGATAGATTATGAGAGGCTCAAGGGTTTCCTTATATAGGAGAAGAACTCATTGGGCAAATTACAGAAAGAAGGAAAGAAAAATAGAAAATTACAAAAATAATATTAAAGATAGTTAATATCTCAACACTCCCCCTCAAGCTGGAGTGTAGATATCGATAAGACTCAGCTTGGAACAACGTCTCTAATAAGGTCCTCTCGCTAGAGCCTTTGTAAGTATGTCTGTTGTCTGGTCTCCAGAGCTGACATGCATAGTACTGATAATACCCTTCTATATCATGTCATGAGTGTAGTGACAATCCACCTCTCTATGTGCTTCGTCTTCTCATGAAAGGCTGGGTTATTTGCAATGAAGAGAGCAGCTTGATTATCACATTGAAGGTGCATGGGAAGAGGCACTTCTATATTCAGGTAGAACGGATTTGACCCACATCATCTCCGTACTAGTCTGTGCCATGGCCTTGTATTCCGATTCAGCACTTGATCTAGCAAGCACAGTATGCTTCTTACTCTTCCATGAAACAAGAGAATTCCCTATGAACAAAGCAAAGCCAGATGTGGACTTTCTATCCTTTGGACACCAGCATAATCTACACGCATGCTGTAACTGAGAGAGATGTGCCTCTGCTGAAACGAAGTCCAACTAGGTGAAGTCTTCAAGTATCTCAGAATCATATGGACTGAATCCATATGTGCCTGTCCGGGATGCTCCATAAACTGACCCACTTTGCTCATGGCAAACGATATGTCGGGCCTGGTAATAGTTACATGTAGTAGCTTGCCAACAAGCTCTCTGTACATCCTCTTGTCGACCTCCTGAGTATCATCATCATAGAACTTCATGCTTGGGTCAAACGGAATAGTGGCAGGTCTGCAATCTGTCATGCCTGTCTCTGAAAGATAATCTGTAACATACTTCATCTTGTCATCACAAGACCTCGTTGGTTCCCGACAAACTCTATTCCAAGGAAGTAACGTAAATGTCCAAGGTCCTTGGCCACAAACTGCTGACCTAAGAAGTCTATGGCACCCTGTATACCCTGCTCGTCATCCCATGTAATAATAATGTCATCAACATAAACAAGAATGACTGTATTACCTTTCTGGGTATTCTGTATGCATTCATACTATCAGTAAAGGTATATGTGAAACCTGAGGAGCTCGAATAGGCTCTGGTTGCTGCTGCGGTATCTGTAGTGGTGGTGTCAGCAATAGGAGTCATGATCTCTCGAATACGAGAGACAATATCATCCAGGCGAGAATCGACATAGGGAGCTGAAGCCTCTGAAGACACAATATGTTATGTTGCTCGACCAGAAATAGGATATCCATGCTTCTGATAACATGTATCCTCTGCATGTCCAGGCTTGCGGTAGTAGATGCAGGGACCATATTGGCGTGCACCACCTCTTCCTCGAGGTGTGCGTCCTCTGGACTGGATCTTTTCACCTGGGCACGGGGGAGCTACGCGCAGGGGGACCGGAGTCATGAGAGCGCGGGGGGGGCCTGGGCACACGCTGGGGGCGCGGGGCGCGCATGCAGGGGGAGGGGGGCACAAGGTGCCGGGGGGCGGCGAGGGGGAGTGAGTAAGGAGGGGTTAGGGTCAGGGATAGATACGGTAACTCCGATTTAGGACCGTCGCTCCGATACCATATTAAGGGAACATACTTGATGGATCATGAGAGGTCCAAGGGTTCCCTTATATAGGAGAAGAACTTATTGGACAAATTATAGAAAGTAGAAAAGAAAAATACAAAAATAATGCTAAAGATAGTTAAATCCAACAAGAAATTAAAACGGATGTCCACTAGCAAGCTCCACTTGACAGAACAAAGTCAATTACCTGAAGTCCTGTGACCTCGCAACTGGCATAAGTCATGTACCCATGTATCACCGGAGAGGAGATCAAAGAGCGAAAGAATTCGGCATCAAGTGAACGAGCTACAAGGAGAGACACCATTAAGAAGAAGAAGGAAGAAAGCACAATTAACGACACCTTCTCTCTATCTTAATCTGCAATGGAATACGTGCATCCCATCTCATCATCATACCCTGAAGATGCGGAAATATCATCAGCTCTGGAGCTTGTCCATGTAGATGTGACTGTACATAACCATATCCCTCACCCTCCCCTTGGACATCCAGTACCTCCTCAGAACCCCTTCCCTGACGAACCCCGCCTTCTCCAGAACCTTCTGCGACGCCACGTTCTCCACCTCCGCCATCGCCTCCACCCTCTCCACCCCCGCCATCTCCTCCGCCACCTCCAGCACCGCCTTCCTCACAGCCGTCGTCGCGATCCCCATTCCCCAGTGCTCCCGCGCCACCGCGTACCCGAGCTCCACACGGTGCCGGTCGTTCCCGCCCGCCGGAGTCGCGTGGATGGCACCGATCGGGTGGTTGCCGAGGCAGATGGCGCGAAACCAGGGATGAGGAATGACCTTGGCGGCGATGTACTCGCGGAGATCGGCCTTGGAGGCGAAGGTGTCGTAGGAGCAGAAGTGAGTGACCCTGTCGTCGGAGGCCCACGCGAAGAAGGCGTCGAGGTCGCCGTCGGAGCGGTCGAAGGGGCGGAGTGTGATGAGATCGGCTTCCGTCCCCTTTGACTCCATTTCCATCCCTTATCTCGAGTTGGGTTTTCCATTGGGTTTGGGCCTTCGGTTGTATATAGGATGGAGCATTGGGCTGGTCCAGACCCGACCCTGATCCGAGCCGCAAAAGTCTGGGTCCGGCCTGAACTCGATGTACAAATGGATCGGATTTGGGTCTTAATTTTTTAAAAATATTATGCTTGGGCCGAGTCGGATTCGAACCCGAAATACAAGTAGGTCGGGCCCGGTCCCTCATATTTTTAAATATCATATTAGAACTAAATAAGAGGACACGGATATATAGTCACAATACATCCAATATTTCCTTCATACATCAATAGTAATATTATATCGTAACAATACATCCAATACTCATGTGTTATGGACGAATTATATCCATAACAATAAATTGGAATCAAAGTGCAACTTCATGAAATCAAAATAAGTGTGGGTTGAGGCCGGTTCGAGCCCGAGCCGGACCCGAACCTGAGCCCGAACCCGTGGACCTTGGGTCGGGCCCGGGTCCTCAGTTTGCTGAAAAAAGCGAACCTCGACCCGACCCAAGGTCCATGGAAAATTGATGGGCTCGGGTCGAGCTTTCCCGGGTTGAGCCGGGTCGAGCCCAATGCTCCACCCTAGTTGTATATATACGTTGTCGTTTACATATTCTTCTTGGGCAGCTCTGCCGTCCACTGCAGAAGGAAAATAAATTAAGGGCAATTTACAAAAAGGATCCATATAAATAAAAAAGCTAACGCCTGTACATGTCAATGTATCCAGATTATCTTGCCTAGATTTGACCAATATGAGCTATTGGTCAAATTTCTAAAAAGGAGTTTGAAATGAATACTAATATTTATATGGAAAAATACATATGACATAATCTACCCTTCTCAATGTCATCGTTGTAAAGTTTTCGTGATAGTATTGAAATTGATAAATAATTTTTTTTAGCTTGTGTCCCCTCCTCAAAATTGTTCTGGCTCTGTCACTGATTGTTGCTCCACTACCTCCCCCTTTCCATATCTCTCTAGTGTCAGAGCTCACGGACAACCCTTTCGATGGTTGGAGCTTTATCCCCCCCCCCCCCCTCACTTGCATCTGACCACCCTTTCATTTTGTAGCGCAATCTTTTTATAATAAAGACCCTCTTGTGATGCATTTTTCACTAGAATCAACATCAAATTCCATTGAAGTATGACATGTTAAATGACCTAACCTACATCCTTGACAAGGTGAAACTTCAATCCATTAAGCCTGATCAATGACCTAATTCACTTTAGAGTTTGTCGAGGTTAGAGTCCACGCACTAAATGTAATTGTAATCCCCTTATCTACCATGGAGTTGGCTCCTTCATGAGTGTGTAGGCTTCAGAGTTGAGCACTCCACAATCAAAGATCCATGATCTATGGACGGATGTTATTTCTCTTTTTTTTCTTACTCTTATATCTCATCCATCGTTGTTCTTTCAAAGTTAATTTGCATGAAATTGTTCATCAATTACTGAGGTATTTTTTTCTACCATTCGGTGGACGGTAATTTTTTTCTCTATGTTGTTCTACTATATTTCTAGGATGAATCTTGTAAGCCTCCACTTGTGAGAAGCCTACCATGTAATTTTTGTCTTAGTTTTTTATTATCAATCTATAGATTGAGTTCTTTGTTATTTTTTTAAAAATCACTTATCTTCATGATGCTCCTCGTGGAACTATATGATATTGATGAATTTCTATTGGGTCATCATTATTCTCTCTTTTTATCATTCGAAAAATAAGACCATCATGAGAAATCTTCATTAATTCCGCATCTTTGCCAAATAAACAAACACCTATATTCAACACTAACCCTAATTTATTGTACTTAATATTAACATTTTCTTTATTTTTATGAATTATTAAAAACCTCTAAAAATTATATTAATTATTGTATATATTTATTTTGATTTCAAAAAGAAATTTAAAAATACAAAGAAAATATAAAACCCTTAAAATAAGTGTTTTTAAGTCATTAAAAATACTTGCAAAAATTCTCTCTAGTATAATTGATCTCCACTGACTTTTTGGTCAACATGAAACTTGTAGATCTCATTGAGATCTGCAGCTTCCATGTTTTGACTTTTTTGTAATTAAGCTTGTAACTATTTTATTTGGATTTTTCTCTGATTTTCCTATTTTTCTAAATTTTTAATTGGGTCATGTGACTCCCTCTGATGAGCCACGTGGCCCGACCCTTTACATCCACCTACCCTCACTCACAATCGCTCGATCATCTCTCGACTCTTTCATCTCCACCGCTCATTCACCTTCTTCCTTTCACCATTGGATCCACCCTCCTGATTCAAATCTCAATCATCCACTTTCTCTTTCATTTCCACTGCATGATTGCCTCCCATCCTACGCTCCAGCACCATCCACGTAGCCACTTTCTTCCTGGCCGTCATATGAAAGCCATCAGTCCATCCTAGTCGTCCGCCTCCGCTCATATCCCCACCGCTTGATTTCCTCATCTGATCTGATCTCGACCCTCGCTTACCCTTCGTCTACCTTTAGTTCTTCCTCCCCCATCTGTTATGCCTCACGTCAGCTCCGTCCCCTTCCATTTCTGGTTGTTGCTCCAATCCCCCTCTCCGCAACCTAATGCCCTCCTCCCATAGCCGTTACCTCTGCCACCCTTGTGAGACCATCAAGACCATCAGCCAATGTCCCCTTCCACTTCAAATCACCTGTTACATCTCTTCCTCCATCACCGGTAACTGACCACCGCCATCTACAAATACTGCTCCTCTTCCCATCTTCTTCCCCATCCACCAACCGCGGGCCTGAAGTCCAGCTTCCTACGCCCTCCGATGACAGCGGGGGGGGGGGGGGGGGGGGGGGGTTTGTTGAGGCGATAACAACCTCATGCTCCAGGTCCGATCCATGGCGAATCACCATGTAAGCTCCGCCTTCTCCGCGGTTGCACAAGCTCCAAGGTCTTGTTGCCCTTGTTGAGCCATGACCGGAAGTCCCCTAGGGATCTCAGCTGAAGCTTCCGTCCCCCCATTCTTCTCCTCGAATCCTACAGGTTTGCCCTTTTCCTTTTCTTCATATTTTCTCATAATTATCCCGCGACACTCATCCACCTTCACCGAGCACTGACCACCCGATTCACTTCGCCAGTCGCCCACCACCTTCGCCAACACCTCCGCTCGCACTTCCCTCTTCTCCATGACCTGATCACATCCACCCCACCTCCTCTTTGGTTCGTCGGAGATGAGCCACTGGTCCCCCGCTCCAACCACCTCCTTGGGACCCTCATCTCACCCACACACACGCTACACACGCTTCGGCTATGCTAATTCCCTGCAAGAACCTTCAATGGTCGGAGTTCGCACGCCCACGAAGTTATGTGCCTACGAAGTTTCTTTTTTCATAGATTTGAATTGCAGTTATTGGTCAGCTATTTTTAGTTAACATTTTCTACATTTTTATTTATATCCCATATTTTATTCTAAAAAAAATAAGAAGATATTAAATAATGATTGTTCTAATATAAATACCAATAGTATTATTGATTTTTAAGCTTTATGGTTTTTTGGTTTGATTATATTAGAGCTAATTTATTCTAAGAACTTTAAAAGTGAGTGATGGTGAATATAATATTTTTACAAATAGTTACGAGCTTCTAAAATTCAATGGTCGTTTACTTGACTTGTAATTTTTATCAAGTTATTTAGAAGCAATTGGATTGCTTATAAGAATACTATTGTTATCAAATTTTGTCTATTTAGGTCACTTTCTGTTGGGTTGATGAGGGATTATATATTACTAAGATATCTAACCTAAATTGGTAGGCCAATTTTTTTGTTGTGTCATTTATCCCCATATTTACTTGGTTGAAAAAAAATAAGTTTCTTTGAATAGAATGAAGGATATGCTAAATTTCTTTGAATTCATGTATGATAACACAGGTGAACGAAATAAGTTTCTGCACTATTTATTTGCTAGTGTCCTTGTTAAAGATGCTCGAAACTGTATCAGTGGAAGATTAGACTCATACCCAAGCTTGAGAGGATCTTTCTATTGATTTAAGTAAACTGGTATACTCTTTTATATTTTCTTTATGACGTAGTTAAATTTATTATCGTGGACCATTATGGGGGAGGAAGACTCCAGAAAATGAGAACGTCCGAGAAACCTTAAGACTTTGTTCCTTTGGAGAATAAGAACTAGAATAAGGGGTCAATTTCCTGTCCGTTGCGGTTTCCAAGAGTACGGATATTCCCATCCACATCACATTATTTCACATTAGTTCACACTTATTCTATCTTTATTCCACCTTATTCTCCTTATCCATATCTTTATTCCGCCTAATTCTCCGTATTCTTATCTTTCCAACCGAACAGAGAATAGATCATTATTCTCCTCATTCTCCATCATTATTCATGCTTATTCCCGAACCTAACGTCTCCATAAGTCCCTGTTCGTTTGAAGAATAAGTACGAGAATAAGGAGTCAATTCTCCGCCCGATGCAGTTCCCAAAAGTACGACTGTTCACATCTACATCCCATTATTTCACATTATTCCAACCTTATTCCTATCTTTATTCCACCTTACCAACCCTTATTCCACATTATTCTCCTTATTCCTATCTTTGCAGCCGAAACAGAGAATAGATCATTATTCTCCTTATTCCTCATCCTTATTCATGTTTATTCTCGAACCCAACGCCTCCTAAGAGTACGTATTCCGATTTCGTTTGGAAAATAAACACTGGAATAAGGGGTCAATTCCTCGCCCGACGCGGTTCCCAAGAGTACGGTTATTCCCATCCACATCCCATTATTTCACCTTATTCCACCTTTATTCCTATCTTTATTCCACCTTACCTATCCTTATTCCACCTTATTCTCCTTATACCTATCTTTCCAACTGAACCGAGGATAGACTCTTATTCTCCTTATTCTCCATCCTTATTTATGCTTAATCTCGAACCGAATGACCCCTAATAGTACATATTCCATGTTCGTTTGGAGAATAAGCACTGGAATAAGGGGTCAATTCTCCGTCCAGCATGGTTCCAAGAGTACGGCTATTCCCATCCACATCTCATTATTTCACCTTATTACACTTTTATTCCTATCTTTATTACACCTTGTCTACTCTTATTCAACATAATTCTCCTTATTCCCATCTTTCTAGTCGAACAGAGAATAAACCCTTAGGATGTGTTTGGTATGCGGGTTAAGGTGGGTTAAACTGGTCGGGGGTAACCCGCTTTTATGTTTTGGTGTTTGGATAGAGGGTTAAACTGAGGGTGGGTTTGTTGTGGGTTTGTTGTGATATGATTGTATTGAAGTTTGGAAAAGTGAGTAGTTATTTTGATGTGATTGTATTGAAGTTTGGAGAAGTGAGTAGAAGTGGAGTAGTTTATGATTTTTATATGAAATAGTATAATATATTATTTTTTGATGGAATTGATAAAAGAGAATTGATTTATTTAATGTATTAAAAAAGGTAAAAGTGGGACCCACATGGAGAGATAAAAATGGGGTAAGGGGGTACCGAACATGACCTTAGGGGGTGTTTAGATAGTGGGTTTAGGTGGGTTAAACTGGTTGCAGGTAACTCATTTTTGGGTTTTGGTGTTTGGATAGAGGGTTAAAGTGGGGGTGGGTTAGAAGTGGGTTTGGGGTGATGTGATTGTACTGGAGTTTGAAAAAGTGAGAAGTTATTGTGATGTGATTGTATTGGAGTTTGAAAAAGTGAGTAGAAGTGGAGTAGTTTATAATTTTTATATGATATGATGGTATAGTATATTATTTTTTGATGGAATTGATGATGGAGAATTGATTTATTTAATTTTTTTAAAAAGATAAAAAGTGGGACCCACGTGGAGGGAGAAAATATGGGGTAGGGGAGTTAAACCACCCTTGGGGTGGTTTAACCCGATACAAGAACGCATAGGGTGTGTTTGGTATGCGGGTTAAGGTGGGTTAAACTAGTAGAAGGTAACCTATTTTGTGTTGGTGTTTGGATAGAGGGTTAACATGAGATGGGTTTGTTATGATATGATTGTATTGAAGTTTGAAAAAGTGAGTAGTTATTGTGATGTGATTGTATTGAAGTTTGGAAAAGTGGGTAAAAGTAGAGTAGTTTATAATTTTTATATGATATGATGGTATAATATATTATTTTTTGCTAGAATTGATAGAAGAATATGATTTATTATGTAAACTAGTATCCTATTATAATGAAAGAGTGGGACCCATGTGGAGGGAGAAAATTGGTTTAAGGGGGTAAACCCCCCAAAGAGGGATTTACCCCTCTAACCGAACAGCCTCTTATTCTTCATATTCTAAATCCTTATTCCTGCTTATTCCCGAAACGAACACACCCTAAGATAAAACATCAGAGTGAAGTTTTACTCATCTTCTTGCAAGAAACTCGATGTCAATCTATTTAGGATTTTATCTTTCCCAGGGGTTGGGATAGAAATTACTTCTCTTTGATTGAAGCTATGTATGAATTTCTTCACCATTTTAATGCTCAAGAATCCAAACACAAATGTGTTTCTTCAAAATGTCAATGTCTATGGGCCCCATCTGATACCCCTCAAAAATGCGGTTGCTGTTGGATCTCAGATTCATATATTTTTCACCCCTTTCCCTATACAATTGCGGGGATTTCAATCTCACTAGATCAAGAGAGGATAAGATGCGATAACATCACCAAAACCCTCTTCCATGGATGTCCTAGAGTTGGACTAGACTCTTTTCATCACCAAAGCTACATTGTTGTGGAAATTTTGGAAGATAAGATGAGATTACACTTTCAATGGAAATCCGATTATTATAATAGGATGGATGATTCATGAAACAACACGTATTGTGGAAAAAATTAGGAGACTCTCGAAGAAGGAAAAGGATCCAATTACTTGGAAAGAATTGAACGAAGAGCCGTATGAGGTGAAAATCTCATGTACGGTTATGTAGAGTGACAGTAAGGGTGACTTATCTATCAACTTTTCCGATATCACCCCCAAAAAACCAAACTTTATCTTACATAAAGTTGCCAGAGTACGATTAACCTCTGGATTTGAAATCACTGCTTATATACCCGGTATTGGCCATAATTCACAGGAACATTCTGTGGTATTAGTAAGAGAAGGAAGGGTTAAGGATTTACTTGGTGTGAGATATCACAATGTTTGAAGAACCCTAGATGCTGTCAGAGTAAAGGATCGTCAACAAGGGCGTTCTAGTGCATTGTTCAGTTACTGAAAAGCGCCAACCTCAACCTTTCCAAGTACTGAAAATACTAGTATCCCATGCTATAGCACAACAGATATCTTACATCATTGTCGCCGTCGTCAACATCATCTAAGACTAGGTTCCTAATCCAGCTACATAATCTATGGATCATCATCCTCATCATCTAAAGACTAGGTTCCTCGTCCAGCTACATAATCTATGGATCATCGTCTCTTGAAGATGCATCCCATGTATCCATCCAAAGACTTCCCGCATGACAAACTCACTTATAACATCCATTAAATCACAAGATATGGTACTTGTTTGGTTGTTTGTTTACACCTCGAGTATATAGGTTATCCATAGACTCCACTCTTTAAAAATCTTTAAATAAAAAAATTGATATAAAAAACATATCCAGTCATAAATGTACTACAGTATAACACAAAAATATATCACATCATATTTAAGATTCAAACCTTCGAATCATTCAAATACCTGTTATTCTCTCTATAGAACACGTTTGGTTGTGGGTTATTTCACCCCTCATTTGATTCTCGCTTACCCTCAACTCTACCCTTACATTATCGAGTTGAACCTTGTTGTATGAATTCTACATTTTCTTTCGTTATAATGTTTCCAAACCACTTAGAAATAAAGATGCCAATATCGAAATCATATCAAGATCATAAGAATAGTCAACATGACACATAATCAACACGACATTACATTACATTACTATCCCAACCCTCGCAAACATCCAAAGAGTTAGGCCATGTTCGTTTGAGGTATAGGGAGCATCCATCCTTCCTTATCTCATAAAATTTCGATGGAGGGGGAGGGGGAGGTAGATGTTTGGTGGCACGTAGGGAGGGGGCGGAGAGTAGCCGCAACAGCCAGTGGAGGGGGATGTTGGGCGACATCGGGGAGGAGGGAGTCAGGGACGAAGCCAGAAATTTTTACTTGGGGGGGCCAAGTTATTGAGACAACACACACATACATATACACATACACATACATGTAGATACATTATATATATAAAGTTTATCTTTATTATTATTTATCGTTTTAATTTTTTATATTAATTTACAAGAATTTTTACAAAGATACCCCTATAAACTTACGATTTCACATAAATATCCAAACAAACATTGTATGGACAAAAAGGTCCTTACAAAATTCTTCAAATCACCATGTATATTCATCTCTATATCACTCCTATATGTTATTCGAATTTTGTCAGAAAGAGAGACTCCTACGGCCTCCATTCAGACAACCATTTTTTAACGGTAACATGATTTTTTAAATCGATATCATCTCAATGGAGGTCAAAGAGTCTCTGATTCTGACGAAATTTTAATGACATATAGGAGGGATATAGAGATGAATATACATGACGATATTTTGAAAAAAAAATGCCGAAATAGGGGGGATGGGGCAGCCATGTTGGCTGCCCCGGGGACAGCCCAATTAAATCCTATATATATATTGTATTTGTATCATAATAAGTCATTCAATTCATATATATATATAGAGAGAGAGATAGAGAGGAAAGGGATATATATTAGCTAATTTATAAAGTACTTGTGATTGTATTCATATTCAATCCATATTTATTTTATATATATACCCAATTTTCAAGATACAATAATACATTATTCATATTCATTGATATCTATATTGACATCCATACTCATGTATTAAAATAAATTTGGATATGATGACACTTATATGCTTGTTCATAACTAATCATTTATATCTTTATTTTGGTATCTTTTACATAATGTTGGTATCTTTTGCATAATGTAATTACTCTTTACATTCTAGATTTTGATGATTATTTTAATAGTCTGGAATTTTTAATGGGTTTGTTTAAGTTCAAATGAAAGTTCATAAAAAGATATAAAGGTCGACATGCGTACAACATGTAAATGCTAATAGTTAATTATACATCTTTAATAAAGGGAATGATCCAAGATAGTGAAATGTGTATGTATGGATGTTTTTTTTAATCTATCAATATTTCATTCGCTGTTAAAATATATAATTATGAGTATTATTTGTTACAAAATTATTTTTATGTAAAAATTAAGAGACGAATGCCATATCTACTACTATATCATTAACGAATGTCAATATAGTATAGTTTATTCGTCATATTTTTCAGAATCCTAACTAATCATCGATATTAAAATCATGACGGTAAGTGTCAATATATGCACCAACGTATTGATATAACAATGGATATCACATTCTTTCTAATTTCAAATATAAAAAATCTCTACATACCTATTTTGTTCTTGTACTTATGTATATCATGTAGTTCGTGTAAAACATACAAATGTTAATAATAAAATTATCGCATTCAGATAATATTATTGATTTTTTATTGAGAAATAAGGGTGGAAGAATTATATACACAACTTATAAATGAGGAATGGGGGGGCCATTTTATACAACTTATTAGCATTTGTATTTAACTATTGTATTAAGTCATGCTTTATTACTATTATATAATACATATAAAGAATTGTTGGGAGACAGGGGGGCCAAGCCCCCTCCCGCCCCCCCCTTGTCTCCGTCACTGGAGGGAGTGGAGATCGACTAAACTAGGGGTGTAAGAACATTCTCAAGTTCGATATTGCTCAGGTTCGGCTCGCTAAAAGTTCGATTCAGATTCGGTTCGGAAATAAACGAACCGAACCCGAACACAAGTTTAGGCTCGATTAAATAAACGAACCGAACCTAAAAATCATAGGTTCGCTCAGGTCTGATTCGTTAAAAAGCTCGTTAAACATACACATATACATATTTACAAATCCTTATCCGTAGAAGTGGACTTATTTTGAGATGAGTGGTTTTTATCCCAGGGTAAGTGAATTTTATCTAGAGATAACTAGATATTTACGGGATAACTAGGTTTTATCTTGGTATAAACTATCCAAAAATAAATAGTCGCATCGTGTTTACAACATCTATCATCTATGGTCTAGTACTTTTCCCTTCTTTATCTTCAAATCAACAGAACAAGTACAAACATTACTTATCGAATATCTCCGCATTATTCTTTTTCCTTATCCCCATCTGAATAGATATAAAATATATTATAATTATACTTATTTCAAAGAGACGAGTCCTTATTAATCTATTTTTTTCAAAAGATGAAGATGAGTAATATAAAGAAAAAAATTAAATGAATATTTATTCTAACTGTAAATACACATATATATTTCCATTTCTCTTCTTTTCACTCCCTCCTATTTTGGAATTCTTAAGTTCGATATTCGCTTAGGTTCGATTCGTTTAAAAAGAGGTTCGATTCGGATTCGGTTCGAAAATAAACGAACCGAACCTGAACACAAGTTTAGGCTCGATTAAATAAACGAACCGAACCTAAAAAATATAGGTTCGCTCAAGTTCGTTCCGTTTACACCCCTAACTATAACAGCAACACAAGGAGGGGGTCAGAGACAAGCAGTAGCAACAATGCATGGAGAAGGGGTTGATACATTATTCACGCATCCCTAGTACCCCCAACCCCTCCATCACGCCGGACACCTGCATCCCCAATACCCACAACCTCTCCATTGCTACCACCAACTATTTAGAGCGCCATACCACCGCATATGATGTTGTAGGCCCTACTAGTCTGCGCCCACCATCTATTGGGTGCCTCCAGGCCACTGCCATAGCCAATCGCATGCCCAAGCACGCTCGGGGAGGAGAGGGGATCGGAGATTCGGACGACGCGTGGGGAAGGCTGGTGGAGATCGGGTGGCACATGGGAGGGGATGGTGCTGGGGACGGCTGAACGAGGTGGAGGGGGGCCAAGTTAGATCCCTCCAGAGGCAGCCTCATTTCTTCCATATATATATATATATATATATATATATATATATATATTGAAAAATGACTCCCTGGAAATTCATCTCTATATCCCTTATTCATTCAAGTTTCGTGGAAAACAGAGACTCCTACAGCATCCATCTAGACAATCATTTTTTAACCGTCGCAGAATTGTTGAAATCGGCCACATCTTAATGGAGGCAGTAGGAGTCTTTGTTTCGCTCGAAACTTGAATGACATAATATAGGATATATTGATGAAAATCCACACAAGTATTTTTCAAAAAAAAATAAAAAATTGGAAAAACGGATCGGAAGGAGCTAAGTTAGCTCCTCCTATAGGTCAACCCATTTTACCCTATATATTTGTGAGTATGTATGTGTGGTATTGTTGTTGTGATCATTTCAGTCCATCCAAAGTGATTTTATACTCACTTGTTTGTATGCACGATAACATCTTGTTTGAATAAGCTATCTTGAAATAAATTGGTCGCTCTACAAGTACCATCATATATTACGTCTCTTTGGTCAGTATTTATCTGTTCCTTATCTCTTAAACCAAAAGAAAGAAGAAAGAGATAAACATCAGCTATCTCTTATCCATCCTTATGGTTATAAGCAATTCCACTTCTTCTATCAGTAGCTTCTGCTGTTTAAATTAGAAGACTTCGATCCTTTTATGTTCTTATACTGCATGTAAGGTCCTTCATTATAGTTTACGTGGTCAAGCAGACGTTGAAGCTCCATAGCATGCTTCATAATTTAAATATATCTAACGTTTGCTTAGGCCCTGTTTGGTTGGAGAATAACACTGGAATAAGGGGCCAATTCTCCTCCCGACACGGTTCCTAGTGGTACGACTATTCCCCATTATTCCATCTTATTTCACTCTTATTCCTATCTTTATCACACCTTACTTACCTTTATTTCACCTTATTCTCCTTATTCCTATCCTCCAGCCGAACAAAGAAGAGACCCTTATTCTCATTATTCCCCATCCTTATTCCTGCTTATTCCCGAACCGAACAGGCCCTTAGGGCTCGTTCGGTAGGAGAATAAGCTAGAATAAGGATGAGGAATAAGGGGAATAAGGGTCTATTCTCCGTTCGGTTGGAAGATAAGAATAAAGAGAATAAGGTGAAATAATGGTAGGTAAGGTGGGATAAAGATAGGAATAAGAGTGAAATAAGATGAAATAATGGGGAATAGTCGTACCACGGGTAACCGTGTTGGGAGCTTATTCCCCTTATTCCATTCCCCCTTAACCTCCTGCCGAACACGCCCTTAGTATCAGATTGATTTGTAAGATTCAAGTCCCTGGTATATCTATATTTTTCCATGGTACGTTCTATTGCCTCGTGGCTCATTTTATTATCCCATTTTTCACATAAAATCCCGGGCTTTGGATTTGGATTGTTATCGAGGAAAACTAATCTTGACAATTTGTTACCGTACCTGTTGTCAACCACCACAATACTTAAACTCAAGTTGTCAGTTGTGAGTACCCACTCTTATAATACTTTTTAAATGTGAGACTATGATTGGGACATTATTTTTATTCTTTTTAAATGTGAGACTATGATTGGGACATTATTTTTATTATTCATTGCTTGTATTTATCTATATCCGAAAAACAGGAGTTCTCAAACGTTTACAACTGAACTAGGGATGAAAACAGATACGGATATATCCGAATATCCGTCTACCGTATTTGAAAAATTACCGGATACGGATATCCGTATCCGAATATTAATCGAATACGGATCGGATATGGATATAGGTTGTAAAAATTTTCCGAATACGGATATGGATATGGTAATGGCTTGAATATCCGGATTCGGATCCGGATATCCGAATACAATATTTGATATTATTTTATATATTAGTTAATATAATATAAGCTACAATCTATGCTATTATATTAGTATTATACATTATATAATACAATATATTAATGATATTAATAAATTTCTATTTCTTTGGGTATGAGCGCGAACAAAATTTATGAAATCCTATTCCTTTTTTGCTTCCGGTCAAGAATACATGTCACCTCGACACTCTCTTTTGTCATGACGCAACTTATTTATATTTCATTGCTATTTTTAAAATCATATGAACTTTGATAAAAAAAATCAATTCATATCCGTATGTTGTCTTTATTCAATCCGTATTCGGATTCCATGTTTATTGGATCCATATTGGGATTTCACTCTTTATTCGATTTATATTTGGATTAGCTCTTTATTCGATCCGTATTCGGATCCGCTCTTTATTCGATCCGTATTCGGATTCGATAAATATCCGATTCGGATTCGTATCCGTATTTTTACGGATATGGTTTCCATAATGCATATCCGAATCATATCCGTATCCGTATTCGTATTCGATAGAGAGGAAGCGAATATGGATATGGAAATAGGCATATCCGATCCATATCCGATCCGTTTTCATCCCTAAACTGAACTCAGTTACATGTTGGCTTAAAATTCTGGAATTCAATTTTGGTATATTTACAAAAGAAGATGAAAAGGGAGCATGCTTCAGTAGTAACCTACCTACTTTATATCTATTTTTTGTAAATTTTTCTTTTTTTTGGGAAAATACCGCCATGGATCTTCATAACTACATTCTCTAACATGTTATTCAAATTTCATTGGAAACAGAGACTCATATTCCCTTCATTCAGAACAAGTAATTTTAACGATCTTAGAGTTGTTGTAATTGACATATTCTGGATGGAGGGCATAGGAATACATGTTTCTAACAAATTTTGAATACATATTAGAGGGTTATAGGTATGAAAATCCATGATAGTATTTTCAAAAAAATAAAAAAAAATGTCAAAAATGAACATGAAGTAGGTAAGATTACCTACTTAATGAAGTAGGCTCCATTTCCTCTACAAAATATATTAATATAGTTTTACACCGCGATTTAGTCGTTATTCATACATCAGCGTATTTTTTAGTTGAAAATAAAAAAAAGAGTAATAGAAGATAATAAATAGATTTCAGGCGAGAAAGTTGCAACCCATTTAGGAGTAATATCGAAAGTAAAAAAATAGAGCATTAATGTGGGGGTGTTTTTAACAATTCTTGAAGAATTCTTTGTTCGCACTATGCAAAAGAGAAAGCGGGAAACTGTTAATTTAAATTAGTTAAGATTAAAGTATTATAAGAAATAAGAAATGGATTAATATGTGATGAAAGTAAAAAAAATTATATGTATTTCATGCACGACACTTGGTAGGAATGAAAGTAGTTGGGTATGTACACAGATGTAGATATTATCGTATCTTTACTTTTTATTTGTTTAAAATATGCATTTAAGACCAATAAATATCCTTGAAGAATAATGGATACGAATTAATTACGAATATGAAATATTCTAAAATTGTTGAATGTATAGTTAAAATGGTTGGTGTTACAAGCAAACATTACATGATGGAGAGCATATAAACACTACTGTAGATTATAACTTTCAATGTATGCCCTTGACGAAGGAAGCAGAGTGATGTGTAATGTCTCGAGGTTAGATCTCTGGTCCGTTATCGAGGAAAATTGGTCATGGCAGCTTATTGGGTTTTGACCAGATTGAACCCGTTGACAATTACCCGAAATACTTAAGTCCAAGTTGTCAAGTAATAATCTCCACCATTTATAACACGCACCCAAATCTCGTGAGTTTTAGATGTGGAACTATGTTTGAAGGTTGAGATGTTACAAGATGACTGTACTAAATGGTAAAATTGGGAGGAAGAAATGAATAATTTGAATATTCGTTGCCAAGTTTGCAGAAAGCGGTAGTCAGTACTCGGTCGGCAGGATCACTGACTAAGGATTAATCGACAGTCAGGCGATTAATCGGATTTAGTCATCATTAATCGGTTTTGAATTTTTTTAATTATTTTAAATATATAAATCATTTTTATGCATAGAATTTTACATTTTCTATACTTCCATAGTGAAATAAAAGAAGTAGTTGACTTTAAATATAACATTATTGAATATTAGAATAAGTTTGCTTATGTATTAACATAGATTTGTATATTTTCTATACTTACATAATGAAACAAAAGAAGTAATTGGCTTTATATATAACATTAAGCATATTGGAATAAAAAACAAAAAAAATATAAAAGCTTGATGTAAAAGTCGGACAATTAGTCGACCAACTAAGTTGACTAGTCCGCCTGACTATTTTGGTAGAGACCGACTAATGGCCAACTAGCCCTAGTCGAGTCGGCTATCCCCCCCCCCCCCGACTCAACTAATCGGTCGATTTTTACAAGCTTGTTCGTTGTTATATCTTCCGATGTTAAATATATAACAACAGATATTATTCATTATAAAATTAACTTTTCCTTTAGAAATTCGCAATAAACATCATATTCGTTGCTAAAGGTTCATATAGCAACAATTGATCGGTTAACTTATTCGTTAAAATGCATATTAATAATTGCTAAATTTGACAAAGATTAAATAAATCAACGGATTACTGTTGTTATGCGATTCGTTGCAAGAAATATAACAATGAATAAGATATTCATTGCACGTTTAAAATATGAAGTAACGGATAAATATTCGTTGTCATATATTTAACTACAAATAAAAATTAGTCGTTGCCTTGAGTCAAATTTGGCGTAGTGTAACTGCTTTTCCATATTCTCGATGTTCTTCACTTTCAAAACGTGAAATTCATTATTGTACTCGGCGAATTGGCCGATTCGAGATGGATTCGGTCGGGATCCGACTAGTCCTCTCGATGATCGAACTTCACTTGCTACTAGCATGAAGCACAAATTAAATGTTCGGTCTCGATTTTCGCATAGATTCCTTCAGGGATAGAAAGCATGTGTGAAACCATACATGCAAACATAGATAATCAAACTTCTAGCTAAATCATTATGTATGGGCTCTTGATTTGTCAAAAGTTCAATTCATAAGGGCCCATTAATAATAACAATTTGTACGAAGAAGAGGTGCACTCTTGACCGTCGTGATTTCTATCTCTCGTTTTCAATAAAACTCTACTTAAACTAAACATAATTCTGCCTGCAATTCTCTCAAAGTGTGAGATGAAGTTATAAAATAGTGTGTATCGATTTCAACTTAAGGGTTCGTTTGGTTGGCGGTGTGCTCCCAGTTACCTCAGGTTAACTCGGTAAACCACCCCATAAACCTGGGTTGAATTTCCATCATAAATCAATGTGACATCACATAACATTCCTTATTCCAACCCTCTACCAACCATCATAACCATCCAAACAGCTAATATTCACGGGAGATTACCTCAACCCAACACAACCCAGTAACCAAACTAACCCTTAGGTCATGTTCGGCGAGGGGGTTTAGCCCCACAAACCTCCATTTTCTCTCTCATGTGGGGCCCACTTTTCCTCTCTTTTTTTAATACATTAAATAAATCATTTCTCTTTTATCCATTCCAAAAAAATAATATATTATACCATCATATCATCTAAAAAATATAAACTACTCAACTTATACATACTTTTTCAAACTCCAATAGAATCAGATCACAGTAAGTTAGTAACTACTCATTTTTCCAAACTTCAATACAATCATATCACAACAAATCTACAACAAATTCACCCCCAGTTTAACCCTCTATCCAGACACCAAAACACAAAAACAAGTTACCCTCTACCAATTTAACCCACATTAACCCGCGTACCAAAAGCACCCTTAAAGTTTCGGTGGTTGACTGGTGTAATTGACCTTGAACCCACATTGTCTCATCATTAATGCTCTCGTTCAATACAGATGGATACATCTAGTTGATAGTTTTCAAGAAATTTATTTTTTTTGTGCTTCATCGTGCAAAAGTAAAATGATCAACTGTTAAGGGTTATCTTGCAAAATAATGGATTACATTGTGTTTATTAGAGGGGAAGATCGATTTAAGTGAATTAAAAAGATCTATCCTTGGTAGAATTATTGTCATATCAAATATTAGATTACAAGAGAAAAACAAAATCAGAATGATATTTCTTTATATCTATTGTTATAAGGAGTTCAATATTATCTAATAATTTAAATGCAAAAATAACAATTTTGAGAGAAACGATGATAATATAGGGAAAGGAATTGGTACATTATTAGTGAAACTTTTTAGTTATGTTCGTTATTATAGTTGATATATTATAAATAGTTATCGCTTGAAGAAAAATGCCAACAGTACTAGGGATGCAAACGGACAGATACGGACATATATTTTGTTGTATGATTATCCCTTATAAAATCCGGATATAGATACAAAAACATATATATTGCAGAAATTGAAAAATGTAAATCATATCCTTAAATATAGGTATGGAAACAAATAGTTACGATTCAGATATGAATATTTAAAAAAGGAAATGAATTACCTCGTGGATAAAAATGTATTCTAACACTTGCATTCACTAGTATTGTTTTTGTAACGTAGAAATTAATAGATAATTAAATCAAAATTAATATATTATAAAGACAATAAAATAAAAAGAAAATTAATGTTAAACTAATTTTAATAAATTGTGTAATAAATAATTGAATAACATGAAAATTCATATTTTTCTTCCTACATTTAAAAATGACTCCATACGTAATATATTGAAAGTATGCATGTAACATATTTGGAGATGATGTTGTTGTATGTATATATAATACACACACATAGATTCAGTAATACGGATATTCATATATGTATCCATCAAAAAATATGTAACCATATCTGTATCTGTATTCTAAAAATATGAAAACAATAACCGTATCTTTATCCATATTCGTAAAAATATAAAAACTCGTATCCATCTGTATCCGTCAAAATAAAAAAAATTATATCCATATCTGCTTAAAAACAGATACGATGACGGACGGATATGGATATATCCTTGCATCCCTGATGGCAACCAATTGTTTTTGTGCCGCATTGAGAAGTCTTATAAGATATCGGTACGATGATTTTTATGAGACCATAAAAAAATATTGGAGATTAGTTTCAAGCATGATCAGTGCATCCACCTTCTAAATGTGATTCGTTTGATATTTTAAAAGGTAGTGCATTAATCAAGCTGGAATCTATATATAAAATAAAAATTTAAATAAAAAATGGGTCTGAGCAGCCCATTGTATGGCCCCAAATAGCAATACTACTAGTGTATTTCCCGCGCTCCGCGGCGGGTTGGATGAAATTTTTAAAATATTTTAAAAAAATATAAAAATAATTGAGATATTAAAGTATATTTTTTAATTGAATAAATAAGTGAGTATAACATTTTTGGAACAATGTAAGTAATATTGAGAAGTATCATTTTACATAAACAATTATTAATGCTAACAATTAATAACAACCATACATCACATGAGCAATTGGTATTATATCGTACATAGAACATTAGAAATGTTATATATTTTTTTTTCAAGAAAGGACTACCTAAAATGGAGCTTAAGGCATAAAGCTTAACCATTAAACCTACAAAAAGGTATTCAACATAATATAAATCTAATAACCGTCAAAATAATTATAAACATCATAAAATAATATCTTTCATACTACAATGTTGGCCACATGTCTTTGCATCGAAAAATTGCATAGGAAAATTTGCATATGTATTATTAAGTACATAGCAATATCATTTTGAAAAAAATATCAAGAAAAGGTATGTAGCAAGAGTGCATTTTTTATCGAACATACAAAATCATAATTAGCATGATATGGTTATGCGATCAAGTACACATCAAGAGTGTATTTTTTAATTATCCATATAGAAAGTCCACAATTGATACTAAGTATTTATGAGTTTAACCATGCAGAATATTGAAAAAAGTTGTTTAAATAAAGCGCGTAAGAAACCAATGCCGTGGTAAAACCTACTACGAAGTAGCATAAAAAGATATCTAACATAAAATATTTAAATGGTAGTATGGGTATGAATGCCATATATGGAAAATTAAAAAGTAACTATGTCGTTTGTGTGGATAACTCTATATGGAAGTATGATGAATATTTATAAGGTCGTTTAAGTATAGAAACTCAGAATAGGAGTTACATTTAATATAATCACATTATGCTTAAAACGATCTAATTTACACCACGCTATAATTAAACTATATTTACAATGTAATCTATTACGAATACATGTCGGAGAGCAATTTATTTCTTTTTCTTCACTTTTATCATATTCTCTAATATATCGATATTTATAGAGCCGTTACGTTATAAATAAAAATTAAAAAGGGAATGTCAACAAATAAATATATAGCATGTTTATATATTAATGTTCTATGTGGAGGGTCATATATATATATATATATATATATATATATATATATATATATATCATGGAATATAAGTATTGTGACCTTAACTAAAATATAGAGGACAATCCTTTAAAATATTGCAGCTATAGGGTGATATGTACAAAATGAATGACATCAAATATCGAGCAATGATATTCAGATAGTAACAACCTTAAATTTGAAGGTTTTAAAAGATAGACTATATTTGACAATTTGATTTTACCGATATTATGCTCTTTCTGGAAGATTATTACCGGTCAAACCTACTACTATTTTATTATGTTATTTCAATATATACGAACAAAAATTTAGTATTAATCTTAGGCAATCTAATTTAAAAATAAGAATGTAATTGATATTATGGGAAATGTAAAAAACATTAACATGGAAATTTCTAGAAAACATTAGGAAGACTATGTTGTTCACCTAATGTAGCCTCGGAATGATGAATGTGATATCTTTTATACTACAAATAAAATGTGAGTTGGTGAGAGGGAGGCATGAGGGGTGGAGAAAGAAACAGGTGAAAAACTTGTGAGGGAATATAGAGTACTTGAATCATTGAGGGAGAATTGTGAGAAGGGAGAGAGGTGAGAGAGAAAAGGAGGGGGAGGTGGGATCACTCAGACTCAGAATGTGGGATGTGACCACACGTTTACTGTAGAGATAAAAAAAATCTAAAAGATACAAAATGAGAGACATGTTCCACGAAGAGGAGGAGGGAAGAATAACCAGAGATTAAAAAAGGAGTGGAGGGTAATATGATAAAATCTCGCATATCGAGGAAGAGAATGGGAGAAATAAAAACAGGAGAAGAGAATAGACTCACAGGTGTTACCTGTGTGACATTTGGTGCAGAGGGAACCAAGTCGTCGGAGTTGGAAAGAAGAGTCGCCAACACGTATTGGGGTGGGGATAAACAAAGGTCTGTGAATAGAGTGGGAGAAGGAAGAGTCCGCGTGTCGGATAGAAGGGCTATTTTTTCATAAAAGGAAGTGTAGGAAAAGCAACAGGTGTCAGATATAGGACTAAAGCTAGCAGAAACCCAGCTTTAGTATAGTTATAGATATTTCTCCTTTTATATAACTTATAGATGTACAACAACTTTCATTCTAATCCCCTCAAGGACATCAAACATCCCAATCTCTTAAAGAAAGATGCCATTCTTTTTTACCTTGTCATGATAAGCCAACAAAAAAATATTGATTTTTTGAGTTTTTTTTCACTTGTACCCTTGTATTTCTTACAAAATTCACCGTATTATCCTTCCATTAAAGTCAAATATGGGCATAAGTGTGATAACGAAGGAGCAGTGTCGTGAATTTTGCAAGAATACCTAGCATAAGTGATATTGCAAAAAGAGCTAGGAGTATAACTGTAATTGCATAATCTTGAAGGAGCGCAATAGTACCATCAATCTAATATCGTAGGAAAGAAAAGACATGATAGAATTCTCTTCGCTAAGTTCGAAAAATCCAGACTCAAACCTGTTGTTTTATCCTTAACCCCAGAAACAAAGGGCTCTACTTGCCCCGAAATCGTGTGCCTTTGTGACCTATTCTGATGAATTATAATCGACGCATATGCGACAACAAGAAGATATGAGAGCAACTAGCCCACTCATCAACTTGAAGATGTCAAGTTGGGCATCACCAACAATGGGTATACAAGAGTAGAATAGGGATCCTTGATTTGTTAAGGTAGAAAATCATGTGGTAGAGGAGAATTAAATGATGAAGCTTTTGTTTTGGTGTGATTTTAGGGGCAAGAGCATGAGGATTTCATGTGGAGACACCAACCACTCCCATGTGGATGTTGGAGGTCATAACAATCAATTTAAATATCTGTACCAAGATCTTGTCATGCATTGATTGAGGAATCAATGCTTGATCATCATTTGTTTTGATTTGATTTGGCTTTGATTGTTTCTCATTTCCAACTAATTAAGGCTCAAGTTTGCATACATGTGTATAATCAACTTTTAAATATGCAGGCCAGGTTTGTTTGGAGAATAAGCACTACAATAATGGGTCGATTCTCCGTCCAGTGCGGTTCTCAAGAGTACGGCTATTCTCATGGACATTCCATCATTTCGCATTATTCCACTATTATTCTTATCTTTATTCCACATTATTCTCATTATTCTTATCTTTCCAGTCGAAGAGAGAATAGACTCTTATTCTCCTTATTCATCATCCTTATTCATGCTTATTCCCGAACCGAATGCCACCTAAGGTTTATATAGTAAGCTATAAACTGTTAGTTTTGTACTAAGAGCATACATGTTAGAGATCGAGATATGCTCTAATTTAACATCCGTTAGTACCGATTTTCGAAAACAATTATTAAGGTTTGTTGCATGTAAACCTATAACCTTCTCGCAAGATAGAGATGGCACGAATCCATTGAACTATCCGAGTCTAGCTTCAACCTCAAGATCTCTCTCCAGATCCATGTTCGTGTATCGTCGTCGTAAGTGAGGAGTCGTTTTTTGGATTATGAGGATGGGGAAATACCACTTAACAACTCAAGCATTTCAACACAAGTTTTTTTACAAACATGGACACTAATGAACCGAAAATGATCATCTGCTTCTTAATGAACGGAAGATGAACGTTAAATTTTAGTTCCATAGATTAATGAAGCGAACACAAACGTAATTATATATGTTCACTTGATAAATGTTCAAGTTCGATAATATGGTAAGCATACACGCATGGCGATATTAGAGTTGAAGTTGCATTCATAAGCTCAAATAAATAGTGGAGCTAATCTGATATTAACTTTGATTTAACCATTGGTCGGGAGGATAAACCTATTTCAATTTGAACCATTCCTTGTCTCTATATTGCTTATAAAATTTCATTAGCGAACTCCATTATTTATAATTTTAAATTTGTTCATTTAACAAGTTTGTCTTGAGTCAAATCGTTAACAAAATCTCTTAATTGAGAGGTGACAGAATCTAATAGTACAGAATCATTGCTCTCATACTCTGACAGTTTTTGGATTTCACAAGATCAGCCATATATATATATATATATATATATATATATATATACATACATATATATACATATATATATACATATATATAGTATATATAGTATATAGTATATGTGTGTGTGTGTGTGACTGATCCTGTGAGAGCCAAAAACTGTGAGAACATGAGAGCGGTGAATCTAGACCACTAGATTATGCTCATCTCTCTCCGTCTCCAAACTAACAAGAGAGAGAAGACAGAATCTACTGGTCCAGAATCACTGCTCTTATGCTCTCACATTTTTTGACTCTCACATGATAGCTCTCTCTCTCTCTATATATATATATATATATATGGAAAAAATGAGGATGCCCCCGCCTCATTTTCTGCATTTTTTGCGAAATATTACTATGTATATTCATCAATATATCCCTCCTATATATCATTCGAATTTCGTCAGAAACATAGACCCCTATGCCCTCCATCTAGAACATGTAATTTTAACGATCTAAACATTGTTGTAATCGACCTATTCTGGATGGAGGGTATAGGAGTCTGTTTCTGATGAAATTCGAATGCCATATAGGAAGGATATATAGATGAATATACGTGGTGATATTTTTCAAAAAAAATAAAAAAACACCCGAAAATGGGGCAAGGGTAACCCCATTTTATCCTATATATATAAAGAGATAGAGAGAGGATTGATCCTGTGAGAGCTCCAGATTGTGAAAGCATGAGAGCAATGAGTCTGGACTACTAGATTCTGTCATCTTTCTCCTGGTTGATTGGAGGAGGATAGAGATGAGCAGAATCTAATGGTCCAGACTCACGGCTCTCATGCTCTCACAGTTTTTGGCTCTCACAGGGTCAACCCTCTCACACACACACATACATAGAGAGAGAGCTCTTCCAATAGGATGCATCCCTCCTAAGTTCAGGAATGCTATTCTCTTTTTGTAGAAAATACATGCACTTTAGCAGAATGCGCATACAATTTGTATTATAACTGCACATTATAAATACAAAACCACACACATAACTGTACACTATAATACAAACATTCAAACTGCACATTATGATGTAAATTATATGTGTATTCTACTAAAATCATCGTGCTTTATACAAAAAAGGGAGCGACCTTCCTGAGCTAAGGAAGGACTATGTTCTATTGGAAGGATATCCTATGGGAGATGGGGGATCCTAAATGGGTGTCTGGTTTGGAGCAACCTATCCTCTTCTATTTATATCTTTATTCTCAAATTAGAAATCCAAGTCGGATCTTAAATAGATGTTGATCCATTTGCACTAAAATTGTCATATACGAAGTCGTGATTTTGATCTTTTTAGGTTTGCTAGAAAGGTGTCGACAAGGTATACCGCATTTTGCACTGTCATATTTTGGATATTATAAGCTTTTGAGGGGGTAAAAAAATGGGAATTCACACAAGTTGATGTAAAAAGCAATGGGATTTTAATAGTTGGCAGTGCTAGGGCATGGAAGGACCTTGAGACATGGTAGAAGGTTGTATAGAAGATGGCATGGATCAAGAAAGAAGGACGATATAACAAAGATGTGTAACGTCCTGGGCTTAGGTCCCTGGTCCGTTATCGAGGAAAACTGACCCTGACAACTTGTTGGATATGGGTCCAGATGGATCCGTTGACAACCACCCAAAATGATTAAGCCCAAGTTGTCAAGTAGTTGCGACATGACCCATCACTTATTCCCAGTGACAGTGACGGTTGCACGCTCCGGGTAGCCATTTCCTCCTACCTCTTTGTAGGGGTGGCTCCACCACTCAGGTAGCCCTTTCTACTATCAGAGGGAAATTGGCTCTGATACCATTTGTAATGTCCTGAGCTTAGGTCCTCGTTCCCTTATCGAGGAAAACTGACCCTAACAACTTGTTGGGTTTGTAACACCCATACCCCAAAACATAGTACCACATCTAAAACTCACGAAATATGGTTGTGGTTTATAAGTGGTGGGGATTACTACTTGATAACTTGAGCTTAAGCATTTTGGGTGGTTGTCAACGGGTCCATCTGGGCCCGAACCCAACAAGTTGTTAGGGTCTTTCCTCGATAACGGACCGGGGACCTAAGCTCGGAACGTTACAAATGGTATCAGAGCCAATTTTCCCTCTGATAATGGAAAGGGCTACCCGAGAGGTGGAGCCACCCCCTACAAAGAGATAGGAGGAAATGGCTACCCAGAGCGTGCAGCCGCCACTGTCACTGGGAATAAGTGATGGGCCATGTCGCAACGAGGACATTGCGAATATAAGTAGGGAATGTTGTAACACCCATACCCCAAAACATAGTACCACATCTAAAACTCACGAAGTGTGGGCGTGGTTTATAAGTGGTGGAGATTACTACTTGATAACTTGAGCTTAAGCATTTTGGGTGGTTGTCAACGGGTTCATCTGGACCCGAACCCAACAAGTTGTTAGGGTCAGTTTTCCTTGATAACGGACCGGGGACCTTAGCTCGAAACGTTACAAGATGTTGCGGAGATGCTACGCGTGATCAGTGGTAGTGGCGGTGGGCAGGCATGGATGATATTCGATCATGGGCAGCATGGAGGGTTCAACCTATAGGGTCCGTTTGGTTATTGGGGTAACTCGGTTTACCCTCCTGCATTCTTGGATTGGATATCTATCATAAATCAATGTGACATCACATCACATTCCTTAGTCCAATCCTCCCCAACCCTCATAACTATCCAAACAGTTACTATTCACAGAAGGTTACCTCAACCCACCACATCCAAGTAACCAAGCAAACCTATAGTGTGAGAGCATTGCTCGACCTTACAAACCCTAATCTTAGAAGAGATGAGTTAGTTTTGCATGCTCATATCATGGTGGATTTCTGAAGCAACCATTTCTCGGGGCTATAACTAAATCGTCTAGGCAGACCCACCCTTCAACTGATGCTTCCGAGACTTATGCGGGAAGAGCGAAGAGCGAGATTGAGATTCATCATTTTTCAAGTTCAGAAACAAAAAAAACGATGGGCGGAATGCCCATGTATCACCATTAGGAAGTTTTTTCACAAGTGATGAAGGAGGAATTGATCTCCCCTGAGGTTTTCTTCCCTAAGTAGTAAACCATGTACTTTTTTATCTTTAGCGCGGTTTTCGTCTCGTTCGACCTTTTCATTTTCCTATAAAATGATACCATGATGAACAAGAAGGTAGGCGAGAAAAGAGAAAGAAGGGGGTCGCTTAAGGGCGAGTGCATCGTTTGTTGTGCATTCCTTTGTTGTAACGCAGAGAAGCGTCGGATGGGAAAGGGAAGGTCCGGATAGGGGATCCCCGCCCCCCTATCCGGGCCGTCCCTTTCCGATGTAGCAGACGACCCGGCCCCCGCTTGAGGTGGATGTCATGGGCAAAGACAAGCCTGTTGAAAGTTCAAGGTGCACCATTACCAAATTGAGAAGGGTGATGCATTTGGATGCATCTTCTCCTTTCAAATCACAACCAGCAGGACATGTGGAAAGGACTGTGTAATCTTTCTGATAAACAAGTATCCCATGCTTATACCCTTCACCAAGTTTCCAAGGAAATGATGTGATAATCAGGCATCACATCTATATTCGAATAGAACCACTGGATATAGTGTGATTTGTCAGGTTGTTTTGGTCCCCCTGAGAGCAAAGATCTCTGCCCACTTACATTGATTAGTTTGATTTGGACATCACAGGTTGGTGGTAACGCCCACAGGTCACCAGACATCCAAATAAATTTGGCAAGCATTTAAAAACAATTGACCCATTTACGAACCTTTTCTATAAGGTTCTTTCTTATCCAACCGGAGATGATGCACAAAGAAAGATGTTTAGGCTTTCTTTGTGTGGAGAATAAGCACTGAAAGAAGGGGGTCAATTCTTCGCTCAACGTAGTTCCTAGGGTTCGTTTGGTTGTAGGGTTGGGCAGGGTTGGTTTGAGTTGGGGTACTATTCACAGGGGTACCCCTCCTTACAGTTTACTATTCACCCAGCCCAACTCAACCCAACCCAACCCTGCCCAACCCTGCAACCAAACAAACCCTAAGGGCTCGTTTGGTTACAGGGTTGGACAGGGTTGGGTTGGGCAGGGGTACCCCTATGAATAGTAAACTGTGAGGAGGAGAACCCTGTTTGGTTGGAGGGCCAACCCGGGTTGGGCCAAGCCAGCCCTGCCCAACCCTCTAACCAAACGAGCCCTAAGGGTGCCTCCCCTACCCCATATTTTCTCCCTCCACATGGGTCCCACTTTTTATCTTTTTAAAAAATTAAATAAATCAATTCTCCATCATCAAATCCATCAAAAAATAATATACTATACCATCATATCATATAAAAATTATAAACTACTCCACTTCTACTCACTTTTTCAAACTCCAATACAATCACATCACAATAACTTCTCACTTTTTCAAACTCCAATACAATCACATCACCCCAAACCCACTTCTAACCCACCCCCAGTTTAACCCTCTATCCAAACACCAAAACCCAAAAATGGGTTACCTGCAACCAGTTTAACCCACCTAAACCCACTATCCAAACTCCCCTAAGAGTACGGTCATTCTCATCCACATCTCATTATTTCACCTTATTCCATCATTATTCATATTCCACCTTACCTATCTTTATTCCACGTTATTTTCCTTATTCATATTTTTCCAACCAAACAGAATATTCTTCTTATTCCCTATCCTTATACATGCTTATTCATGAACCAAACGCCCCCTTAGGATGAGTTTGAATAGCGAGTTACCCAAAGGTGGGGTAACCTGTTTTTGTGTTTTGGTGTTTAGATAGGGGATTTGGGATTGAAAGAGTTTGTTGTGATGTGATTGAATTGAAGTTTGAAAAAGTGAGTAGTTGTTATGATTTGATTGTATTGGTAGTTGTTATGATTTGATTGTATTGGAATTTGAAAAATTGAGTAGAAGTTGAGTATTTATAATTTTTAAATGATAAAATGGTACATTATATATATATGAAATGGATGAAAGAGAAATGAATTGTTTGATATATTAAATAAGAAAGTTGGTAGACTTTGGTGGGCCCCACAAGAAGATTAAAAATTTGGATTTTCGAGGGCAACCCTTCCAAAGAGAGGGTTAACCCTCCAACCAACATGCCCTTAGGACCCATTCGGTTGGGAAAAAATGATTAATGGGGTGAGGGATAAGGTGGAATAAGATATTATTTCTATTCGGTTGGAAGGATAGGAATATGAGAGAATAAGGTGAATAAAGATAGTTAATGATATTCTAGGTTCAATTAGCACATGAGGAATAAGGAGTACAGTTTGTGAGTTAGTTAAATGTATTGGTAGCAATTACTTCGCTTCGATTCGATGCATCATTAAATGACTTGTTAAAAATAATCAGTCACTAATAACACAAGAAGCACAAGTGCAGTTGAGAAATCTGTCCATCTTTATTTAAATTTAGTACTCCATAATTTTATACATATTAGCAAGACGGTTGTAATCACACACACATGTGTGTGTGAGGAAAGGGAGCCTACTTTGTGAAGTAGGTAACTTACCTACTTCACATTTCATTTTTTACAATTTTTTATTTTTTTTGAAAAATACCACCGTGGATTTTCATAATTATATCCCTCTAATATGTCATTCAAATTTTGTCAGAAATAGAGACTCCTACGGCCTCCATCCAGACAGTCATTTTTTAACGGTCATAGATTTGTTGTATTGTACTTGTTCTTGATGGAGGCCGTAGGAGTCTCTATTTCTGACGAAATTTGATTAACATATTAGAGGGATACAGTTATGAAAATCCACGGTGATATTTTTCAAAAAAAATAAAAAATTTACAAAAATAGAATGTGAAGTAGGTAATGTTACCTACTTCACAAAGTAGGCTCCCTTTCCCCCCCCCCTCTCTCTCTCTCTCTCTCTCTCTCTATATATATATATATATATATATATATTAGTCCTGCATCTAAGTATCCTCATCATATATACTTTTTTTAATATATGAAATAGCAAAAATAGCTCATAAAAACACAATGCATAACAACTCGAGGTGTCGTCATATATTGGAACAAAATCGAAACATATATATTTTACTATCATTTTCATTGGTTTCAATGATAAGAAAGATGTAAGTGGACGAGTGGGAGTAGGGAATAGGTTGGAACATTTAACATCACAAACCATAGTCACGCATCTAATACTCGCAAATGAATGTGTTATAAGTGATGAGGATTATTACTTGACAAGTTGAGCTTAAGTAGATTGGGACCATTGGGTAGTTGTTAACATGTCCAAGTAAGCTCAAGCTCAACAAGTTGTCAGGACAGTCTTTCGTCAATAAGGATATAGTTCTAGGTGCGGGACAATATATAACGTTTCCCAAGATCCAGCATTAAAAGGATACATAAAAATAGTAAAGAGCAATCAGAATGACGACACAAGATAAATAGTGAGAGAGGCATTGATTTATCAAGCTCGAAACTGATTAGTTTTCTAGACAACTTTGAAGAAACGGTAAAGAAAGAAAAACTGATTTTCATCATAATATAATAAATACTTAATGAAGCTAGCAGTAAAGAGAAGTGCAAGCGAGAATCAAAGCTACTATACTATCAAATATTATTTATATATATACATATTGAGACAACTATATTTCATTTTCGAAATGCTTTTTCCTTTTTTTATCACTTTTTTGAATTTATATAATAGTGACAATTTATTATATAGTATTTTTAAAGATATCGAACAAAGAAAGATATCAAAAATTATACAAACCATTTCGAGAACTTTTCTGACCAGACAAAAAATATGTAATTACAAGTAAAGGTGTTTTTTTTCGGTTTTTACTTATTTCTTGTTTTTTTCTTAATTTTATTGATTTATTAGTTATTTATTCAATTCCAAACATTCTTATTTTATATGTAGGTTATCCTCTCAGCATTGTATAAAAAAAGCAAATTGTATTATTTTTTATTGGAAATGGTTCAAACGATTTTATCAATATGAGTATTCTACGTATGCATTTTAGATCAAAAAGATTCATATTATTTTTATAATAATAAAATAATGAGGAGGAGAAAAATGAGCCTTCACATTTCCTCTCTTTCCTTTGTTAAGTGATGGGCAACCTATGAACTTAATGAAAAACCCAATTGGTACTACTTGTGAAGCATATACACCTTAATTAACTTCCTTCATGACTAGAAAAATGGAGTGTCAATCGTGTGTGTTTGAATGTGTGTAATTACCTAGAATGTCCAAGACTAAATAAAAAGACGATCGTAAGGCTGAATGTGAAAGGAAAGTCAGTAAAAATCCTTTTATATAGTGGTAATAAATGGCAAAAAAACCTGAGATGTCTAGTTGAAAAGGCTAGTTTTGTGTGTCAAACCTGTAAATCATGTATTATTTAATATTATGGCACGATTATTATACAGTTTATAAAATTAAACTTGCTCTTAAAATCTTAATGCAATTCAGAGTGTGGCCTTTTTTCCTATCCTTAATACGAGATTTATGTCAAAGCAGTTTACAAATCCTCTTAAGACAAGCTTAAACAAGTTCTATATGTATGTATGTATATGTGTGTGTGTATACATATATAATAAAGATCTAAATACTTAAGCAAACATCCATATTTGCATTATAACATAGCATTATTGTAAATACATGCTTGTAAACAAAAAGCATGAATTAGCACTCAAAAACACATAAAAATATACAGATAAATACCAAAAATAAATAAACAAAATGCTATTATGCATGGATAAACATGTGTGCATGGATAAACATGTGTGCAAACTAGCTAAATAAACCTAAGTAAATAGGCCTACGAAATCTAGTTACGATCCTCACCCACAAGCTAAGGTCATATGTTCGATCTGCTCAATAAAAAAACGAAAAAATAATGAAACTTGTAAAAAGACACAAGATTGGAAGGGGGTCAAAGGCTGGCGTGGGAAACGTGGGAGAGAGGAGGTGTCCGGAGGTGGAAGACGAGGTGCTGGCCGTTGGATCTTACGATCCAATGGCCAGGAAGCTGGCGTGAGCGAGTGGATGAAATCCGATCTGATGATCCGATCCGAAGGTGGGGAGGGGCGCGGAAAGCAATAGTGGAGAATCTGGAGATGGAAGTAGGTACCTCATTCTACTGCCAGGAGAGGGGAGATGGCGTGGAGGAAGCGGGGCCGTTGGATTCAAAGCCAACCAACGGCTACGGAAAGGCGGGAAGAGACTGATGGATTGCATTAGAGGTGTGCGCATCTAAGGGTTGTGAGATGAACGGAGGAGGACAGCTGAGATGAAGCAGGGGGAGGAGATCCAAGGGCTGAAGAAGAAGGTGGGTGGCGTACGGAGAAGGGGCCACGTGGCGGCTGCAGAGAGCGCCACGTGGCCCAATTAGATTATTCAGAAATAAGAAAAGAAGGGGAAAATAAAAAAGAAATAGAAGGAAGCGAAATTAGGAAAAAGTCAAAACATGAAGTTGCAGATATCGAGGAGATCTACAAATTTCATGTTGGACGAAAAGTCAAAAGAGATTAAATAAATACCATAAAATTTTTGGAAGTATTTTTAATAGATAAAAACATTATCTTTTGATTGTTTTGTAATTTTTGTCTTTTAAATTTCTTTTGAAGCCAAGGATACATACAATAATTAATCTAATTTTTTGGAGTTTTTAATAGGAAATAAAACAAGAAAGATAATGAAAATAAAAGAGGTGAATTTATATACAATAATTAAGGATATTTACAGGAAGAGGATCAATTGTTAATAAAGCAAAATTAATGAAGATTTTGATTGAATTGTTTATACGTAGAGGATGATTATTATAGTGATGATAAATCGAAGATTTATCAATCACAAACTACGATAATATTAAGGAGGAACTCGAAGTAGTGCGACCATCTTTTTCACATGCAATGAGAAGAAGCACCACAATCTACCCTAAGTTTGTGGGATCTTTGGTTAATAATGAAAATGGAAATGGGAAAGGCAGGATGAGGAATACATGAAAATGAAAATAAATATAGAGTGATGAATTTGGATAACAATCTTAAACATTTGATTTTTCCTAGTAGATTTTATGATTAGTGTTTTTACTTTATTTTTTATATTGAATATCTAGTCTTTAGCTAATAGGATTGTACATGCATGCATGCATGCATGCATATTAGATTGGGAATGGTTTGAGTGCTTTGTGATGCGCGTAATACCTCAAAATTCTTGATACCATGCTAAGAATGATTTTTGTACTTATACTTAGTAATGCATATCCAAGCTATTATCACTAGACTAAAATAGTAAGTAGATATGACAACTTCAATGTCTTGTCTAAACATTACAACATAAATGCAGTCCAGCTGGTCAACTTATTGAACCGCTGCTAATTAAAATGAAAATTTTATCAATTGTCTTTTTCTCCAGTTCATTTTCTTGTCAATGTTATGCTACTGCCATCCCCGGTTTGATCAAATTGAACGAGCAATATAAGTGCTAAAAAATCAATGCACAAGCCTAACCAGTTCAATGGTAGGAGTGGTCTTCAAACCCTAGCTTCCCATGATGGGTCCATGTATGAATTATTGATGCTTCATTTTCAACTCCATACAAGTGAGAACTTTAAGGGTCCGTTTGGTTACCGGGTTACTCCAGGGTAACCCGGTTTACCCTCCTCCATTCCAGGGTTGGAATTCCATCACAAATCAATGTAACATTATATCACATTCTTTATTCCAGCCCTCTCCGACGCTCATAACCATCCAGACAACCACTATTTACTAGGGGTGTCCATGAGGCGGGTACCCGCCCCATTTGATCGTGACCCGCCCCGCCCCGTTGGTATTAGATCACGGGTCGACCCGCCCCATTCCAACGGGTACCCAATTGTAACGGGTACCCGGTTAATGCCAATGGATATTGGCTACCCGCGGGTACCCATGGAGATAAAGAGAGACACTTCTAATGAAAGGTGAGAAGTATAAAAATGCAAACGATATATCCAACTATGTATATCCATATCCATATCATATTCATAATGATAACGCCGGGACATGCAAATTTAAATGGTACGGAATGCATTCCGATAGGGATATATAAACATAGATCAATAAATTAATGAGGATATATAAAACTATGCGGATAATGTAAACTATATGAATATATGAAATTGGAAGGAATACAATCAAATACGGATCCAATAATGATACATTCATTTAGGTTCATCCTCGTAACGAATAAAATACGGATAAATAAGATGTAAATGTATATAATCGGAGGACAACATGACAAACGATATATAAGTATACATTCCTATTTGTATATAATTGTATTAGTTATCACTACATTTGGTTATCGCAATGTGTGCACGCGCGTGTGTGTGTGCTTGTGTGCGTGCACATGTGTGCATGTGTGCGCGTACGCGTGGGTGTGGTCATGCACGCACGCACGTGGGCATGGGCGTGGGCACGAGCACGAGCGCACGTGCGCATGCGGGTGGGTGGGTGCGCATGAACGTGTGCGTGTAGGATACAATTCACATTTAATTGTATTCATTACCATCAT
Organism: Ottelia alismoides; assembly: GCA_037367405.1. Classification (NCBI taxonomy): domain Eukaryota; kingdom Viridiplantae; phylum Streptophyta; class Magnoliopsida; order Alismatales; family Hydrocharitaceae; genus Ottelia; species Ottelia alismoides. The sequence goes on along the minus strand of JAZKJV010003339.1, from coordinate 12,781 downwards.
GTTTGGATGTCATGATGTATGTATATCGATTTGGATCGTATCCGATTCATTATCATATATCTTAATTCAAATGTTGACATCTATATATATTTTGATTTCAAAATGGATACATATATGAGCCCTCCCATACATTTAAATTTTATCTTATCTATATAATTTTGAGTCTATTATTTTTCTTATATAATTTATATCTATTTCATACCGGCATTTATTTTTAATGATTTGGCAATATATTTTCCATATTCGCCGATATTTGTATCTGCATTCATATCTATATTTTTAAAATAGATAAAAATAATGTAACATCTATATTGGTATTTGTATCTAATCATTCACATTTTTGTGAATTAATTGATAATGGAAGCTTCCAACTGGGTACCCGCGGGTACCCGTCGGGTTTTTTATATGGGGCACGGGTCATGGCATAGCGGGTACCCGACCCATCTTTTTAAACGGGTACCCGAGAGTTTAGGGTCAAAATGAACGGGTCAAGCCGGGTACCCATTGACCCGGATATTTTTGAACACCCCTACTATTTACATGAGGTTACCCCAACCCACCACATCCCAGTAACCAAACAAACCCTAAAATGTCCGTGCAAGGAGCAAAGCTAGAAAAATTAGTGAGTGGGGGCATAATTGTCAAACAAATTCATCATACTGAACTACAAAAATAAAACTATTCTAATATTATTGCATCACAGTATTAAACAAAACATTAAAGGAGAAAAGGACAGATTATCAAAAAATGCCATAATAACAGAAAATAAAATAGAAGAAGTTGTAGAAACTGTACATGTGAACTACTGATGGGGTCACTGAGCTGAAGTGCATGGACACCACATCCCTCTGCCCATGTTGGAGCTGTGCCCATTTCTCTTGGAAATCGATAAATATGCAAGCCTCTATATCTCTGCGCAAGACATGATCTAGTTGATCAAGAATAGAAAAGAAAGGAAGAAAGAAAACTTAAATTTTTGTACATTTCAGTTCACTGATTTTCCATAAAAAAGATGGGCATTCTAGTATTGTTGTAAAGTCCATGATGTCAACAAGAATCTAAATGATGGTCGAAGGCTATTATTCTACTATTTCACAAGAACTGGTTTTAAAAAAACAAACCTAAGAGAACATTTCCCTAATTAAAAAAGGAGGAAACGAACAAAAGAGCAAATGAAGACAAGAACACCTCATTACCAGTTTACCATGTCAGCCGATATTAAACGCAGAATATCAGGGGGGCCAACCATGAGGACCCCAACCAACCCTTGTCTTATCTCTTCTACCCCACATGTTGCTTGGACCATGGAGCAGAACAACTGGATTCTCCCTCCCCCTCCTTCCACTCCTCCAACCATAAAAACCACCCAACACTGGCAACTACTCCAACAACCCAACTCCCAAATCAAAAGCCACCCTTCATATTTCCTGCAGCATCACAGGTCGCACGCCACATCCTTCCCCTTCATGTTCAATTGAGCCCCGAGGAGAACACACACAATGGAGGTTGAATCGGTTCGGTGTGAATGCTGCAGCCTGAAGGAGGATTGCACTATGGAATACATAATCGAGGTGAAGGCAAATTTCAGCGGCAAATGGCTTTGTGGTCTTTGCTCCGAGGCCGCAATGGATGAGCTGAGCAAGGGAAGAAAGAAGGGGTATGGTGTTGAAGAGGCAGTGAAGGCCCACATCTCATTTTGCAGGAGGTACAAATCTAACCCTGCGATACGGGTTGCAGATGGGATGAAGCAGATGCTGAGAAGGAGATCTGGTGACATGTCAATCACGGCCACAGATGCTTCAAAGCGATATGTAGGAAGAAGATTCACCTGATCACATATTGGAAATGGGTAACTGGTGATTCCTCGTGTTGCATTTTGAGCTGCTATGCCCATTTCTTCCTCTTTCTTTCCACTTCATCTGTACAGGGGACCTGCAACTGATCGATCCCTTAGGCTTCATGACAAGTGTTTAATAAGCAGCCATTCTCCTCTGTAGTAAGATTTAAGACTGATTACAATTTTGGACAAAAAACTAGCTCCAAATCAGTAGATAAACATGGATGAATCAGTCTATGATGCAAACTTAAATATGAATCCTATTTTGCACCTTAACTCCACCTATCCATGAAGTTATATATGCTCTTGTTTATTTTCTACCTTGTGATGAAGACTGAAGCTTTCGGTACATAACTTCACCTTAACTGGTAATCTGATTCTAGTCTGCAAAGTTTTCACAAATATAGATCCCATGCAAATATCAGATATATTAAATGTTCTTTCTCCCAATATCTCCTAAAATAGAAGTCGGGCATTGGGTGCAAGCAAATGATATTTCAGCATTGTTTCGGAAAGAATGCAAGTTTAGTTTTATTTCCGATAAGAGATCATCCTAGAAAGGTCAATCGTTCAGCTTTCCAAACTCCATGTCTTCTATTTACAGGAAGGAAATTGAATTCCCTCTCTGAATCATTATTAACGCACCACAAGCAATTGAATGCAAAGGGCAGGAAGCAATAACTTTCCTAACAAGGCTGGAAATTTACACTCCCAGTTGAACTCACGGTCCACAACCATCTTGAATTTTTTTTCTTGCGATTAAACACACAGAAATGTACAATTTCAGTCATGGCCAAGGGAAGTCCCAATGCAAATTTATGTGTTACTCAGCCATGAAGTGTGGCAATATTTCATATATCCATGCTTGGTTTTGACATGAATAAAAAGCCATTCTTCAAGAAGGATATGAACAGCATTGCCTCACCCATAGCTATTGTAATTTAGACATCCGCAACATCCTTTTAGATGCTATCAACAAAAGCAAATTCAACCGTACAAGTTTCACATATAGATAGACAAGGAAGTTTGCTAACAAAACAAGTAGCTATGCAGAAAAAAAATGAAGTTACCTGAATAAAAGTTCTATAGAACTGAGATGTATGCCCATATTTAAATGTCAATTATTTCAGGAAAAAACAAGTAATGTTGTCATATCAGTGTAGCAGTTTGTAAAAATACTTCAAAGGAACATTGATGGGCCAAGATGTATCAGGTGTTTTTAGTTGTGAAAAAAAATCGTCCATGGAGATCTTGATGTAGGCCCCAATTGTTTGAAATTCGGTGTCGGTCAAGTGTTCTAAAACCAGAGCAGCAAGCATCTTGAAGTCAAGCATTCGGTGGTCATAACCATTTACATGGCTAAGCTGCTAGCAGCTGGAGAAAGTTGTGGTAATCAAACTATTCAATAGAGTTGTATAGCTTCTGGAAAAAAGCATGAGAAGAATGGCACTTTGCATGCCAAGGCACTCTACGGACACCAAACATGGCCGCCAAACCTCAAAGTCACCGTAAAGCTGATCCAACAAATGAGTCCTTGGAAAGTAAAAGGATGTTACTGCAAACTGCATTTAATGAATTTATTTAAGATTTCATAACCATTTACTGTTGTATGAATGAAGAGGTGAATTACAAGTAGCTGTTTTGCATTTCATTCTAAAATTCTGAAATGTTCATTGTGGCCATAACTTAAATAATAGAAACAAGCACGTTCTTTATTCACCCTCATGAATCAGATAATCAATCACTTACCTTTAATTTCTAAAAAAGACCACCCTGCTTAAGCCAATCATCCTTTCTTATTTTTCCCGGTTTTGTAATTCCATGTATGACGGATTTCAATTTTACCCGAAGAAGGATGAGACAAAGTTCATCCCATCTTTCATTCATGCTGATTCTTAACAGAACATACTTAATTCAAACTTAATTTAAACAGGATTTGTGATATCATATGACACATTTGAAGTTCCGTTGACTTCCTTTGAATGTATGGTGCCTTCTTAGCATTAACTTCATTAAAGAAAATTTCATTCTCGTTTAAGAAGTAAACTTCATCCTAGACAAAAACAAAATTATCTGGACCACTGCAATGCAAAAAGAAACGAGTATCCAGTTTTGACAACGTGAGTCAGCAAAAGAAAATATCATCTGAGCCACTACAATGTAAAAATAAATGACCACCCAGTCTTGACAACTTAGTTCAGCAGGAAAGTTGCACAACATTGGCATAAACTCAATCGCACTCCTATGGGCAACAGTATGAACATACTGATTCAATTCTTCAAAAGTGTGGCATCATTTAAATGTTATAGACTTGATGCATTAAAAAAAGCCCACCTCGTTGCCCATTTATAGTCACAATGTCATTTGCTAAGAACTTTCTCAATCTAGTAAGCATGTCCTACAAATTTCTCATAGTAACGAGGAGTGTAAGTTTAATAGGTTCTTTCAGAGACAATAAATGCATGTACTTGACCCTAATAGTATGGTAAAGACTAGAGTTTGGCTTTGGTTTCCATTCTCATGTTCAGGTGAGAAATTTACTAAAAAAAACCTGAATTTCATTTCTCTGGAAGCACCATTATAATTTGAATTAACCTAACACAATTTGTGAACAACTTGCTTTCAGAATGTAAGCTGATATCAAGAACAAGTAGCTCATCAATGGTTAATGGTAATGAAAACCAAACATCAAACTGCACTACCTCAAAAAATCCATCATCCTAAGCAGGAACCAAATCACCCAAAACCAGATTATTTCCTACGTTGTTAGACTACCTAACCTTGCATAACTTATGTGCTTGCTAAAGATTGTGCACAGACAATCCGATTTCAATCCAATGCATTAGGTCTCTGCCACGGATAACATTCTTCTCATCCTTCCTCTTCCTCACTCAAGAGCATTTCATGTAACTAAAAATATTCCAATGCCTTAGCTGGAATGCAAGCCATTATTCATATTGTAAGATGGATGCCAGATATGCTTAGCAACCAATCATAATGAATGTTGACCACTAATAACTTAGACGAAGAGGTGCCAGGCTGGTCTCTCCTTCCATCAAGATGTGGAAGCTAACGTTGGGTTTTTTGGTTTTTTTTTTAAATCTCCCCTTCATTACTAAAGTGAAGAGGCAATACATGGTGATACCTCCCCCAAAGTCCAAGAGGATGACGCAATTATATGGATGCAAGAAATGGATGAACATATGGAGCAACAACGGAAAAGAACTATGGTTGGTTTTGATATGGTCCAAAAATAACTTTTAACCCCAGCTATCAAAGAAATACAAATTTGTCAAACAGATTGGAATTAAGTACCACAATTTTATATTATTTTTCAACAGATAGACAACAACTTGTAACAAGAATAGATTCATTAACTTCCAATGAGGATAGTTAGAATAGCTTATGATAAGGACTACGGAGAAATCACATCCTGTAAAACTCTTGCATTGTCATAAAATCCATTAAGATGTCAATTTTCACATCAAAAAGTTCACTAATATGTTCCATGTATGTTTTATATATAACAAACAACTACTTCAAACAATATTTGCCTGACAGTCTCAGTTCTGATTCTCCTGCAAGTTTACAAGTACTGTTTGCTTCTGATTGATTATGTCTGAACGGGACAGTAAAAATTAAGCCTTACAAGATTTTGTTAATATATAGTTGAAAAAAAAGTTATTCCCATAATTACATGTAATCAAATTTCTCGAATGCCATAGCCTCCATTTCTAGGATCCTAAATGTCAAATAAGATGCACGAGAGGTTATTATAGCAAGTGAAAACTTGTTTCAGAATGCATCTTTTTTAAAAGTCGGCACGCCTCATGATTCAACAGAGGATCCTATACTTCATGATGACTATTGTTCTGTCCTCTGAGATGTAGGACTGAAAACTGGGGCAGGGTGAAAGCTTTGTATTAACATCAGAGGTCTACAGATGAAACAAAACTCAAGACTCCTCATCCCATAGTAGCACTCATATATCTCCGAAGGCATCATCAAGCATCTCCTTGTCACCTCGTAATTTAACAACATCATGGCAGAATTCCTGTTAAACTAGAGCTATCATACAAAGTCCTTATAATAAGCGAAGAGTGCATTTTGGTATATCCCTTCATGGTTGGCGACTTAGGTTTGTCTCCTTGAAATTATTGTTATCCACATTTCAGAGTTTTCCATCGAGATGATATAAGAATCTTACTCCAATTTGTATGATATTTTCTCATATATCACACGGCAAACTTTCAGTCTGTGATGTTTCCATCATCATCATTGTTCAGACTATAGGTTTATTGCTGTCTCATCAACTGCAATATCTCTATCTTACAATTAAATATGTAAATATGTAGGACAACTTCACCAAAAATCCTTGCATGAGCACATCCCCCCACTAAAATGGTGAAACCTTGTTCTGTCTCTCAAAATAATCTCTCTGCTAAAAACCAGTGATGATGTCTTCATGAATGAATGACAATCTTCGCAGACCCTGAGATTCTTCATAATGCAAATGCAAGAACCCTCTTCCAAATTAATAAGCCCAAACAATAGGTCTAGCTTCTCACCATGCAGCAAAATTGCAATTTTCTTCTCATTCTCCTCCATATCAACCACTACATCATGGGTGTCCGGCACATAGCCAACTTTCTCTAACGCCTTTACAATGTCATCGAGATATGCATAGACTTCAGCATACTGAAGATGGGAGCAATCTCCCATGGCAAAACTGATATAATTTACTGGCAAATTCAATCCAATTACACCCTTTCTCTTTCAGAACACCTCTATGCTTTCATCAAATTTCATATAGCTTTTACATCATTCCAACGTTTATTTTAAGCATAAATATTTGACAACAAAACATGAGCCCTGTCATGGTCTGGATCCAGTCTTAGGATCTGCTTTGCAGCATATTCCCCAAGTTCCATGTTACCATGAACCCTGCATGCTCCCAGCAAGGATCTCCAAATAACACATTTGGGACTGAAAGGCATAGTTTTAATGACAATAGTTACCTGTTCCAAAGAGATTGGCACGACCAAGGAGATCAACCATACATCCATAGTGCTCAAGCTGAGGTTCAATCTCATGATCGTGAACCATACTGTTAAAAATACAATGATCATCATCAACTAAACCAGAAGGAGCACATGCGTAAAGCAAGCTGACAAATGTCACTCCATTTGGCCCAATCCCATTACTCTGCATCCTTTCAAAGAGGTCAAAAGCACCTGCCCCATCTCCATGCATCGCAACGCCAGTGATCATGCTTGTCCACGTGATCGCATTCTTTTGTGGCATCTTCTAGAAAACACCATGTGCCCGTTCCAAACTCCCACATTTTGAAAACATAAGGATAAGAGCATTACTCACTGATGTCACGCTGGAAACCCCATTTCTATTAACATAATCATTAATCCATATAGCATGATTGAGCATGCCCACATATCCACAAGCAGAGATGACACTCAGCATCGTTATCTTATTCAGTTTAACACCAAATTCTTGCATTTTCTCAAACAAGGCAAGTGCTTCACTGGGTTGGTCACTCATATCCAGATATCATTGCACTCCAAGCAACCAAATCCTTCTCAGGCATCAAATCAAAAACAGCAAGAGCAACCTCAACCTTACCAACGTTTGCATACCCAGAGGCGAGAGCGGTACAAGCAACCACGTTCCTTGGGCTGCTGGTTTCATCAAATAGACTCTGTGCAAGGTCCATAGACCCGCAATTGGCATACATACTAACAAGAACACCGTGCAAATGCTCATCAATCGCAACGTCATTGTCAGGAACATATGAATGAACTTCAGAACCGACAGATAAGTTCTTCATACGCCCAACGTAAACCAGCACCATCGAATCAAGAACTCCTCATCTCCTCAAAGAGCAGTAGAATGTCCCCATACAACGCCGCTTGAAAGTACCAGTCAGAATGAATGTGCGATCATAGTGATACTCTTACGGCAACAAAACTCAAACAAAAATATCAACTTACCCATCAAACATAACGCTCCAAGCGACCACATCTTTGTGAGGCATGCGATCAAACACCTTGGGTGCATCCTCCACCCAACCGCTCGCCGCACACCAACCAACCAGCCCGGTCTGCAGGAAGGGATCAACATCAAAACCGAGCTTCACCACGAAGCCATGCAACTCCGTCCCTTGCTCTCCGGCGACTCTACCGGCGGCCTTGAGGAGATCGAGGATGCAGAAGCGATCGAGCGCGAGGCATTTGGACCGGATGTGGCGGTAAGCGACGAGGGCGGCACGGGGGTCGGCGCTGCGGGAGAGGGCATTGAGGAGGCGGTTGGAGAGGGAGGCAGGGGGTCCGGGACGAGGCGGAAGGCCGCAACGGCGTAGCGGAGGGAGGCGGGAGTGGGGGAGGGAGAGGAGCTCTTGGAGAGGAAGGGGGCGGGGTGGTGGTGGCTGTTAGGAGGACGGCGTGGATTTGGTGGAGATGGGAGATGGTGGCGACGGCGGCGAGGAGGTGGTTGTGGAGCTTGGGATTTGGCGGGAAAGGGAGCGGGAGGAACCTTGCGTTGGAAGTTTCCATGATTCTCTTGCCATTATTTTGAATCCACGTGCATTTATAGCCCGGGTAAATGGAAGAGGTTTGCCTCTCACAATCAAAGACAAATTTCTAAATAATATTTTTTTAAGAATGCTACTCAAAAATTTATTTCAAAAAAGTTCGGATTTTTTTAACATTGATTTAAGCAAATATTTAGATTTCATTGAGACATTCTTTACTAGTGACATTTTGCATCGCTCAAATATAATGAAAAGTTGACAAGAGCCGCTACATCACTACTCGGATGTAGTTTAAAATTTGTAAGGATTCTCGCATGAGAAACACATACAAGTAGTAAGCTAGTTCTGATGTATTATCGTCTGGATGTAGTCTAAAATTTACAAGGATTCCATATGATGGATACATGCGAGTAAAGAAGTTAGTCCAAAAGAGATTGCAAAGGAAGTTGTGGATATGTAGTTGGAATATTAGCACTTTGAATGGAAAATCGATGGAGATAATAGATATGATGGAAATAAGGAAGATGGAGATATTATGTCTGCAAGAGATAAAATGGGTTTAAAAGAAAACAGGGGGTGATCGAGAAGATATGCGTTAAACTTTGGTAATTTAGGTAAAGATAAGGACAGAAATGACTACTGTTTGATTTGGAATAATAATGGAGGTTTATATAGCTAAAAGGAAGAACCTCCATATGATTGATTTGGAGAAGACTTATGATTCTATCACACATGAGATATTGTGGAGAGTTTTAGAGAAGAGACAAGTATATGTCATATGCATTAACCTCATAAAGGATATGTATGATAGGGCTTCATCTTGTGTAAAGATCCAGTCTAGAAAGACTAACTATTTTGACATCAATATTGGTCTACATCAAGGTTCAGCTTTAAGTCGATTCCTTTTTATTTTGATTATGGATGAGTTGACAAGTCACATTCAGGATGAGATATCTTGATGTATGTTATTCGTTGATGATACCGTCTTGATTGACGACACTAAAGATGGAGTAAATGAGAAGCTTGATCTTTGGAGACATGCATTGGAGACTAAGGGAAAGTTCGGGTCACGGGTGGGGAGTTTACCCCTCTTAACCCACTCCCTCTCTCTCTTGCGTAGGCCCTACTTTATTCTTTTTTAAAAAAATTAAATAAATCAATTTAACATCATCAATCTTATCAAAAATAATATATTATACCATCATATCATATAAAAATTATAAACTATTCCACTTCTACTCACTTTTCCAAACTTCAATACAATCATATTACAGTAACTACTCACTTTTTCAAACTTCAATATAATCATATCACAACAAACCCACTTATAATTCACCCCCATTTTAACCCTATATCCAAACACGAAAACTCAAAAACGGGTTACCCTCTACCAATTTAACCCGCCTTAACCCGCTAACCAAACGCACACTAAAGGATTTCGTATAAAGACTAATACTGGATATATGGAGTGGACTTTCATTTCAGGTAAAAAATAAAGGGATATTTACACCTATAACCCTGAGTAGTTCCGTAATTACCCCAGGAACCCTCGATAAATCATGAATTACATCCAGGATAGGGCTGGCTATTGAGTCTCAGCTCGATGAGCCAGGCTCGGGCTCGGCTCGATAAGGGCTCGTGAGCCCGGCTCATTAAGCTATTGAGCCGAAGCCCGAGCCGGATTTTTGGGCTCGATAGCTTAACGAGCCGAGCTCGAGCCAAGCCTCGCTCGGCTCGATAATTCAATAAGGGCTCGATAAGGAATATATATACTTATATTATTTATATATAATACAAACAAAATAAAATTAGCACTTTGCAATTTTTCATCCACTAAGTTTGACCCTCCCACGAGTCATGACCCAATTCTCAAATCAAATCCCATTCCCGCACACACATTTGCCCCCCGCTTACGCATTAGAAAATTAGTAATTTTTTTATAAGCAAATATAATGTTACAATATATATATAATTATGATTTTATATACAACTTGGTTAGTGGCCTACTGGTAAGGAACACAGTCTTTGATAGAGCAGGCCTCAAGTTCGAACCCACACAAAACACTTTTCCACCAAAAAGTACCCATTTTCCTTAACGAGCTCGACTTGGGCTCGAGCCCAACCGGGCTCGATAAGGAGCTCGGGCTTGATAAGGGGCTCGGCTCAAGCCTTATCGAGCCCGAGCTAGCTCGATAAGGGCTCGAGCTCATCGAGCCCGAGCTCGAGCCAGCTGGGCTGGGCTCGAACGAGCCCGAGCTCGAGCCTGAGCCCAGTTGGGCTTATCGATCCCGAGCTAAGGGCTGGCTCGGCTCGTTGGGCTCGATAGTCAGCCCTAATCCAGGACCTCTAATAATGCTTAACCTTTACATGGCATAACCCTGTGTGAAGTTCCGTCCTCATTATCCGTTAACTATGACGGAAGAAATTATATGTTGACCATTTTGTCCATTAAAACACTTCATATTTATAATATGATGCCATTTGATCAACCAAAATGATAACCTCCTACCGCAAGCACCTCCCTCTGTCATGCGCATCCGCCTCGCCTCCCCGTACCTCCGCCCCCTCCATGCGATGTCCAGGCCCTCCGGCTTGCCAAGCTGCCCCTGCTCCAGACAACTCCCCCATCCCCCTCCCCGCGCCTCTGCCCCTCCATGCGATGTCGAGGCCCTCCGCTCGCGAAGCTGCCCCTGCTGCAGACAACCACCCCCTCCCGCGCCCCTACTCGAAGGCACGGAAGCCCTTGCTGACACCCACGCCCTTGCTGCTCGAAGCGCACCCCCCCCCCCCCCCCGCCTGGGCCCCTGCTCAAAGCCCCTCCGCTCTGCACATGGTCGTGAGCCTCTCGAAGCCCCAGCTTGGAAGACCCCATGCTTGGAAGCCGCCTGCACCTGGTCGACATCGCCCGCGGGAACGCCCGAAACAGCGCCCTCCGGCCTACACCTGTTCGAGAGCCTCCGGGAGAACACGCCTGAAGCCCCCCCCCCCTTCGAGCCTCCGCGGGAAGACGCCTGAAGCCCCCCTCGTGCCGCTTGAAGCCCCCCACCCCGCACGCCGCCTGAATCTCCCACCTCCCGCGCGCCGCCTGAAGCCCCCTTGCGCCGCTTAAATCCCCCCCCACCCGCGCGCCGCCTGAATCTCCCCACCCCCCACGCACCACCTGAAGCCCCCTCGCGTCGCTTAAAGCCCCCCCACCCCGCGCGCCGCCTAAATCTCCCCACCTCCCACGCGTCGCCCTGAAGCCCCCCCCCCCCCAACGCGCGCCTGCACCTGGTCGAGAGCCCCACAGCAACGGCTGAAGACCCCCCGCCTGGGCTGCTCGAAGCCGCCTGCCTGCACCGAGGGCTCTTTCTTTTTTCCCCCTTTTCTATTAATCTCAGTCGTTAGATCAATGGATGGTTAGATTAACTCAATTGTTTGGTTCAGTTAGTAGACAAAATAACGGAAGGTTATGGGTGTAAAACAGAGTAGTTATTCGGGGTTCTAAATGTAATTCGTGATTATCGTGGGTTCTTGAGGTAATTACGGAACTACCCAGGGTTATGGGTGTAAATATCCCTTTAAAATACAAAAGATCTCAATTTCTCACTCTCCTCCAAATCATTCTTTCTCTCCCTCCCACCTCCCTCTCTCTATCCCCCCCCCCCCCGGCCTCTCTCTCTCACTTTGGATTTCAACTACCAAGCTAATCCGTAGATTTTCTAAAAACATTTGGCCGTTCTTAGGTGTTGGCATCATTGTGTGTGTTGAAAATTTTCTTGAAAATATAAAATCAAGTTCTTGAATCCATCTTTGTGGTTGTGAAACCTCGGGTTTTAGCCCCACGATATGGTTAAGTTGATAATAATCAAACGCTTGCAGCCTATTAAAATGATTTTGATATGGTTTCATTATATGATAGCTTGTTAAATGTGTATCACCGTCAAGAATCCAACACATCTAAAGTTTTGCAAATCGAACATCGATGAGGGAGATATTGTCAGTTTAGTGAAGAGGAGTCAAGTGTGAATTATTAATGCAGGATTTAGGCAGGATCTATAATATCTGTCCAAGTCCATTTAAGGGACTTATAAAATTCTCTTTTTGAGATAATCGCTTCCCATTTTGCAACCCGAGCATTCTCACACCTCCCAAGCTCGTTGTAGCTCCACCAGAGCCTTCCAGAGTGGCGAATCACCACTATTTTTGGAGAGGAGCTCTGAGTGGTCACCTTTTATACTGATATATCATTAACATTGTAAGATCGCCTCTATATATCCATCTTTTTTGGTGATTTTATTTATGGATCAATCCTAGTCATATGTTTGTCATGAGACATAGCTGTGATCACGAGGACATGCAAGAACGCGTATACGGTATGGGTTTACACATGGGAGTAGGGCTGCTAATCGAACCGAAAA